>LPNX010245130.1:51118-188557 GCA_001517045.1 Pseudotsuga menziesii
ATCGGAAGTTATTAGCTCCCTCAAGCTTTTCATCAAGCTTGATATGATGAGACATCTTAACTGAGAACCTCAAATTGAAATACAAAAGATTTCGATCTTACTAGGTCAAGATGTTGGATCTGGATTTAGAGCTGAAATTCTGCAGTGCTAATTCAGGAGTAGATTAGGGTTTTGCTTTTCCAGAGTTCTGTCCAACCAAATGCTTTGAATTTGATCCTTAACTTTGATTTTGGGGAGGAGATCAATCCAGGCCCGGGCTCACTGAAAAATTCCACTTCTATGGAAAGCCCTAATTTTCGACAGTAGTGTCAGTTCCAAAACTGAAAAACCTCATAATTGGATTTTGCTTCGACATAAAGATGCACCCTAGGGAGGAGAGTTATTCCAACCTTCTTTTGCTGAAAATATGTGGAGAGAGATCCATAAAGTAGGAATCCCTAGTTCCTGCAGCTGCACAATGTCTTCTTCTCAGGTTAGCTCTGATACCATGTTAGTTTTTATCATTCAAGCTAGTTTTATGTTAGGATCTTTATCTAAGATAATAACAAATACGACAATCAACACAAGAGACAATGAACACAGTTTTTTTCCTTGGGGAAACCATAAATGGAGAAAATCCCGCAACTTCCTCAGAGATAGAATCAACACCAAAAGTAAAACCTAAAACAATAAGATGATCTCCTGACAACAGTAACCTCTTTCTTCCTTGCCCCAGTGTCTTCTTCTTCCTCAGCTATGCGCTACAACTGAGTGTGAGTGAGTGTGTGTTAAATAGAGAGGCTAGCTCTCTATTTATACTAATTACCATCATGACTAAACCCTACTAGTTCCGACTTCACTAGGTGAGTCTAATAACCCTAATGCCCCGAAACTGCGGGGACTTTAACCCTTAGACAATAGGAGGGTTACCCACAATGACTTGACATGACTTGTTTACATTATATATCCTCCCGATCAGAACATCGGGGCATGACATGACTTAATTACATTACAGACACATCCTGGAATAAACATCGGTGTACAATACATAAGAAATACAAGTGAATACATTCTGAAGTTACATATTCATCAACATCACATCCATGTCTGTCATTGGTCCACACCTATTTACTAGCGCCTCTTTGAATGGCACCTTTTTTCCCTACCACCTCCTCCCTCTACGACTAACATATCAGATTTGTACACCATCACATCTGGTAAACTTATGACCTCATTGAAGCCTTAGTCACAAACCGTTCCCGACCTGAGTCTTTAGCCAGGGAATTATTATGTTTTTTTCCCCTGCACACCATCATGTCTCTCTTCCCATCCTCTGGAATCATGATTAAACCAATCATGGACACTCTTAACCATCCAAGATTAACTTTGAGCATTCCATTGTGATACCTCGATCCACTCAACCACACCCCGACACAACAAATTGTGCTGACACTAGTCCAATCTATTGATACAGTGTCACATCCACCTCCTGGTACACAATTAGTTGCTCCTACATCCACTCCTGCACCTCCTCCTCCTACAAAGACTAGGGGCAAGGAACCAAAAGCACCTGTTGAAAAATTCCCTCCTCTTAATTGTGCCTTATGTGATGTCCTCAACCATGCTACTAAAAATTGTCTCGACTTGTTGTTTCTTCATAACCACATGCACACAATAGTGGAGGTCGACGAAACTCCAGTTGTTATTGTACCAAACATCCTTGTGGTTAAGAACAAATTGTTATGTATGAACCACTTGTGTGTATTTTGTGGCCTCTATGGTAATTATTCCCATAATTTCCCAAATATTCCCGAGTACCGGCCCCTCCTCACAAATTTCCACTAGCACTCCCTTTAGTCTCAAATCACTATCCTCAAGGAAATACACCCTCTAGCTTCTTCCTCAGATACCACCAACACTATATTTATGATCTCAACTTCCAGTATTCCTTCCCCCTCATCAACCGCAAAATATCCCTATGATATATCCCAGTGCCACTTTCGTAATGATGAAGAGATCCTTGAAGCTCTAAAAAATTCTAAGTATCCTTGGGATGACCTACACAATTGCTCAATTTTCATCCTCAATGAACCTTCCTCATCATGAGATCAGTTCTCTATCAAATCGACATATTTTATTCATGGATTCCATTTAGTCCACGGTATGGAGTTGGTTCTTCCCATTGAATGCCAGATTTTGTCACCCTGCCTTGCCGTCGAGCATCTACCTGATACTTCACCAATTGGAAAAATTCCTACTTGTGCTTGAACAAACTAATGAAAACCGTCCCACTTATCTCGAAATGATCAAAGCGGCTAAGACCCGGTCAAATTCCCATTATGACTCCCATGTCCACCCACATAACTTTAACGAGGGGGGCCTCATCCTTGTCTATGATCAAGAAAATGATAATACTATAAAAGGGAAGCTCGAATCCATGTGATGTGTCCCTTATGTCATCCATCCTTGTCTCGACAAGGGGGCATACATCCTCACTAAATCCGAAGGTTGCCTCTTGAAGAATCCCCGTAATGGGCTCTACCTCAAGAGATTCTATTCCTAAGCCGACCAAATGGAATACCCTTGTATCATAGTTTTTCCTTATTTTTTTTCATAGTTTTTACCACTATTCTTATAGTTTGTTTCTTTGTTTATTCCAGATGGATCCTACCTTTCCCTCATATGTTGGTTTCATTAATGGCACAAGCATATGGTCTCCTAATCTCACCTCAATTGCGTTGGTCATTTATTCTTGGTCACATGAGTTGATCCATATCAACGGAATGTGTTTTGGTGTTTCTACCAACAACCATTTTGAGTACTACGGTGTTGTTGGTCGCTTGACCAACCACCTTGAATTGGGTATTCGTCTCCTTGTTTCCTTCCTAGAATCCCATATGCTTGTCACCTAGTTGAATAACTACTACCAGTTACACGATCCCTACATCTTTAGAAAATTAGTTAGAAATTTCAAATCCATTTCATTCATGCATGTTCCCAAAAGTATCAATAGTGTAGCCTATCAAATGGTTAATTATGTTTTAGAGTGGCGCTTCAATCATTGCATATAGGAAATAAAGTGCATCATGCATCATCATATAGTCATGCACACATATGTCATATACATCATATAGGCATATTCATCATCATAACAACATACTCATAAAACACATAAATATACCAAAAATGTGCATCCACATACATCCATATCAAAATATCATAATCAATACAAAAAAGAGAATCCCCATAGGATTTCTCATCATACATATAATACCAAATTTTCCCATGCTCAAATACATTGTTGGGCATCACCACATGTTGCTAATCTGATTCTGATTCATCTAAATCTGTCTCCTCCTCAGTATCCTACTCATCTGGGCTGTCCTCCATCATCACGTCTCCCTATGTAGGCGCTTTGAAATACTTAGAAACCACTATGATCCTCCTCATCAAAGATATCTACTCAGGAAGGGATTGGTATCATGCAGTGATCAAGCCATCATCTAGATATTGCCACCCATCATTGGTTACTCCCTCTAGTAGCCTCTCCACTTCCAGCCGTAGTGAGTCTAACATAGCACTCCATCATCTCCTTTTATCGAGAGAGGGTGGATATAATCCCTCCACTCTGCATGTACCTCACTGGTCTCCTGCTGTAGGATGTGATCCCATGTATTCCCATGCACACAATATGTCATTAGTATCAATCACATGTATGATTTAGCTACCACTATGCTTGTAAACCAATATATACTAATAAAACCACAAAGAGTCATGTATACATACCATCGAATCCCTAGACCTATATAGGAGGTTGAGGCATCTTCGGATCTCCCAAGTAGTCCATACTTGCATATAGCTAATCCTCAATGAGGATAGGAATTTTTTGCCATTGTAAAAATAATTATCAGGTGAAGAAATGACCTACTAGAAAGCCTCCCTCCTGGATAAACATATCACACCATTACCTCATCTTAGGCTTACGTGGTCCCCCATCGCGTACCACCAGATGCAGTTGGTAACCATTGAAAGAAGATGGGAAGCATAAATCCCCATTCGCCAAGCTATCCTAGTTTAGCCCATGCCGAACCGCTATGAGGTACATCTGGGCCCACCCTTAGTAGGTGTTCCTCAGTACACTCTCGACCATTAGTAACTGGCCACCCAAGATCTTGTGTAGACCTTTCGATCCCAGTATCCACAACACAACCGCTTCAACTGCACGAGTCTCTAGACTCTCGATGTCACACACAAGAATGTATGAGACATGCACATAAGTCGTGGCATAGCAATGAAATGAACACAAGTCATCCATGGATGCTCCTCTTAGAATTTTCTGCGAGATATCACCTATAACAACCAACAATGGGAGGCCAGTCAAAAATTATATATAAATGCTAGCATCTACTCTAGCATAATCCATTCACGTGATAAGCAAATAGACCCATGGAAATTAATATAAACATCTGCAATATGAATTCGATAAGAAAAGAGTATTTCTATTAATATATAGAACATAAGTACATAGTGACAACCTTTTTTTAGAAACTCATTAAAACTGAGAAACTAAGTTCCTCCACCTAGGCCTCCACCACTTCTATCCTCCATCCAATGCCAAGCTCACAAGTATAAGGAGTAATTGGGTTCCTCCTCTACCAAATAAGTAAGAGCTTTGGAGATGAACATAAGAGGTTCAATTTAACAAGAATAAAGGGATTCAGACTCAAGGAAATGGCAATGGTGAAAAAATTCACTATAGTTTACTTCCTCTCAAAGTTTCTACCCCTCAAATGCTTCACTATGGCTCAATATATATCCCTCAAATGGGAGATGGAGGGACAAATCGATGTGTTTTCCAGCTTATGGAAGGCCATGTACTATAAAAACCATAACTTGGCATGGAAAAATTTAAATATTTTTTTTTTTAGCACAAAACCCAATGTACGTGGGTTGTAATGGATCAAGCTATGTGTACATAAGTTTTATTTTTGTTGACCCACGTATATCAACACAATTTTTTTTTAGAGTTTCAACTAAGCATAAGGGATATACTGAGTTTGAAGAGGGACAAGGTAGGCCATCAAGGCATGTTTCATAGGTGTGGAAAATCATGCTATAATATGAGGTATAATAGTTAATCCTTGTATATTGTGACTTTACAATTATATTAATATTGTAGTATTGTATTTATCAATAAGATATGACATTAGTTGTGATTATATGCCCCCCTAGGACCTTATTGTATTTATGCCTTTTGTCTCTTATACATATACCATGGAGACCTAGCTTTAGGATAATCTCATCTTGTTTTCTGAATTTTATACATTATATAAAGGGATCCCACCCTTAAAGAGGATTATAACTCATCTCTTTATTTCTTTCTCAAGTCATTGGGTTACACTTTCTTTCGATTCTTATGCTATTTTGAAATTTTGGTGCATAACATTTAATATCAAATCCACTTTTTATATATCTATTTTTGGGGAATATCCCATACAAAAATGGTTTAGGATCCATAGAATACATGTTGAAGTATCTATGGTAAAAATTTCAAGTCTTGATTCATTAAAAGTTTGGAGTTATAGTCTATGTAAGATAGGGTTTTTTACTAGCCCAAAAACTAGTCTCAAACAAGTGTGCTGAGCAAAATTGTTGTAACTAAATATTGATACATCTATATTGAGTGCCACATATTGCATCCAAAGCAAGAGGAACCAGATTTTATGTGGTAAAAATTTCAAAAATAGAGCATGAAAATTAGACACATGTCAATCCCTACAAGTTCACTTTTTTGGAAGGGACAAAACAACAAGTTTTTGAAAATTTACCATTACTCTCACTTTGCACATTAGAATTGGGTCAAACCTATGGCATTGAAGAGAAGAAATACCAAGATAATAAATTCAGAAATGTTTTAATCATAAGGGCCAAAATTTTAGAGATAATTTAGGAGAAATATTAGCTACAAAGACAACATAGAAGCCAAGGTTTCTAAAGGTATCTTAACTTGAAACTTATCTAAATTTTGATTGAAATATTTGTTTTGTATGATTAGAAAGGTGTGATAAAATGAAATACATGATAAGTTTATTTAAATGTTATTTTGGGCTCTCATTGAAAGGGTTTCTACAAATAATAATTGGCCAATTAAATCTCTAGAGAGCTCACTAGTACAAAATGATAGATAAGTGACCCAAAAAATGACCAAAAACTTCCTATCAATGACCATTTTGATTTGGAAATCGCTGGTGGCCAATTTTCGGTCTCTTATCAAGTGACCAAAAATGTGGTCATATATAGTTTGGTCATTTATATCTTGTCAGCTGGTCATTAATTTGGTTGCATATTTGGTCATTAATCTGGTCATATGTTTGGTCATTATTCTGGTCATGTTTGGTCATTAATCCAGTCATATGTTTGGTGATAAGAGACTGAAAATTGGCCATTAAAACTGTCATTTGGTCATTTATATGCGAATTTTGGTAATTTGTTTGGTCACTTATCTCCCATTTGTTTGGTCATTTCTTGGTCTCTAATTTAGTCATTTTATACACAAATATTAACTGATTTTTGTAGATAGGGTATGGATGAATCGAACCACCAATCTCCTTCCTGTAAGGAATGTTCTCTTCCATTGAGCTAGTACCCTTCAAGTATCTACAATACTTGCAAAAGTAACAATCATATTCATGTACTTCAAACATCATTTGTAGGGATCAATAATCAAATAAATAACAACAGAGTGTTGATATCTATGATGCTAAAAATATTAAAAAACATATAACATGATTGATATGAGCTAAAACGTTGAGGATCTCATTCTCCCAATGATAAGGCCAGTGAACCACTTGGAGATAATGAAACAATAATCTATAAAACTAAAAATATGTCTAGATTTTAAAGTCAACACTAACATTATAAGGAAAAACCATAACTAATCACACCAATGTTATGCTAAGATTTTACTACAAGTCTATTAGTATCAATATGATAGGAATATGGATCTTAATTGATTAGGGAATAAGTAAAACCAATCAATAGTGCTAAGTAATCTGAGCTTCCATGTTACTGCTAACCTAGTGTAGTATTAACTATGAGTAAACACAACTGGATCATTATGGTAAACTAGATACTACTTAGTGAATATCAATGAGTGCAAAGAGTAATCAGTGGGATTAATTAGAAGGGTTAGAGTTATTGTAATTTTTAGTATGATGTTTATGTACTTAATATACTATAATTAGTGACATATTCCACATATTTGAGCTATGTAATACAACAGCAATACATATATCATTATTATGGAAACACTTATACACCTATACAAGAAGCAGTCAGTAATAGTGAAACCAATGTATGTTAAAGAAATGTTACTACTGAATATATTCTATTTTATTATTGTTGTTGTTATTACCCCTTCTGGAGATGTTGTTCCTCCAATTAGGGATGACATTGATGTAATTGGTAATGTAAAGTCTTGAGGTAAAACCTCTGTTGTAATTCGGGTTAGTAGTACCCACAAAAGTATTGTTAAAATGTATTTTGGAGTCTTATAAAGCAAGTCAGCCCTAAAATCAAGGTTAATTCGTCCCAGTTGGGTCATTATGCCTCTCAACTAATCAGTATATATAGGAGAGGCTCCTACCTCATTTAGACAAGCAACATAACTCAGTAGTTGTGCTAAAGAGAGAAAGAGTAGTCCATATGGGAAAGAGGAGAGGCAGTCACATATTATTCTTGGGGTCTCACGAGCCTTATTCTTTGGTTCTTAACTGAACTTGTTTGAATTCTATATTGAGGAATTTTTTTCGGGTTTTCTTCCCCATGAGGGTTTCCCAGGATAAATCTCTATGTTCTTTTATGTGGTTGTGGTTGTGCTTGTCTTTCTTTCAATGATAATTTTGTATATGGTTATGATGTTATGATGATAAATGTTATTAGATATTGTATAACCATTGAAAAATTAACATGGTATCAGAGCCACCTTGAAAGAAATCTTTGTGCAGCCGAAACACTACTACAGTTGCAACTATTGTAGATTAGGGTTTCATGCTTGAAAACCCTAGAAATAAAAAAATGTTATCTTGCTACTTTCACTATAAATTGATATTGGAGAAGTCACAAGATTTGAAACTTGTACATACCAAAGATGAAATATTTGTGTACCTTGTGTGAAATTTTCAGCCTCGGATTTGCTATACTTCAGGAGATATGATTCCTACAAATTAGGGTTCGAGCCACCTCCATAATACAATAATAAATAGGTGACCTAGGGAGGATTTCTATATCTCGAGATAGTAAGGTACAATTTTTTTTTGTGAAAGATGCTGTAGATAGGACACTAAATTTAGTTTTTGTGGTCATAATTTCAGATGCCGAAGGTGAACTAGCGACACCTAGAAGTCTGTACAAGTGCACTATGTTGAACAATCCTCAAAAAATTCACCTTGGGAAAATTCACATAAATCCCACTTCATGAATCCAATTCTGCTCTAACCTATGGGGTTGTAAAGAAGATATCTGAGGCTACTTGAAGACTAAGTGTTAGGGCCAGAAGAGTAGGAACTTCAGAAATACAATAGAAACAAGACTAGACAATTATACAAAAGAAATTGAAGAAACTAGGGTTTCTTCTTGCGGGTACTTCCCTCCACGGATCAGTTGAAAAAGGAGGACCATAAAACTCTCCCTAGGAGGGAACATATTTCTATGGAAGAATATTCTCATTTTGTGGATTTTCAAAATTTTACCTAACAATAATGCCTAAGAAAACTAGTGCATCCGAAATTTTGTAGTTATGTCCATAGTTTTGGGAAAATGAGTATGCTGCTCAGCTCGCCTTGGGGAGGCACATTTTTCTATCCAATTAGATATGAAATATACCTAAGTTGAAAAATTAGGGTTTCTTTGTCAAACCCTAGGTCTACCAAAAGCATTCTTCAAGAAAATATTTCAAGAAAGCATCAAGTTGAAGCAATATCATTGGTAAGTTTTATGCTCTCTATTTCCATTTGAGGTTCTCAAATCTTTCATGATGACAAACAGTACCAAGATTGGGGACAAGCTTGAGGGAGATGAGAACTATTGACCATGGAAGTATAGAGTGGTTATCATACTTGAAGAAGTATGACTTGGAGAACAAGTTGCAGTTCTAGAGGGAGATGAAGACAAAGCACAAGAAGGACTTAGTCAGAGCCAATAGGATTATTTCCATCTCCATTGGATCTCACATGTATCGTCCTTGAAGACTCCCAAGGATACATTCGATGCAATGGCCATATTGTATGAAGGAAATACCATCAATAAGAAGATGATGTTGAGAACATAACTCAAGGATGTAAAGATGCAAATGTTAGAAAGAATTCAACATTACTTCATAAGAATCTCTCAGATAAAGGATAAACTAGAAGCCATTGAAGACAATGTCAAAGAACCAGAAGCAGATATTACAATGTTGAATGGTCTCCCAGGATCATGGCATTCATTCATTCAAGGAGTATGTGCAAGAAGGAATATTATCTCTTTCAACAGACCCTGGGAAGAATGCACAAAAGAAGAAGCTCGGCTCATAACGAGAGAAGATGGGAGAAACTGTAGATTAAGCTCTCATAGTTCACTCCAAAAGAAATTATAGAAATAAATAGGACCATCATCAAAATAGAAGACAAAATGAATCCTTAAAAAATTTGATACTACACTTGTAATGAGAAGAGAAACTACTCCAAAGATTGTCCCAGAAATAAAGGCTCCTTCAATAAAAAGTCAAACAAGAAAATACACTATGCTCACACCGCTGAAGATGATGAACCAACTAATAAAAGATTTATAGAAGAAAATGAATATTCCTCAAGTGATGAGAATATGAATTCTACTATTCAAGTAAAATACCATACTCTTATCTGTCTCAATATTTGGATAAGAAGGAATGCAATTAGTGACACTCAGAACCAGTACACAGGTTCCTAGAATCAAATGAGGAAGTAGAAGGATCCAATTATTCTTACAAGGAAATAAGGATCAAGAAGGAGTCCAGCCACCAAACAAACAAATATAGGTTCCTAGAATCATATGAAGAAGTAGAAGGCTCCAGTATTCTTATCAAGAAGGACTCCATCCACCAAAAAAATAAAGATAAGTATTTGAATTTTCATTTCACATATATCTAGTTGCTTAAATGAGATTGTTTAGTTGTGTACATATCTATGTTTAAGGAAATGTATTTGTTGGTTCGATGGGGTAGACCCGGGTTTACTTGTTATGTACTGACAAAACCCCTAGCTCACTGGCCCTTTTGGCGACAGACCGCAGAACGGTCTGAAGTCTCACTCGAAGTGATCTTGGATGGGTTGGCTGAAGACTCAAGTGTCCTCAACCGGGTTCTGTAGCATCCTGGGGTCTCACGACTCTTCTTAGCCAAATGGGATCTCTCTGCGGTGGTGACCTTTCTTACTCGCTGGCCCTGGGAGGGAGCGATCTCTTATCGCATCGCTGCCTCTAGAGCGATGCACAAACTATCTCCTCGGCTGCCCTCCTATACTGCGATATCTCACACCGCAGTTCCTCCGACAGTGCGATATCACCTTTATATACTGCGATATCTTCTATAGTAAGACTCCAATATGGCTCTCACGATCCAAAGGCTCTTCTCTTAGTACAATAGTTAAGCTAAACAGCCTCACTTAGACTCCTATAGTCTAATATGCTTAACATCAACTATGCTCAACTTGCTGAACTAATATGTATAAATCTCTTAACACTGTAACTGCAACTATCGTGCATCAAGCACTGATAACTCATATACAGAAGACTTAATAGATTCAACTTGTGGTTAATCTTCCTTGCTACTGTAAACTAAAGATGGCATACATTCACTCAATAACTGATAGTAAAGTTCATCTAATGAATGACAGATAACAAATAAGTAAAAAACAATCACATGAAACAGTCGCACAACACACGGATTTTACATGGTTCACCTCTGGGGGGAAGCTACGTCCACGGGAACTATTTTCTATATTATATCTTGAGAGGGTAAACACAGTTCCGCTGCAACCTAATATGCAGCTCGAGATCTTCTGGGAAACTCCGCACACACAACCGTGAGCCCATCTCTCTTAGATCTCTTCTCTTATATTGCCTTCTCTTACAATATACTCTTCCTTTCTCTCTCTCTCTAAATCCCTGCAGATTGTTCAATCCCTGCGGATTGTTACATACATGCTCAAGGAGCCGGCTACTAGTTACAATAAGATAATACAGATGTAATAATAGGACCAGAGCTCAACTCTTACAATACTGAGACACTAGAGACACTTAACTAGCTAAATGACTCAATGGCTAACCTTTTACAATACAAAATACATGCTTATATAGGCGGCCCGGAGGTCTCTCCTTTACAAAACTGTGGGCCTTTCCCAACAGTAACCCAAAAACCCTAACTGTGAAAGTTGGCCTATTTGTACTTTGATTTGCGATTTTCCATCACACCACATCTTTCTGCAGTCTTCCATGCTTCCCAACGCTAATCGTGGGTATGGGAGGCGCTTCCTCGGTTGCTCCCCTTCTGTCCTTCGTCTTCAATACCTCGTCCCGTTGCTCCTTTTTCCTTTATGAGGGTAGCTGATCCCTCTTGTCTTTTTCGATGCCTTGAATGCAGTGGTTGAGCTCTCTCTTCTCGGACGCTCAGGTACTGTCTTCTTTGACTTCCTTGTCCCGATGTAGCATCTTTTCCTGTAGCTGCGAGACCCTACTCCAATAGTATTATGCATGATAGAATGCTTGCATTAATGAACAACATACTGCTAATATGCATGTGATGGGTAAGTGGCTTATGGTGCTATACAACATTCCATTGCTACTCATCTAGAATGAAACATATTTGCTGACATATTGAGATTAGTGCACAATCTCAATAAGGTTATTGTAGAGATGGAAGGAATCTAGAAAGCTTCTGTGTTTATTTGGAACATGGATGAATGTTGTATTGGCTAAAATAGTTGCATGATTATATCTTTATGCATAATAACTTGTCATTATGAATATTTATTATGAAATGTTTCTAACCATGCTACTATTTGAATTGTAGGAAATATCGTGTATAATCACCTAAAAGAAAAGAAGGATGAGACTTGTTTCGAAGAACAAGTGACCACAATTCAGTTAGAATATTTACACCAATAAAAATACATGAAGATGAATCTGAAGCTCCTAAGGTCAGAGACACCATGGAAAAAGAAAGGGCTTCAGAAGAATATAAGAATCATTATATGACTTAAAGAGAGCGGTAGATCCACCTCAATAGATGAAGATCATCTTGGGCACCAGAGATAATTCAAGATGAATAAAAGTAAGAGGACTTAGATACACAATAGTTATGTGAGTGACATCATTAATTCAGATCCTTCTAGCTATGAAGAAGTAGGCAAGGAGAAATGGAATAAGCTATGATAAAAGAGTACCAGTTGATCATGGGGAATGATTTCTAGGATGTGGTTCTAAGACCTGAAGGGAAGTCCCTAGAATCCTCCATGTGGATATACAAGATCAAGTATACAACATCGAGGGATACAAAGCAAGGCTCATGGTTTCTCTCAGATATATGGAGTAGAATATGGCATGAAATACTCCATTGACCAAACACACTTCTCTAGTGAATAAAAAGTGTATATCGAGAAAAGACCCACATATCCAAACAAATATCCGTACGAGCTCAAAAGGAAACCATGGATAAGCACATCTAGTTACATGAGGAGCTTGAACATCATCTAGAGCAATGAATATCTTAAAATTTGCTACAATTTTGAATATGGAAGCCTCTAGAGGATGAAAATATTATAGATGGGTGCAAGTGGAATGTTTCAACACAGTTCAACATAGAGGATCTTGGTATCCAGTGACCTGAGATGGATACACAAAATATTGGTAGCAGAGGATGCTACATGTCACTCCAAGTACATAATGTTTCGATACATAGAGTACACATACATAGGGAGGATAATTCTCCATTTTAGGGTGAGTGACTACAGAATATCTCTGAGCTTGACATGATATGATAGGATGGACAACTTCCTGATCGAGTATGGATTTACCAAGATTAAAGTGGGTTCCAAACTTTACCTTAAGGCTTAATGCGGAAGACTGGGATATGTTGATGAACTAAAAATACGAACTCATTGAAGAGGAAAAGAGGAAGTGTTGAAGACAGAAAGAGAACCTCAGAAAGTTTGGGATCAGGTGTGATCTCATGGATTAGCAGAAAGGGGATGAGCACATTACAACATGTTCAACTTGTAGCAAAGCAATGTGGTTTTGAAAACTATTGGAAGGATTATTTGATGCTAAAATAGAGAGTTTATTTAAGATAACATAGAACTTGGTGCTTCATAAAGTTCAGGATATGGTGCAGAGATGAGTAGTGAAGCTCCAGTATGTTCCTACACAGGAACATGTTTTTAATGTGTTGACTGAGCCTCTGTCTCATGTAAATTTTGAACACTTTTGAGACAAGCTTGGTGTAGTATAAAAGGAACTCCCTGGAAAGAGGGAGTGATGATAAGAGAATGAGATGGTAATGGTATTCCAGTACAGAGAAGGATAGTGAGTTTTCCAGTATGCTTGATGTACAAGAAAAGAATGATGAGCCCCAGTGGTCTAGTCATCGTATAGTTATCCTGGTCACATCTTCATGGCAATATCCTAATATGGTTGGTGGCATCTCTAAGGATGGATCCTAGTATAGTCGGTCATATCACTAAGGGTATATCCCAACATGGTTGGTATAATTCTCACAAGGAAGATCCCAGGATGGTTGGAATTCTTATATTCAAATAGGAATATCCCAATGAGATATGGCTCTACGGATGATGGTACTCTCTTCTCAAGAGTGATCCTACACTCACTTGTAGGATGGTCCCATGGATAATAAAAAACTCTTGTTGTGAGTGGTCCTAGATCTTACTGGCTGAGGATTGTCCTACAGAGGATAGTACTCTCTTCTGGAGAGTGATCCTACATTCACTTGTAGGATGTTCATGCGGACAAGAACACTCTCAGAGAGTGTTCCTAGCTCTTACTGATTGAGGATTGTCCTGAAAACTATAGTTCTCTCATATAGAGAGAGATCCTACATGCACTTGTAGGATGGTCTCATGGTCCCAACAATGACAAGATGAGGATGTTCCTACGAACATTAGTACTATCATATTTTGAGTGGTCCCGCATTTAGTTGCGGATGAGATATGCATCCAGTTGTAGACAACAGTATCCTCTTTGAGTATGGTGCTGTGGAAAAGAACACTCTCTTATTGAGAGTGGTACTAGCACTAACAGGATGAGGATGGTGCTACAGACGATAGTACTCTCATATGTTGAGTGGTCCTACATTTAGTTGCAGACGAGATTTGCATTCAGTTGCAGATGACAATATCCTCTCTCAGGATGGCCTTGAATGCAAGAACACTATATTAATGAGAGTGGTCCTAGCACTTACCAGTTGAGGATGGTCCTGCAGAAAATAGTACTCTCTTATGGAGAGTGGTGTTGCATTCACTTGCAGACGAGTTCATGCATTCAATACCAAATATGATGAGGCTTGAGATGACACCAGAGATGATGTTGCTCGAGATGATGCCAGAGATGATGATGATCGAGATGATGCTTGAAATGATGATGATCAATATGATACTAGATATCTATGATGATGATGTTCCACAGATGGTGTTGATGTAATTGTGAAAACTTAAGATGACATATAGATTCACCAGTTAGTTGTACAGATGTATTGTTGTAGAATACCTTCCTTCTTAAGAGGGTATGTTAATGAAATCTAACTGCATAATATATTCTATTTATTATTATTATTGTTACTACCCATTCCATAGATGTTGTTCCTTCGATTAGGGATGTCATTGATGTAATTGGTCATGTAAATTATTGAGGTAAAACCTCTTTTGTAATTCGGGTCAGTAGTACCCACAAAGGTATTATTAAAATGTATTTTTGAGTCTTCCAAAGCAAGTCAGACCTAGAATCAAGGAGAAGTCGGCCCACTTGGGTTATTAGGCCTCTCAAGTGATCAATATAAATAGGAGAGACACATCCCTCATTTATACAAGAAACATAGCTTAGCATTTGCGCTAGAGAGAGAAAGAGTAGTCCATTTGGTAGATAGGAGAGGCAGTCCAATATTATTCTTGGGGTTTCACGAGTCTTATTCTTTGGGTATTACATTGTACTTGGTCTAATTCTATATCAAGGAAGTTTTGCTAGGTTTTCTTCCCCGTGAGTGTTTTCTAGGATAAATATCTATGCCCTTTTTTGTGGTTGTTCTTGTCTTTCTTTCAGTGATCCTTTTGTTTATTGTTATGATGTTATGATGCTAAATGTTATTGTATCTTGTATAACCATTGAAAATTTAACAATGGATTGTATAGAATGTTGTGCAAGTAATCATGATCATACTCTTATAGATTACAAGTTTACAACTATATAGTATTCCCTTTTATATGATGAGTATCATCATTTATTGGCTCTTTCCATAATATGTAAGCTTAACAACAATGATTACTAGTCAATAGGGTATAACAAGCCCTCTCTACTTATACTAGTAATAGCTTTTAAACCTTTATTGTATGTATGGAATATAAGAAAATTTAGCCATAGTAACTAAGGTGTAATAAATATATTATCCATAATCAAGCATAAATCAAATCCCATTTCTTAATATAGCTTCAATGTCTGTAAACATGGAGTTTATCACTGATTTTATATGGGTATAAGAACTGCAAGTACAAGAAACAAGCATTGTGAAATCAGATAGTTGTAATAAGGTTAGACAAGTTACCTCATCATAACATAGTAATTCTATCATGTCCCCATTCCAATAGGTCTACTAGTTGACAATGTTTCACCCACATACTAGTTCCTTAGGTTGGAGAGGAGGCATTAAATATTCCAATAAGGGAGCTATGGGACCCAATAGAACATTAATTTATCATTTACACATTAATTTGGGTCATAAAAATAATAAATATGAATAAAATAAAGTTCCATTTCCTCATAAGGACATTTGGAGGTCCATGGGGACCCTGGGTGGCTAGATTCCTCCTTACACGTGTCATGACTTAACCCTAAATTCGAAATTATGAGTGGTGGAAAGTTATTGGAAGGTGAAGATTCATACAATTACATGTCATGATCCTAATTATTTGAAAGGGTAAGGAGGATTAACTCCCCATAGAAGAGGAATATCCTAGGAAGAAACTAGGTGCCAAGTGGAGCTAGATTCCCTATACTTTATGACAACAATGATATTCTATGACAAGTCATACCTAATTGTAGACCTGATTGAAGAACTATGAAAAAATGACATTTTCGGTCTAAAAATATCCTCCAAGAGGGTGCATTTGGGGCTAGGTGATAGACATTCGAATTGGGTGGAAGATGAAGGGTTGAGGAGAAGATCAAGTGGCATGGAGGTTACTAAGCATCAAGGATGAGGTGGAGGAAGCCCATGGGAATGAATTCGGACTTGGAGGACATTAGGAGGGTTGTAAAAATATTTCATGATGAATGGAAATATATTTTTATCATTTTTTAATTTTCATTGGCATTTGGATAGCACTAGCTTGTCCATTGCACGGTGAGTGCACACTTACCCTGCTAGTACTCCAATTTCGAGAGAGTGATATTCTCATCCAAGTTGGCCATGGAATATTCCATTAATAAATCTCATTGGGATATTCATATAGTTTTTTGTTTCATATAGGATGCTGCTATGGTTCTTGGACCATCTCTCCTCCCATTCTCTCAATTTCTACTTCTAGATTTCCAAGTTTTTCCATGAAGGCACACTTGTGTGAATGGTTGTTGCACCCCATTGGGTTCAATTGATTCCAAAGAATGGGTAAATGATTCATGGATCTGTAATATCTCTCTCATATCCTCTGTATGTATAAATCACATGAATCACATTTGCAAATGTCCACATTTCCAAGCTTTATTGTGACTAGTTTCCATGTGATGATTTTCCCTTTCAATGGAGATTGTGTATCTGATGTATATTGCGACTTGGATCAATGTTATGTTCTGTTAGTGAGATATTTAAATTTTTTAAATGGTATATATTCATATTTATTTTTTCTGAACCATTATATGCACCATTTATGAGTCGAAGTTGAGTTTTTATGTGTCATTTTCCTTAAGCAAATATCAATGAAATTGTGCATTCGAATATCAATATTTAAAACTGATTTGAAAAAATATTAACCATACAAAATGAAATTAAATTGAGTCTAATTACAGTCCCCATACTCTTTTTTGAAATTTTGGAGGATTTCATAGGAGTTAGATAGTCATTTTTGCCCACACCCTAGGGGGAATTGCATCCTAAATTTGTAGTTAATTTACCCTTTTTTCCATCATGTCCAATTCGATTTGAAGATGCTAATGACCTGTCATAAAAATATAAGAGATCCCATTAAATAGTTATAAGACTCCCCATATCAGTTCCTACCAAATTTGAGACCCCCTTGTTCCATTCGAATCCTTTAGAGTCAAGACTAGTTAAGACATTTTTTCCAAAATTATTCCTTTGTTGTGAATTTTCGAATTGGGACATTACAAGTGGTATTAGAGTCTGATATTGGCACCTGATAGAACCTTTGAGAGGGCTATTGAAATCCCACAAGCCATCCACCTTGAAGGATGTCATGAATTTGACAAGGGATTTGGAGAATGTATTGCCAAGAACCAGATTTCCTCCCAAGCCAAATTTCCCTTCCATGTTCAAGGAAGGTAAGAAACCATGGAAAAAATACTCTTCTACCAAAGAAAATAAAGGAGGACCAATCAAAGAAGAACTTTGGAAAAAGAAGCTATGTTTTACATGCCAACAACCTTGGGTTCCAGGACATAGATGTGCCAATGGGAAGGCACACTATATTGAATTTTTTTTTGAATATGATGAAGAGGAGGAGGAGGAGGAATAAGTACAAATTGCATCCCAATAAGAGGGGTATGAAACAACAGAACAAGAACAACCTACTCCTGATACAGGAAAAATTGCAGCACTCTCGGGTGTACCTAGATTCCACATCTTGAGGCTCAAGGGAAGCATACAAGGCCAAAAGGTCACAGTTCTGATGGATGGTGGAGACACTCAAAAATTAATAGATGCAGCACCTAGTGGAGAGGAGAAATTTGCAAGATGAAAATTTTGATGGTTTCACAGTCATTAGTCTAGGTAACAATTCTATGGACTGCACTAAATGGATTCCAAAGCTTCAAATTATTGTAGGAAATCATACTATCACTGACAATTTTTATGTAGTGAATAGGGATGATACTAATGTGGTTTTGGGAGTAAAATGGATGCATTCTTTGGGGGATCATACAGTTAATTATAAAGTCCCTGAAATAAGTCTAAAAAATTCAAAAGGGAAACCCATCTTGTTGACAGGAATGCACACTTACCCAAATCAAGTGGTGTCTTCTCACACCATGAGGTTTATTTTGAGGCATGGAGACATAGAATCAGATGTTGAATGTTTAATTACATCTCCTAAAACTCAATTGAATATTTTCAAGAATCCTAAGGATATAGTGCAACTATTGAGTAAGTATGATAAGGTTTTTGGAGGCCTTCCCCCAGGGAGACCACGAGATAGGGGGTGGAGCATAGAATTTAGTTAGAGATAGGAACACAACCTATCAAAATGCATCCTTATAGACATCCCAAAAGAATTAGAGATTATATTGAAGAGGACATTAAAGAACTCTTGGAGTTGGGTCTCATAAGGCCTAGTTCTAGACCATTTGCTTGTTCAGTTGTGATGGTTAAGAAGAAAGATGGAACCTTGAGAATGTGCATTGATTTCAAAGCATTAAATAAGAAGACAATAAATAATAGATAGCTGTTGAAGCCTCAGTTACGTATGTGGCTAAAAAGGTATCTAAGACTTACAACAGAGGGGGAAAAGCTAGACTAAAAGGCTTCGAAAGGTCCTGTGCAGCCTCTTGAAGGAGCAATGCAATTCCTACACTCACCAAATTCATTTTGATTACAATATTAGGACACCTTTTACAACCACCCAATATATTGAAAAGCATTGGAAAACATGTGAGAGTTTCAACAAACTCAATTTTAAAAGAAATAATCATGACAAATAGAAAACCCTAAAACAATGCACTATTACAAATGTTACATAATAAATCCTTAGGGAAACACAAACTCTTAATGCAAAAACTGATTGTCAATTGATTCACCAAATGATTTCAATTTTGGGTTGTGAATCCTGGGATTAGAGAGAATCGTTGTTGATAAAAAAAACTTTTATGCATTGTCACAACAATAGAAAAATAATATTATAACGATCATTGTGTAGTATATACACATATTTGGTCTTTAATGAATACAATTAAGAACACTATATCACTTGATTTCATTGTAGCCATTGTTGTCCACTACTAAAATATCTTTGGCATGCCTTTACATGACCTCCCATAGGACAATCCTTGCATTTTCGTCCACCATCTTTGCTTCAAAGTTGCGAATTCGCAATCACATATGGGAAAAAATGTCCACAACTAGATACGGGAAAAAATGAAAAAAAATCGATGGCCATGTTAGAGTGAAACTGAGGACTTAAAAATATGTTCTTCCATAATCCTCTGGCTTGTTCTAGGCATTTGGCCCCAATTCTCTTTAGATCCAACTTCACCGATGACAAGACATACACTATCCTTGTAATGTCGTCATGAGATTGAGTCGTTCATTTAATGGTAGAATAGAAGTTAACATAAAATATCGTTATCTAGAAGATAACCAATTAGCTAATTTTTAGTTATTATCCCTAGACTCTTTTACAAGGAAAGTTGAAGAGAATGAGACAAACCTGTTCTCCCATAATTTAGCCTCCCTTCTAAAAAAATTCCTCAATCTTATTGATGGCCTTCAAAGTATTTTGAACATTTCTATCATATCTCTCAGCCTTGTTTCTTCTTCTCTCAAGCTCAAGCGTTGTGTCCTGTTTGTTTCAAAGCAACGGTATTAATTGAAAATTTTTCATGTCTAATAATGTCATCAAATTAAATCCATCCACATCCAAATATGGCCTTAAGCATTTGGTATGGAACAAAAAATGAAATGGTTTTTCTTGCATTCTTCAAAATTGTTAAAACAATTACTATTGTTGCAAAAATTGACTAATCTTGAAGTTTGTTTTGGAAACTATCTAAGTGCAAAGAGATAGACCCAAATAAGTAATCATCTATATTGCAAGTTTGGATGAAAATTGTGGCACAACATGGGAAAACATGGGAAAACATGTCAACATGTCTCATGAGAACACAAAACATACCTTAGTAATTTCTTTTCCATGTAGCTTTCTGTATGCTTTAGTCCACTTCACCTTTCAAGGTTTATGTTTCATTTTGAAATTCTTATGACATTTGGAACGGTAAAACCAGAATACCTGAAAATGAGAAAAAAGAAGTTAGGAGATAGCAATACCATTTTAGTAGGCTAGGAAGAAACTGAAAAAATTGCAAGATATGGCATTTTTGGACAGCTCAAATTCAATGTAAAATGTTATGTTAATTAGATGACTTCCAAGTTCAGGATGGATAACAACCTACCTATTTTTTCTCCCAATATTAGCTCAGTTAAAACAGGTGGAATCTTCCTTTTGAAATGTGTCATTTATCCATGTTTATAAACAAATAAATGCAGTGGCAGACCTTCTGTCCAATGAAGGCTTGAGTTTGAATTTCAATACAGCTTGGGTCCTGCATACATGAGTACAAAGAGGGTATTGGTATGCCATATCAGCCATGGAAAGTCAGTATGATATTAATTCATTTGAAAGAATAAGACTTTGATCATGAAGCTATTTCAAAGGAGCATTTGTTGACAAGCTGCTCCTTGATGAATTCCTTGAACCTACAATTGAATGTAAAAATAAAATAATAGTAAGTACATTTTCCTTCAGTAAAAATAAAAGTAAGAGTAAGTAGACATATAGCTTACTCAAATGTCGTCATGGGAATTAGATGATGCAACATTCATCCTCAATTGTGTTCTATCGGATGGGTCTGTTTCAACTCTAATAAAATGCATCAAAATACATGGCATAAGCATAGTATATTCCTTGGGCAAACTAAAGAAATGAAAAATGAAAATAATTGTACCGAGTAGTTAGTTGTGTACCAAAAACAAAGTGTGGATTTGGTAGCCTAAAAATAAAATGTGGTTCTTGCAACTAAATTGTTAGGATTGGGATCCTACAAGAGATTATTTTTTCATGTAGTCAATCTATCAGTCAAAGATAAGATATTGTAAAAATACATACACATGACTATACTCACAAGTTTTGGAGAAACATTTATCCGAAGGTTGTTGAACAAATTTTCCATTTCAGAAAGTGATAAAGGCTTCACACCTATGACCTGCATTTAAAACAATTCTTTAAGTTAGATATCACCTAGATAAACTAACTAAATCCAGTGCAGCCTCAAATCAGCATGAGAAATTTTTTGTAGGAGATACCTAGTCTCAAAATAATAGTAACCAAAAACATTTTGCAACTATACTGAACACCTTACCAACCATTCTTACAATCCAATATCAACTAATATAGAGTCATGGATAAATTTTCATGGCATGTGATTCACAAGTTTCATTGCTCAATGTTCAACTTACCAACTCTTTTCAAGTATATCATGGCATTTTGATAAATTGCAGGAAGGCCTTGTAGCATTTGATGCATAAATTGTCAAGTTAAAAGAAAGACTGATACTGCAAAATTTGAGGAGATGATACACATAGACATGATCTACTTGGTTACCACAACTTAAGAGGTTCAAGAATAGGGTGTCAGCAACAAGCTAGAGAAAATTTATGCAAACCTCAATGTATGATTTTTAAAGTTGGATGTTTAAAATATTCCTTTAGGGGATGAGACATATATTTCCTCCCTCAACCATGTCCAGGCTTAAAGACTCATAGCATAAAAAGGATTATAATGGAACCTATATCTCCACTTAGAGGTCCCACATGGTGGTTTGAGTTTTTTTTCATGTCCATGGATGTCTA
Source organism: Pseudotsuga menziesii (assembly GCA_001517045.1). Taxonomy (NCBI): domain Eukaryota; kingdom Viridiplantae; phylum Streptophyta; class Pinopsida; order Pinales; family Pinaceae; genus Pseudotsuga; species Pseudotsuga menziesii. The sequence goes on from LPNX010245130.1 coordinate 73,188, forward strand.
GCATCCTCCTTTGGCATCCAAACCCTAGGTATCTTCACCTGACCATGTTAAATATCACATAGTGCTCAAAATATCCTTCGGAAAGACAAGGATACCCATGGAAAGTATTAAATAAGTCTATCATACCTTCTAAAAAATGTTTAATCAACAAAGGCATAGAAATTTAAAGGAACAAATACCAATGGTGTCACTTGTCAAGGACAATTTCCATATACTATCCTAAAAGTTGAACAACCAGTCTAAAATACCCTATGTAACTTGATCCTTATATCATCTCAACACTTGCAAAGAACTATAGTAGCATGAATCAATGAGTAAGAGGTATTGAGAATATAGAGTGTAGCTTCCTCAAATATAAGATGAAAAACAATATTTAGATTACTATTTAAACCACCAAATAGTCTTGTAGTTGATGAAAAAAATGAGAGATTACTTTAGACTGTTAACCTTTATATCATATGCCTTCAGTGACTCGAAATGTATATAAGATAAGAGCACAAAGCCACACTTTAAAATCTCTGTAAGGATGGATAAAAATATAACCATATGGACGGAATGTATTGGGGCCATTCTTTTAAAGATGTAAATATAACAATGCTTCCCCAATATACACAAAACAAGATAACGTTTCTAAACTAGGATAATGTTTCTAAACTACTGTATTAATGCTAAAAAGTTCTTGGATCCGTTAGCTTTTTGTAAGAACCAAGTATGTTGAAAGAATTTGGGAACTAAAATAGATAAAATAGACACCAATATATCTACATTTTATAGATGGTGTTAGATATGGGGTTAACTAATGCACAAAACAGAGTATTCAGATAAGAACTTGATACCTTAATGGAGTACTTGAACCATTACTTACAGATCTGGGTTATTACAATAGTTTCCATGTGGCAACAAGAAGAAAATATTTATCTAATATAACAACAGTTGGTTCCACTCACTCTGTTCTCTGCCTACCTATATAGCATATATCTCAAACATATGAGGGTAGGAGCACAATCCAGGAAATTTTGGCAAATTATTATCCCTTAGACCGAGCATGTAAATCCAAAGGAAGTGCATACTTGCGGTGCAGCTCCCGAGGGCATGTTTCTCTAAGGAATTCAAACAAAAAACTCAAGGGGAAGGATATAACCTGCCTCTATTGTATCCATAGGCCATTTGTAAATAAACTCATTCTTCTAAAAAATTAGCTCTGTAGAAAAGAAATGCAATTCTAAATAAGACATCCCACACATTACTTACCTATTCTTTCCAATTCACCATCTGCATATTTGACTTGCATTGGATTGGATTCCTGTATACAATTTAAAGGAACAAAACATTCAACTATGATATTCCAAAATTCAAAACTATCAAACACAATTCCAGAGTGTGATATTTTCTAGGTAGTAAACTAGATGAACAATAGAAACATGATGCTGAATTTTTTTCTTCAAAGTTTAAATCAAGTACTTTTAGCATTGCATAAAAAGAAATTACTTGTGAACTTAAAGAAGATCACCTTTGGATATAAAAAACTTGTATATCTTAATTTTTGTGGGAACCAAGATGAACTCAACATTGATCTAATGAGTACTTTAGCATTGATTTGATGAACAAATACCAAGTCAAATTCTGCTAGGGTGTAGTGCGACAATAGGTGTTTGAAGAGGTCAACCAAAGAGTTGTAACTTGTGGCCAAGCCAATCCTTTCCTTTCTTTCCAATAACTGAAGTGTTTGAGATCAAGGTGGATACTTATGGGCATGCAATAGGCATACTAATGATGCAGAAAAGGAGACATGTTTCATACCACTAAGATAATTGTAAATTTTTTTAGTTTTGAATTATTCCACATAGACTTTGAGATGTATCAGTTAATATAAACCATGAAAACATTGACACATTATCTTTTCTAAAAGGCCAATACCATCCATAGTGATTACAATGGGTTTTGTTCAAAAACACTGGTTGAAACCCTCAATTCTATTCAAAGCTAGATAAAACATTTAAGGTCCTTCAATGATGGGAGAATGGCTTTCAAAGAGTTTCAAAAGCTTCTAATTTGGGTAGGTATTAAAATTTGGCTCCTAATCCAACACATACATACAATTCATATCAACTTATTATACCGATGTCTGGGAATTTGTACACAAATTATGACCTGCTAGCAGCAGGTAGCTTTTTGATATATTATATGCTCCTACACAAAAATTATAACTCTCCACCTCCAACAGTATATATCACTCAAATATGCCTATCACTTCATTCTATAGACATTTTATCAAGAAAAGAATAAATTTAACACCTAAATCACTAATTACCAACAACTCTAGATCCCTTAGAAATTGCACTTAACAGATCAAAACAAAAACCAAAAAGTTGGATACATCTCAAGGAAAGATGCCCTCGCTTCCCCCTTTTGTTTTTCTTGGTAGCTGAAGGACTCAACAAACTACTCAGCAGTTTGAATGAATAAGAAAAACTAGAGGGAGTGACCTAACCATTACCCACCTGTTGTTTTTTGACTATGTGTTTGAAATAAAGACCCCAAAGATTCTTACCAACAGATTCTCTCATTGTCTCACTTTTACATTCCAATGTTGGAAGCTATATTGGGTGGCTTGTGAAGTTTGAAAATAACGGTCTTGCATTTGATAGTGCTGATAACTAAACCCATAAGAACTGAAAATCACAATCATTTGCAGAAAAAAGATGAAAAAATGCAACCGATAATAAAACAACATAATGTACAATAACAGAGCTCAAAATTCCTAGGTACAAGGCTTCTTAGAGGAACCTTAAGATTACGAGGAAGGGATTAAAATTACAAGTATCACCCATCTGAATCTAAGCCACTAGTGCCTATCTCTATTTCTGAACTGGGGAATTCAAACTCTTCCATTTGAAGTTAATTTTTAAATTTATATAAGGTTAATCAGTTTCAACTGCTTTTAGTTATAAGGAACTAATTTTTATTGCAAACAAGAACCTTTTCCACTAAAATATATCAATGTAACAATATTTCCACTTCATGTTGGTTAATGTCTCTTTTTGATGTACTCAAGTTAGTCATGTAACAAAAAACAAACTAAAAAAAATGTTGCTCCTCAAACCCACAGAGACATAGTGATATGTTTTTGAACAATATATGGTGGTCTAATATGTATTCAGGAAGTGCTAACAAAATTTTCTAAATTGTGTTTGTCAAACTTATGTGAATTTTAGCCTTTTTTTGGCTCTTGTGAATTTCAGATTCAAAGACAAGCATGAACCAAGTGAATTCTACAATAACCATACTTTGTCTCCAATTTCAAATTTGTTGCGAATTTGGTGCTCATCATGTCACTCCTTGTGTACTTCTTTGACGCCTTCTATAACTCTTCATAGAAGTGCCATTGCATTTTTCAATATAATCAACAACCTTCTTAACCTATCAACAATCACTTTACTTCCTTCCAGTTGGTTATTTGGAAGCGTACTTTAAATTGCAATATCTCAGGATCTAAAGTGACTTGGGGACTAACTCTTATCGAAAATAATGAATGTATCTATTCAAAACTTACCTAAACATGCTTGGGATGTATAACTGTAACTATGTTGTATGTGGGGGAACTATTCCTCCCACATCTTTAAATATCAATGACTGTACATTCTCGAGAGTTGGACCACTATTTTAGTCACCACTCCAATTCATCCATCCAACCGTAGGTGAGATGTACTTTTAATTTGGTTCCCATGAGTGACCATAAATAATCCACTAAATGTTATGTGGGATTCATGTCAATATAATTAATCCTGGCATGTCAATATAATATGCTTCAACAATAGGTATGCCATTTCTTGTCTTTTTATGGTTTTTTTACATACCACCTTGATTAACCTAACTATTTTAGCCAGTGTAATCATTCAATTTCAAGGTAGTTGAAAAACCACCATGAGCTACTTGTTTGCTTCAATATGTTGCACAATATACACCTTGAACATACATTTCTACACCTTGCTCATTTTTTTAGTATTTTAGGTGCCTTTGTTACATAATTAGTTGTTTAATTCCCAATTGATCTGGCATCTTGAGTTTTGTGCTTGTATCCTCAACTATAACCGTTGAGATTGACATATAAAGAGTGTATCGTTCTTGTAAAAATCCCCTCTAGATGATAAAATTTATTTTCTTCTATTCAAATTCTAGATTTCTAGAATGATTCAATATGTCATTTAAGTCTGGCCCCAGTTGATGTTCTTCCCAACTATGCTCTTCAATATTCTAGAGTCATTACTAATATTTATGTTTTCATGCCATCTAGAGACAACCACATAAGGATCATCGAATCAATATAAATAGGTTGAACAAAACAAAGTACTACATCAAGGAATATCCAATCAGTGGTACAAAACAAAGTTCATTACCTGCATAACACTCTAAAATACTACATCAAGGAATATCCAATTAGTGGTACAGAACAAAGTTCATTACCTGCATAAAATATACCAGTCAAACCCTGCAATGCAGTAGCAACATGTTCTTCCTCCCTGAACTGTACATAAACATTGCCAACCTATAATAGAGGAGAAATATTAGACAACAAGGATAACAATCAAAGAATTTACTTAAAAACCAAACTATTTTCATAAATAAATTTATAATCGATTATAATAGTCACCATATGATTAACCAAATTGTCACAAACATTCAAGATCTCAATTTCTCCATACTTGCCAAGCTCTTCAAATAATCTTCATAGAAATCCTCTAGTCAACCATTACCCCGAATATCCGCATGAACATAAATTAGAGCTGACAAACCTGAGGCATATTTTGGAACAATACCAATAACCTCTAAGTCTTAGCATATGCATAAAGGTAGGATTGGCTTGATAAATGCAAATTCTCGAGTAAATAAAAGTAAAAATGATATGAGTAGATTTCAAGTTTCAGGTGATGCAAAGGAAGGAACTCCAAACAGTTTTCAGGAAGCTCCATCTACAAGAAAGTTTTCCATTATAGAAGCTGTAAATAGAAAACAATGAATAATATTTGCCACTTGCTCCTTTCACATCTTGTTAAGGGACTACAAGGAATATAGCACCACTACATGAAAAAAGTGAGCATTGCTAATTCAGAAATAGTTGGCAACAAAAAACAACCTTAACCAGCTTTCAAAGTAAAACATGAACTTTGATTATTCCCTTGGTACTGGATAGGCTATTAACTGTGCTAGGCCTATTTTGTATACTTATCACCCCTTTCTTGCTTTTGTGAAATTTCTGCTACATCAACTTCATATGCCTTTCTATGACCCTTTCTTTTGTAAATTGCTATTAGTACATATTATTATAATTGAATATTATAAGAAGCACTTTTATTAAAAATAGAAAATTAAAAATAAAGTTACAAAATACAAATTAATAGATCTCTACCTCAAAATGTTCATGGATCTTTCGAGGATCTAGCACATGACCCTAAGTATCCATCCCTAGGGTAATCATATATGGCTTCTGATACATGTTAGATAAAATAAGAGTGGGGCTAGTGCTAGGCCTTGTGTGCAGTTCTGAGCAGCGATCTCCATGCCTGCAAACCCCAATTTTGAATTAGAACGGGAAATTTACTCTATCTTTCTCAGTACCAAAGATTGAAGATAAATGTTTTGCCATAGCTTCAAACAGCTACAGAACAGTGAGACCTTCTGAAATCAACCACCAGCTTGAGACTTCCACAGATTATCAACACTTCTGCAACTTGAAGAAAACCATATTAACATCAGACAAGAAATATATTCTTTACATTGGAAAAAAGTAAAGAATATGGTCATATGGAAAAATGTGCCCTAGAAACAATATTTGACTTCACAATTTTCTATAATAACTCAAGTCAATACCCTCCACATTAGATATCAAACATATCAAAATGGTTTCTTTCATATGGACCATAAATTTCTAAATAGTAAATGCAATACCTTCAATAGATTGCCATCATACAAAGGTGCGACTTTTATTCATTTAGTTTGACTTTAAGAAATCCTCTGTGAAACAAAATATTTCTCAAAAACTAAGAATCTAATATTTCATTGCAAGACAAATCCCATCTTAAGTTGAACTATAAATTATAGCTATAATTGACAATTTTTAAGATGATGGTAATGTATGGGAACCAATCATAAAGATTTATTAAGAACATTACCAAATAATTCAACATTGAAATTGTCCATTGGATGTAGTTTGGGTGGTTGGGAGTATTGATTGATAACTTCCCCACCCAGGTTCAATCCTTGCAAGTGACATGCTGGGATCTTAATTGAAACACCCTTGTTCAAACAATGTTTGGCCTCCCCATAATCCTCACGGAGTAGCGGGGAATTACCATGGATGTAGTGGCCCAGTTCTTCAGGACGTGGGCCGCAAGAAAAAAAATGTTAGCATTGAAACATTGAACAAAATATTTTGATGATAAGAAAACATTTTCAATCTTTATATGTGCTAGTAGGTTAATCTCAAGTGTTTACAATAATCAACACTTAAACGATAGCACATGGGAGATTTAAATATTCAGCTAATCATTTTGCCTCAACTATTTTTGCTCCCACAAGAGATGGCAACTTCATGTTAAATTTGATGGTTCCCCTTACACTATCGTGGTTGCCAAGAATTCAATTTATCATCATTAATTTAGTCACAATGGTGTAGAAATTTAAAAAAAAAAAAATCTCGTTGAATCTCAAGCAATAGTGAATTTAATTGTCAAGGCATATTTTATTCTAAAATTTGTAATGAGATCTATTTCAAATTTTTTGTTAAAATTATGAAGAAATAAAAACAAAAGCACACCCATATATATAATAAGATTTATGATGTATTAACATTTTTTTGATCTTGACATTCATTTTGATATATTGTTGCATCAAATTTGAAGTTAAAACTATTTGTATTTGTTTTTTGTTTGAATACTATGAAGTTATCACATAATTCACTTAAGTCTCTCTTTGTCAAACTTCATGGTAAATTCACCATTATGTTTTGCAATAGAAAACTTTCTTCCAATTTTTAAACATAGGCCAGGTGACTTAATATCATTGGGAGAAACAATTTGCAGGATATTTCTGGAGCTACAAGGGAGAACACGATTCATTCAATTTTCTCAAATTTTCAAGGATGAGACTTTAAAAGCAAAATTTTGCACCTAATGATGAACCCTAGCAGACAACAAGGAATTTGTATGGGGCCCCTATCACCATATTTTATGTTTCAAGTAGAAGGTGATCAGCCCAAAATGTTGAGAGGAACATCTCTCCAAAAGAAAAAGAGTAGCACTCACAGTCTGGAAGGGAAACACACAAGTCAAGCAAAGAAACCAAACTTCCTGTCATCCAATATTTGTGAAGTCGAATCCATTCTAAGGAAATTATGTGGCTGTTATGAGGCTGTTCTGTTGATTTCAGAGGGCACAGTTCTATATCTACTGCTTTGGGAGGTCGAACCCCTCCATTACAAATTACTTTCAGTTGCAAAGGAGGCATGGCCAGGCAGTGAAGAAGAGAACACACATTGGATGTGAAAATCTACTGGTATTTACTGATTTTTCTTAGCTTGAGGAGGCCGTACCATATAGGGACATCATTTATCTCTTTTATCAGTCATCTACATTGATCCTTGGCTCAAAACATGACCATTTGAAGGGCTATTTCACTATTCAAAAAGGGCATCAAGCTAGAGGAAATACACAGGTCAGGGAAAAAGAAATATTAGACCTCTTTATTTCAGTTTGAAATTGTATTTTCCAGTTGTACTTACCACTATTATTTACGTAAATAAACATCCATCATTTCCCTTTGTATCTATGAAAACATTTTCTATGTTTGTGTTTAATATTGCGGAGGGTTATTGTGTTATTAAAATATGAGAATCATATGCAACTTGTCCAAAAGCTTGTTAAATTCTCCATTTTATGGATATATGAATGGTGAATGAAAGAACTCAGTTGCATGTGTTTTAAGCTTTCTTTCCATATTAATATGGAATCTATTTGAATTCTGGAATGTACCATTAACATCCCAAATTGTGAAATTAAGCATACAACAAATTAGATCCGGTTTTAAGGCATCTATAGGAAGTCTATAGTAGTCAATGACATTCCACACAAGTGTTTGAAGAAATATCAAGTCTAGACCTATCCAAAATTAAAGGCTCTGTCAAGGAGACCACTCTAATGTACACCATTGTGTGCCCTTGTGTACCATTGTATACCATTGTGTGTGGTATCAGTACCATTACCTGCATTTTGTTGTTGAAAAGAGTCACTCAAACTTAGTAACTCATTCTTTAGTATAGAGTAGATTGGGGCGAGACATAAAACGATGCTGTAATATGTTTGTTGATAGGTAATATTTTGCCAAGGCATACAGGCAGAAATCACATTCCCTTGGAGATGAGACAATGCCCTTGCTTCCCTCAAATGTATGCTACCATCAAAGGTAATTAGAGCTCGTGTATAGAAATCCTTAGTATATGAACTGTATACAACTACATCACACTAATATTGAGGGAAAAAGGTAGTAAGATCCTGTAATATTGATGCCTTACAACTAGAATTTATAGGTTGTAATATTGCTTCCTTACAACAAACATGTAGGGTTTTTGGAATTGCTTCTTATTGATAGATTGTCTTGGACTGAAGCTTTACTATATATAAAGCTCATTGAAGTATGAGCAAATCAAAGTTCAGTACTAAAACATTAAGAGGAAGCAATTATATGAAACAATATAAATTCTAGAATCTGAATTCAAGTCATAATTGCAGGAACATTTATATGAAACAAAATGACCTCGCCTATTACACAAATTGCATTGGGTTTGCGTGAAATACCTGGCAAATGATGATGCAAATCCATGCAAGTAGGAATCAAGGACACCTTTCCTCAACTTCTAACGAATGCTAATTGAAGCTCATAAGTGTCAACAAACGTAGTTGTATATCCTATGTATCCCTTGTAGAATGCAATTTTATCTAGCTCAACACCTCTAATAACAGGGGGTTGGTTCACTAGTGAGGTTGATGGATTGTTAAGCTATGCACCAGGTTTCAATCTCATTGTGGTCTACACCCATGAACGGTACAACTTTTAAAGGGATAAGGTAGGAGGCAATTCAAGTAATTTGGTTCTTTGGAGTATGTTTCCAAAACACTCACCTAAAAAATAGACTTTGTGACTTTGATATTTGCAGAGTCAGTTCAAGATATTTCAAGCTAAAAAATAGACTTTGTGACTTTGATATTTGCAGAGTTAGTTCAATATATTTCAAGCTAAAAATCCATAGTTAAGTGTGTTCAAACTTTATATGGTTGGATGTATTTTTTTGCATTACGACAGATCAAACAATCTATATGGTGTGGGCATCAGAACTCACACAAGCTTTTTTTCAAACACTTCATATATATATTGCCAAAACCATGAAAATTTCCCTTAAAAACTATAAAAAACAGTGACATTCAACAATTACCTGAAGCCAACTACACTTATGTTATTTGGGTTTGTTTGCTTCATCTCGATTGCTCGTTTGGATGAATTGGGTATTTGAAACTTATATGCTTTTTTTACATTCTTACAGCAGATTCATGGGTAACAAGATATAACCTGATATTTTTGTTGCATCCAGTGTTGTTATATGAGTCGACAGCGAAACAATTGATAAGGATAAAACTTCCAGTGGCTCCCATGATAAAGTAGCTCACAAAGAGGATTATGGTGACGATGATGATGAAATAGAATGGGAATAAGCACATGTGGATTATGCTCTAATGAGGAGAATGGGAAAAGGGACAAATTGAAATTTAAAGACTAAATGCATGTGTGTAAATTGAGAATTTGTAGGCTGATGCCAGTAGGAAATCTAATGATGAAAAAATTCCCAAGACAGTCATTTTCCTAACCCTAATATTCCCAAAACGATTAGTCCTAATACATAGAAGGAACAAGAAAACGAAAGAAACTCCACAATTGCTAAAAGCAATCGATCTTACAACCAAAATTTCACAATGGAAATACTTTATATAGGGTTTTGAAGGCAGAATGCGACTGATGGGTTTTAATGAAAAATATTTAATTAAAATCTCAAAATAAAAGAAGATAGAGAGTGTGAAGCCCCTTGGATAGGTCGAGGAGAGTCCCATGAGAGTCCCCGTGCTCAGGAATGGTAAGCTCCAGAACCAAGCTCCCAAACCAGTTGCTCTGTAGTGGGCATTCTTTTCTCCCCTGTGTTCATTATAACCAGTAAATGCAATCAATTTTAACCATAAAAGGGTAATCATCCTACCTTTATCTCCAATATTTAAAATGGCACTTATGCTCTTTCATCTTTTCTTCATAGAGATCTTAATTAGAATCCAACCCTCAAGTGACTGCAATATATGCAGAGATTTTATTTCTCAATTTTTTTTCGATCTATTTTCATTTTTATTTTATCCAAAAAAAATCATACATTTATAATTAATTTATATTTTTATCAAAATAGATAAATATAAATTTATTTTTTTAATATTAATATATTATATAATGTTTAACTATAATATATTTATATATGAAAAGCATGTTATATTAATCATTATATGTTAAAAATGTATTGAATTAGATGAAAACTTATTATTATTGTTATTTTAAATTTAAAAATGGAAATAGATCATTAAAATGGGAGAGAATATTTTTTTTATTAAAATAAAAGATATTGTCATTTATGTAACTAGGGGGGACTTTTTAACTTTTTGAGAATAGGTGCACGATGATGACGCTGATAGGTAGGTGTCAAAGACGATTTATTGGTGGACACAAATTTTATGGATTTCACTGTCAAGATCAAAAGACTTTAACTTGCCGAAATTTTAATTGATTGGCGAGAGGGACAAACAGACTCAGAATTTAGAAAACAAAATATGAATACGATCGATAAGATTAGCTAAACCGAGTTATACCAAAATGGAGGCATGAATATGCATAATCATAAAAACCTTTAAGCTACCAATTCAACTTAACCAAGACATGACAACACATGAAATATAACTTGCACAATTAAAAATGACTAACATAAATGACTAATTCATATTCTTCTAGCTAGTCATTTTTATGTTGTGACTAAATTAGTCATTTATGTTAGTCACTTTTAACTCTATCACTTATTATCTAGTCATATTTGTTAACTGGTGACTAAATTAGTTGTTAATTTTAGTCGTTTATAGCTTGGTTAATCAAAATTGCTCATATTTAGTAGTAAATCACTTGAAAAACCTGTGGTGACTAGAGTTTTTAGTTACGTAGTCACTAATTCCTCATTTTATACTAGTGCAAGGACAGTCCCATCCCCAGCCTGTTTGGTATAGTGATATCCCACGGATATTTCTAGCCTCCACTAGCTCTTGTGGATTTGATCCTTAAAGGATCTATTTCCCAGATTGGAAAACGGTATGAGTAATGCAAAGAAAAGAAACTCAAAGCTAGCTATGAAATAAAATCTGATCTAAGTCTAAGCTGCTCAAAGAGGACATTGAATTGATTTACAGATCAACCAGAGGCATAAAACAGAGAAGTATTTTCATCAAATTAATAGAAATGTAAATGAGACTAAGTAACTTATCACTTAACTCACAATCAATTAATGAAAATCATCTGACAACAACTTAAGATTGTATCGTTCAAGGTTAACCTACATGTATGCATGTTAATTGAAAAACTAACATGTTTGTCTTTCTAACTTCACTGCTGAATCATTTGCAGAAATAGATAAATCATTTGCATAAATAGATAAATACTTTTAAGAGAATAAATTCTTCAATTTTTTTTACCAATGGATGAATTAGTAACAGGGAGAAATCAAAGTTATAAATAAATGCATTTTATCAATTGCAAAGAACTAACAACGATATTGATCTATCTGAAATAGGAAAAAACGATATGAAATCAATAACAAGAGATATAAAATGATATCAATACTGTATTAAATCAAGAGATATGAAATAATATCAATACTATATTAAATCAAGTTTTATAAGAAATTACATAAACCTCAACTACACATAAACTTCAAGTACACAGAGGTATCTTGAGTCTCTTGTCTAAATCTTTCCCCTTCCAAAAGTCTCCCTACTAGCAATGTCTCATCAGATTTGAAAGAAAAATCTATTCAGGAACTTTCTAGTGCTCCCAGCTCTGTCAGTAGCAGCATTTCCAAAAACTCCGAAAAATCTCTCCTGGCAGCGTCTCATCAGATTTGAAAGAAAAATCTATTCAGGCACTGTCGAGCACTCCCAGCTCTGTCTGTAGCAGAGTTTCCAAAAAATACAAAAGAAAAATATTTAAGCTTTGCACAGCCCCTCCCAGCAATGAAAAGCAACAGATTTTTTAGAATCTAAATTTTCCCCAACTCCATCGATGCTCGCTCCATTGTGAGGGAGAACACATGACTTAAATAAGATGCTTAGTATCTATTCTTAGCAATTGACTAAGCGGTGTTATCCAAAACCAAGCTTACTAAAATTGAGTTTAGGGCTCAGTTGATATTAAAATTTAATTTTTACTTTTCACGCCGACCACTTTTTCTTTTTCACTTGTCAGGTGAAACTTGTCTATCTCTCGACTAGACAAGTTTATAAATTTTAGTTGGTCTTTCCACTCGACTAAATTTACTTCGACTTACTTGTCGGTTCTACCAACTGATTTTACCTCAACCACTTGTCACTTCTAAGTCGACTGACTTCTTCAACTTCTCAAGTCAGCTCACCTCTTCGACCACTCAAGTCGGCTGACCTCTTCGACCACTAAAGTTGGCTGACTCAACCGACCTCTCAAGTCGGCTCACACAACCGACCTTGTCGGTTCACTTTGGTCAAAATCTATAGAGTGCAATTCTTAGTCTAAAGACTTAATAAATTACAAATGCTTTTCACCTGTGAGTAAGATGAAGTAAAGTAGACACATTTACAAATTCAAATAACTTATAAAAACATATTCGCAAATATGTAGGAAGACTTGAGTCGACCAATGTGCGGTAAAACCTGGAAATTTCACGCGGTGAGAATTTTATGAGTTCTTTGATCTTTCACTTAACAGTAACTGTAAAAGACATTTACCCAAGTAAATATGGAAATATGTGCGGCCAAATAATCATGCATTCAACCATAAACTATTTCATATATTTAACTATGCGGAAATAACAAAGTATTACAAACTTGTCGGTCCAGACTTGTCCTTTTACAAAGCCTTAGGTCTTCGAATGAATCACTTACACAGAAGCTTGAACTTCGACTTCTCTTTCTCACCCTGAGTTCCTCTGTCTCTCTATTGTGTCTCTGTGTGTCTAACCTAAATTACAATTTGCTTCTTCTATTTATAAGCAACCTGAATATTGCTTCTACATGGGCCGAATGACTCACCATTAAAGACTATAATAACTATCTACCTAACAACTTATCTTGAGAAATGAATTCGACTGGTTTACATTGCCGAATCGTGGACTCTTCCCTCTTGTCAGACTGACAGACAAGATCTTGACTTGTACAGACTCTGACAGAGTCGGCTGAGAGTCAGGTACGGATCTGCGAGTAATTACATTTTCCAACACTCCCCCTTAATTATAAGCAAATGGGTATTTTTTAAAACAAAATTTACAAAATGTTTCAGAGGTTAGACATGCTCTGTTTATGATAGAGTTCACTGTGGAGAACTTGTCATTCCAAGATAACTATGCAGATACTGGAATGTGTCCTTTGCCAATGGCTTTGTAAAGATGTCGGCAAGTTGGTCTTCAAACCTGCAAAATTCCAAACAAATTTCCTTATCATTCACCAACTCTCTTATAAAATGAAACCTTGTGTCGATGTGCTTGGTTCTCTTGTGAAACACGTGATTCTTTGATAATGCTATGGCTGAATTGTTGTCACAGAAGATTGTTGTCGGTTCTTGATGGTTTTGTGACAAGTCTTTTAAGACTCTCCTCATCCAGATAGCTTGACATGCAACACTTGTTGTTGCAACATACTCTGCTTCAGCTGAATATAGAGTTACTATGGGCTGTTTCTTTGAAGCCCATGAAACAACACCTGTACCAAAATGAAATGTGTACCTAGATGTCATTTTCCTGTCATCTATGCTGCCTCCATTGTCATTGTCAGTGTAGCCAATGAGTTTAAAATTTTTTGAGGTTGAATACATAATACCAAGGTCTTTTGTGCCACTTACATACCTCATAATTATTTTACCTGCTTTCCAATGTGCGTCTTTTGGTGACTCCATGAACCTTGAGATTAGACTTACTCCATACATGATGTCTGGTCTTGTCGCTGTCAAATACATAAGGCTGCCAACAAGCCTTTTGAATAGCGTAGGATCGACAGTGGATCCTTCTTTATCTTTACTCAATTTTAAACCTGTTATCACTGGTGTTGGGGCGATATTGCAATTAGACATGTTAAATCCTTTTAAAACTTCACTTGCATACTTAGACTATGATATAAAAATACCACTTTCAGACTGCTAAACTTCAATGCCTAGGAAAAACTTCATAAGCCCTAGATCAGCCATTTCAAATTCACTTTCCATGATTGTTTTAAAATCTGCTATGCCATAATCACCAGTAAATATTAAATCATCTACATACAAGTAGACAATTAACATCTTACCTTGCTCATCGACTTTGGTGTACAAAGTCGGTTCACTTTCACTTCTATGAAATCCATTTTCAATGAGATAGGAATCAATCCGACTGTACCAAGCTCTAGGAGCTTTCTTCAAACCATATAACGCCTTTTTCAGCCTATACACTTTATGCTCTTGCCTTGGAACTTCATACCCTTGTGGCTATTCCACATATACTTCCTCTTCTAGATAGACATTTAAGAATGCCGACTTGACATCCATTTGATGAACATGCCATTTGTTTTGTGCAGAAATGGCCAAAACTGTTCTGACTGTATCTATGCGTGCAACAGGTGCAAACGTTTCATTGAAGTCGATTCCAGGTTGCTGTGTGAACCCTCTTGCTACCATTCTTGCCTTGTGCTTTTGCACATTCCCATCAGCATCTTTCTTTGTCTTATAAATCCATTTGACATTGATTACATCTTTGTCTTTTGGTACATCAACTAGTTCCCATGTCTGGTTTTTCTCATAGCATTCTATTTCTTCATCCATGGTTTGTGCCCATACTTATTCTTCAATAGCTTCTTCAAATGTTAGTGGATCATATATAGGTGCAACTAATGCAAAGAGAGAGAATGAATTAGGTGTACCAACTTCATATATCTCCCGCAGACTTCTTGTCTTCACCGGTTTTGTCAATGTTGACCTTGACGAAATGCTTGATGGAGTCTGCTTTCCTCTTGGTGTACTTGTCGGTGTAGCTTGAGCTGCTACTTGTGTTGATGGTCCTTGTGCTGAACCATGTCTTCGTGTCATGGGAGTCAACGGTGCTCCGACCGGTTGACTTACATGTGGTATTTGAACCACTTCCTCTTTCATATAATCATTGTCGACATTCAACACAATCTTGACATTTATGTCGATGGTTCCATCCCATGATTCATTCTCGACAAATTGAACATCTCGCCTGATTATCCGACTTTCCTTGCGACAGGGTTATACAACTTGTATGCTTTTGTGTCTTATGAATAGTTGACAAAAATACATTTCTATCCCTTATTGTCTAGCTTCCTTCTCAACTCATCTGGAACATGAGCATATGCAACACAACCAAAAAATTTTAAATGCGAGACACTATGATTCATACCTGTCCATGCATCTTGGAGAACTTTGTTCTTCACACTCTTTGTCGGACATCGATTCATAATGTAAACGGCAGTTGCGACTGCTTCTCCCTAATACTCATTTAGCAAATGCTTGGCTAACAACATGCTACCAGCCATCTCCATGATGGTTTTGTTCTATCTTTCAGCTATACCATTCTGCTGAGGTGTATACCGTGCAATGAATTGTTTCTGTATGCCATGGGTCTTGCAAAAATTTAAAAATTTATTTGAAACTGTTGCAGCTGCAACTGTTTTCCCCAAATTTCTTAAATTTTGGTCCCTTCCTCATGATTTAGCGTTTGTTCTTAATCGTTTGATCCATGAATTTTTGTTGGTCATACTTTAATTTTGAATGATTATTGAAGGCTAACACTCGCCCTGTTTTTCGGAATTTGCGTGTGTTTCGAAGTTGTTTGAGTCGCAGATTTTAAGTTTGGGTTTGCTTGTTGAAGAGCCACCGTTTTGGAGGAGAAGTAGTTTTAATCGTCGCTAGATTTCAGAGTTAGCGTTTATGTTTTGATCGGATCATCTCTTATTTTGATCGGAAGCTGTAGCCATTTAGCTTCCACCGTTGCGGCTCCCAAACCTTCTAGCACCCGAAGTACAAAACGCTTGGACTACTGATGCTTATCAGTCTTTTGGTCGCGCATGTCTTTAACCTTTCCTTTTCTGCCATTGCGGCTAGGAAAGTCATTTAGCTTCCAATGTAAATATCTTCTGACTTCCGATTGAGATTTTTCCCGCCCGCGGGTCGCGTGTCCATAGTCTTTTTCTTCCCGCCATTGCAGCTGGGAAAGTCTTCCAGCTTTTGATGTAAAGTCCCTTCGACTTCCGATTGGTCCCTTTTTTTCACCCGTCGCTCAGGTCTTAACTTTTCCGTCTCCCGGCGTTGATGTTTTCTCCCGAGCCTGTAGGCGGATGAGACAGTAGCGCACTGGGCCATTTCTTGTGGATTGGTCGTTAGTTGGTTTAATCTGACGTTTTTTTAGAATGCAATCGTGGTCAATGATGCACATCGTTTGATTGCAGGTGGTTTCCAGAGAATGGTCAAACTACTGTGGCGCGAAGGGAGATGGGAAATTTGGTAAAAGCAGAGCCGAAACCATCAGGACCGCAAACAAGATAAACGAAGGAAAAGACAAAGCGAATGGCGACAAAGGCACAGACTCGAAAAGATTTGTCAGTTACTCATAAGATCATGAAGGTGCACAGAAAATAAATGGGAAGATGAAGTGTTTTGAAGAAGGGAAGGTCATACGTTTGGGGGGGGGCAGCCCAAGCGGTCGACGGTGGTAGTTTAAATATTTGAAAGTAGAACTTAGAAGGGGCTTTTTCCCTAGCAAAACTTGTAACTTAATGCTTGTAAGAGGAACTATTTCATTTTACAACCAGAGACAACAATTTTTTCCTGTTGGAGGAAGTACTATGTGGAATATGTCAATGTGATTAAATGAGCAATGTTGAATGTGAACTATTTCATTTTTTCAGCTATGCCTCATTAGCTGTAAGAGTGTTCTAATTTCTTGAACCTATTTTCTTGTCTGGACGTTCTTCAGCACCTTTATGATGTCTTTTCCACTATGAGTAATAAAAATTTTAACTGTTGATGAGCTATCTTATCATATATACTTTTCTTCATGTTTATATGTTTGGTTATAAGAACAACTATCTGTGATTTGCCATAACACATGAACAGGGGTGCATTACTCATGAATGAATACCCAGCTCTCTAAAGATAGTTTAGTTAGTATTTATTTTCCTGCATGATTTGGATGCTTGTGAGTTCTAAGACGAGAGGTAAGAACTTGCGCATCACATTGTGACTACTTTTTGCATCTTCATCACCCTGCATTGTTAATTAGGCACGTGCATATCATACTTTAAGTCAAAAAATACAAAAGTACACGGTGGACCGGGCCGCAACTGGTAAAGCCTTTGTTTTTTCACTTTGACCTACAGTAGCCAGACCGCAAACCAGATGGATTCCCCATACCAAACAGTCACGAACTAGTTGGGAACGTTGACTGGGGAGAATCCCTTGCTGTTGTTTCCTGCGAATTTCCAAGCCTCAATAGTTTTGGCACTAGAAGGAGGGCCGCCAGTGCATGGATGGCCAAGGAAACCTGTTTTGCCGAGATTATTCCAACGGTAAGAGCTTTGAAAGAAATGGGCTTCATAATCCAATTCCGGAAGAAAGGAATAGAGAAAATCTATATTTTGTTGGCAACGAAGTTGTTAATGACCTGAGAAGACGCACCGGGGCATATGTAAAGGAGATTGGAGGATTTCCAATCATCCCTGAATTTTCCAGAAGAGAGTATAAAAGGAAAGATCGTCCTATAGTAGAAGACTCAGTGCTGGTTGGAGACTGGGAAGAACTTGTAGAAACAGCCTTACAGGAAGTTACACTACCTTTGAATCAAGAAGGCCCAGATACCCCTCACAGTTCTCCTGCTCACACTCCTATTGGCTCACCTCCTCACTCTCCACCCAAAATCATGGCAGGAGTAAATGCTAATCCACCACCCAACCCACCAAACCCACCACCTGCTTGGAGAGCCAGATCACCTTTAAATCTAATGCCTCCGCTACATGATTTACCTCAATCCTTTGAAAAGATACTGCCCAAGTTCAACCCAAATGAGAAGATACTAGTAGATGATCACCTGCAAAGTTTTTACTTGGAAGTAGAAGGGTTGAGGGCTGGGGAGTATGAGGATGAAGTTTGCAGACTATTTCCGCATACCCTTAAAGGAGCTGTAGCATCATGGTATTTTGGGTTTCCTGCTAACTCTATCCCTGATTGGGATACCTTCGAGAGAATTTTCAGAAGTAAGTATGCGATTCAAAAGACTCATGCAGCCCTCATGAAAGGACTATGCGCCTTGAAGAAAGAGAGAAAGTAAAAGGTGGACAGTTTCACACAAAGGTTTGCAGCATATCTCATAAAAATTTCTGAAGCTGATAAACCTTCAGACAAGGTACTGATTAAGTATTATACTTCAGCTTTAGGCCCTGATTTGGCCATGTTTGCCAAAGGTAGGGCCAAGCCTACTTTGACGGAAACCTATGAAGAGGTAGAAGTAGTGGAGGCTGAAAGAGAAAGTATCGAAGATTGTCTAGAACAGTCAGGAGAGAAAGGTGCGGGAAGGAAAGCCTTATTGTTTACTAAGCCTAAGGAAGAGAAATCACCAGATTATGAAAGTATGGCCAAAATGATGCAGAAGCTTTCTAATAAAATAATAGACTTGGAGAAAGAAAAGGAAGCACAAAAGTTCTATAAGCCCTATTATAAGAAAAGAGAGGATAATAATCAGTCTCAACCTCCTCCACACAATTCTGCATCTATGAATTTAACAGAGGTAGGCATGGACAACTTTTGCACTTTTCACCAACAACCACACTCTGAAAAGAATTGTCCTCAATGGATAAACTCGGTCACGTTGGTCATGAATCAACTGTTGGATTCTAGATTAACAGAAGAGGGAGGTGAAGAAAGAAAAGAGAATACTACTTCAACGAAAGAACAAGAAGAGGAAACCATGGTTTTGTGGGATTCTGTTTCGTTATTTGACGCAGAAGAAGAAAAGAAGCAGAGCTACAAGGACGTCATGGAAACCAACGTGACAACAAGGAGCCAAGGGCCAATTAAAGAAAACAATCTCATTCTCCCAAAGATTAAGAGGCTTCAGCGAAATGTTAAGAAATTTCAAAATAAATCCTTAGCTGATACAATTCCAGAATTCACTATTACCAGCCAAGATCCTAAGCAGAATAATACGTTGGCCAAGCCAAATGAAGAAAAGATGAATGCTGATAAACCTCATCCCATTGAATAACAGATGGAGTATGACATTGTGGAGGATTTAAAAAAGGTAAAATCGAATGTTTCACTATTCGAAATGTGTAAAGTGCCACAGCAAAAAGAAAGACTATTGAAAGCACTTGAAGCATCGGATGAGAAGCTGCCCACTGACAATCAAGCTCAGGAAGAAGAAGAAATCGGCAAAACCAGCATTGGAGGTAAATCTAAAAGAAAACATCCACCTTTCCTCCTCATGTTTGAAATTTTCAATCACAACGTACATAATTTCCTGGTAGACTTAGGGGCATCGGTTAATGTCATGCCAATACCAGTCTGTAAAAAGATAAATGGGTAGCCTAATCCATCCACGTGGAGGGTTGTTTAGTTGGATAGGATGGATGTAAAGGTAATTGGTGAGATGGAAGATGTCGTAGTCCGTCTGGCGTCAAATGATAAAGTGTGCCAAGTCATCAATATCGTGGTGTCCGATATACCAGACGCTTACGGTCTTGTCCTAAGCAGAGATTGGTCGACCAAACTAAATGGATATTTTGCCTCGGATTGGTCGCATCTGTGGCTGCCATACAAAGGAAGTCCGAACTAGATTAAGATTCTAAGGGAGCCTCACATGAAATACAACATTACTCAATTGGATGAGAAGAATGAACCAGTGGATTCTGTATTGGGAAACTATTTTATTGAGTTGGAACCAGGAAATTACCAAGCAGAAGAAGCCAGCAACACATCCGACACTCAGCCTGATCTCCTTCGATTCTCACAGGCTGATGAGATTGACTGTAACATAGTAAAATTAGCAGTAGGAGTAGATTCACATTCAGTAGTTAATGATTTTTGGACTTTGTTTTTTGATGGCTCTAAGACGTTAGAAGGGTCAGGGGCCGGTTGTGTCCTAATCGACCCCCAGAAGAATAAACATTTTCTCTCATGTAGATTAGAGTTTGAGTGTACGAATAATACAGCTGAGTACGAAGCATTGGTGCAGGGCTTAAGGAAAGCGATTGAATTAAAGGTAAGTAATCTAAAAATTTTTGGAGACTCTGAAATTATTGTGAAACAAATTTGGAATCAAATACATTGTGTTTCCCCTCACTTGAAGGCTTACCAAAATGAGGTATGGGACTTACTTAAATGTTTTAATGCATTCAATATTATCTCAATTCCAAGACTTAAAAATGCAGCAACTGACCTGTTGGCCACATCAGCCGCTAGGCTGGTACCTACTAATAATCGATGCTCTGTTGAATTTCTTTTCAGGCCCTCAGTACCTGATATGATTACCAACCTACGAGTGTTCGATGATGACCAACAGATTATAGAATGTTTAACAAATGATGAGGTATTTAAGGGAGCAATTATAGACGATGAAGAACATCAGGCTGAGCTGAAGTATGATAATTTCATTCCTAAAGGTGTCAGAACGTTAGAAAAAATGTTCGATTTAAATGAAAAGTTCAGAAGACTAGCCAACGCGAAGACCCACAGCTCATCTCTACAATTCGAGCTTATAAACTTAGGGACTGAGACGAATCCTAAATTTGTGAATCTTGGCAAATGTTGTTCACCAGCAGAAAGAGACAAGTTTGTCAGTCTGTTTAAACAATATAAAGAAGTTTTCTCCTCGACATACAAAGATTTGAAAACATACGACACCAGCATCATCAAGCATGTTGTCCCCATCAAAGCCGACGTCAATCCGTATCAACAACCTTTAAGAAAAATGAATCCAAAATTGGAACCACTGATTCAAAGTGAAGTGAAGAAATTATTGGATGCTAGAATCATTTTTAAGGTCAGACACTCTGAGTGGGTATCAAATCTGGTACCAGTAAGAAAATAGTCTGGAGAAATCAGACTATGCGTGGATTTCATAAATTTAAACCGTGCTTCAGATAAAGATAACTATCCTGTGCCTCCCATAGAGCAATTGATACAAATGGTCTCAGGTTCTGAACTGTTTTCGTTATTAGATGGTTTCTTTGGCTACAATCAAGTATTAGTAGTAGAAGAAGACAGATTGAAGACAACGTTCAGGAGCAAATGGGGAACCTTTGCCTACAGAAGGATGCCTTTTGGGCTTATAAATGCTAGAGCAAGTTTCAGAGGGCTATGGACATAGCTTTCTGTGGATTGATTGGCCGTAGTGCTGTAGTGTACCTTGATGATATTACGATATTCGCAAATAAGAGAGAAGAGCACGCGTTTCATTTAAGGAATATTTTTGAATGCTGTCGGAAATATGGCATCTCGCTCAACCCCAAAAAGTTTGTGTTCACTGTCACAGAGGGAAAATTGTTGGGTCATATAGTTTCAAAGAAAGGAATCTCTATAGATCTAGAAATAATTAAGGCCACTGAACAGATCCCGTTACCCCATAATAAAAAAGGGATGTAATCATTTATGGGAACTATAAACTTCATGCGAAGATTTATGCCTGATTTCGCTCAGATTGTCAAGCCACTGCAGCAGATGGTGAAGAAAAATGCACAATTCAAATGGACTGAGATTGAGAAGAACGCATTCAGCAAAATTAAAACTGCTGTTGTACACGCACCCTCCCTGAAAATCCCAAATTTTGATAAAGACTTTATTCTGTATATCTTTGCATCCGATGATTCGCTAGCAGCTGTGCTTACGCAAAAGGAAGATGGGGGGGATGAATTCCCAATATCCTTCATGAGCAATGGTCTGCAAGGGGTCGAATTAAATTACCTAGCCATTGATAAACAATCTTACGTAGTATTCAAAGCAGTGAAGCAATTCAAGCCTTATATTTTAAAAAATAGAACCAAGGTAATCGTCCCCTACCCAGCTGTAAGGTCCCTTCTTGTACAGAAGGAGTTAGGAGAAATAAGGGGCAACTGGGTAACAACTCTTCAAGAGTAAGACCTTGAATTCAAGCTAGCCTCTATAGTTAAAGGACAAGGGCTGTGCAAACTGATGACTGAAAATGGAAAAAATGAAGAACACGCCTGGGAGGATGAAGCCGAATTACATGTAATGGAGGTATGTCCTTTGTTTACAGCTCTCGAGTCTTGGTATAGAGACCTCGTGCATTACCTGCAGGAAGAGTTGTTTCCAGAACATTGGAATTCTAAACAAAGAAGAGTGCCGTGTCTTAAATCAACTTCCTATCAAATTGTTGAAGGAGTATTATTCAGAAAAAATTATGACGGAGTTCTTCTCAGATGCTTAGAGAAAGAAGATGCAAAGACAGTAATGTTAGAATTGCATGACGGTCCTGCTGGGGGACATTATTCAGGAGATACTACAGCCCACAAAATCCTTAGGTCAGGTTACTATTGGCCTACGCTCTTCAAAAATGCACACACACATGTCAGGAAGTGTGATATTTTCCAAAGGTGTAGTGGGAGACAACTTAAAGCAGCGGCACCCATAAAGCCGGTGATGATCACGGAGCCATTCGAGCAATGGGGGTTGGATATTATTGGAGAAATAAAACCGAATTCCTCCCTGCAACACAAGTACATTCTGACCGCAACTAATTATTTCACTCGCTGGGTCGAAGCTATCCCGCTGCGCAAGATAAATGAAGACGCGGTCATCAGCTTCCTACAAGATCATATCATGACCAGGTTTGGAGTTCCAGTTTCGTTAGTATTTGATAATGCTAAGTACTTTTCATCAATTAAATTAACTACTTTTGCTCATGACAAAGGGATAAAATTGCATTATTCTGCTAATTACTATCCACAAGGAAATGGCCTGGCTGAATCCTCTAACAAAAATCTGATTAGAATTTTAAAGAAGATTGTAATAGAAAACCAGAGGAGTTGGCACTCAGCGCTACCAAATTCCCTTTGGGCTGATAGAGTCACCCCCAAGTATGCTATAGGAGTGTCACCATATACCCTTGTGTATGGAAAAGAAGCCATTCTTCCTCCCAATATCATGCTACCTTCTTCCATGATAGCTCAAGAATCTAGAGGGTTGGATGATGAAGTTTTGCAAATAAGGATAAATAATCTCCTGAAGGCAGAAGAGGCTAGATCTAAATCCAGAGAGCGCTTTAAGAAACAACAGAAGGTAATAAAGAGATGGTTTAACAAACAAAAGGCAAGAACAAAAGAGTTTGAAGTGGGAGATCTGGTTCTCAAGTGGGATCACCGTCATGATTAGAAAGGAAAGCATACTAAATTCCAGCAGTTGTGGGTAGGCCCTTTTCAGATTGCGGCAAAGCTTGGCCCTTCTACTTATAAATTGCAAGATCTACAAGGATGGGAAGAAAACTTACCAGTAAATGGTTTGGTTCTCAAGCCTTATTTTTCCTGAGGTTTTGTTTGAGTTTTTCTGTCGTGTATATAAATAATCTGTTTTGGTTGTCTTTTTTAGTCTTTCAGTCATGAAGTTTAGTTTTGTTTTACTTTAGATTTTCTGTTTGATTTTAAATAAAAGAAGCAAGCTTTGGTCGCATGGAGAGCATTAGAATTCTGGACCAACTAAAATCCTTGATTATAAGACTATGTATTATGGTTTTGTCTGATAGAGCTTCTTCTAGTTTAGCAGTTTTCCTAAATGGCTGTGAACGCATTGAAATCCTGCTTAATCCCTGTAAAGTAACTCAAGATTAAAAGGTCTGGAATACTATTTCGAGGCTCCATCCATCTCACACTTAAAAATGTCCTAGGGGGGTGGTAGCAAAAGACCCATGGAAAGGAAGCAGGGTAAACACTATATTATATATAAATGATCCCATGCCAAGAATTGAAAGCCAAAAGGCTAAAAAAGAGTCAAAAACTCCTAAGAAATCAATGTATATCGAAACAAAGTACTAAATCATATGAGTATAAAATTGCCAAAAGTTCCTCTCCGTCTGTGAGCTGAAAACTAAATACATCTCTCACACAAAAGGACACTATGGATAGAGGAGCCTGAATAAAAAATTTAGAAAGAAAGGCATGAGGAGGACTCAAAAGGACAAAATTCCACAAGCACAAAAGTGCAAAATGGCATGGGAATGAGGAACAAATGAATATTTCTGTTTACCAGATGTTACGATCCTATGGTGTCCAAGCTGGAAGCTACCCAAAGTGTAATGTCCCGGTTTTGACCCCATTACATTAGATGTATATGATGTGTATATTGTAAATGATCATGGTGTGGAGTTAAAGGCCAAGGCCCCACCATTGATCGGTTATGCTATGTTTGGATTTAAATTTGTCATCGATGGTATATGGGGGCATGCTGGCATATGTTTTGAATTTATCACCATGTAAATATGCATCTATAATTAAAATGAACACAACCAGCTACGGTCGCGGCAACTAAATCGAATGGGGCATGATTTTCCCAAGGATAAGGATGTGGGGGGGATTTGTCAATCTTGAGCCAAAAAGGGAAAAACCCATGTGTCATCTTCCTTTGTTTTATTCCCAACCACCTTCAGTTAATAATTTTTGCTGGTAGCTGAGGGAAGTTATGGTAGTTAATTGTTTTTGGAGTGGGGTGGCAGGACTGTCAGTCCTTGCCTCCATGCACACTCCACCCACCGCAGTTGACTTCAGAATGGAAGGAAAAACCCTCACGCACTCTTCACTCAGTCAGACATTTCC
This sequence comes from Pseudotsuga menziesii, assembly GCA_001517045.1. Classification (NCBI taxonomy): domain Eukaryota; kingdom Viridiplantae; phylum Streptophyta; class Pinopsida; order Pinales; family Pinaceae; genus Pseudotsuga; species Pseudotsuga menziesii. The sequence goes on from LPNX010245130.1 coordinate 98,357, forward strand.
TCTCTCCACGAGTTGCAAAATGCTCAGGCATTCCAAATTCGCGTCCTGGCCATTGCTGCTCACCTTCACGCAGGGAATTGTTGCTGTTACTCATGCACATCCAATTTCACGTCCTCTCAGCTGTTGTTGTTCACCCACGAGCCCAGGAAGAGCTGTTCATTCCTCATGGGGTCTGATTGTTTCTCCCATGCACAGGAATTTCTGGGTCTTACCCACGTGATTTTCTTCTGTGGATTGGTGGACGGTGCAGCTGTATCTTTGCCTCACGAGCTGAACTATGGGTTTGGCGTTGATTGTTACTCATGCCCAGGTCGAGATTCTATTAATTTATTTTACCGCATGGTCTGTGTAAGTCTCCTCATGGCTTCATTGTATTGACGGACTGCTGATTTTCCCTTGTTGTACTTGGGTTGCTATTGCGTTTGGGAACTGTTGTAAATTCGCCTAAGAGTCATTTTGGCCACGATAGGGCCAATAATGACTCAAAAGTCGTTTTCCTGTTTAGGCTATGATAGTTGACTTAGTTGCTTGTGTGCAATGGTTGGTCTTTGGACTGTATTGGGAGCAGGGATGTGGGCTGAGTTTTGCTTGATAAACTTGGTGGCTGGAACCACACAGACAGACCTAGAGGGATGACCTTGTTTTCCATCACCCCTGAATAGCACTGGAAGGGAATGCAGGGCCTAAGGGACTGTGTAGCAGAGAAGGGACTGATTCCTTGTGTTGGGTGTGGATGGGTGTCTTAGAGGTCAGGCTAGTTCTGGTGTAGGTGTCCTTGGCTCTATAATGAGCTCACCAGCTTAGCAATCTTCCTTCTCCAACTCCTTAATGGCCTGATAAACCCAACTCTGTTGGCTTGGCTGTGTGTTTTGTACATCCTTGGCTATGTGTAAGCCTGCTAGTTCCCTTATTCCTTGGAGAATCATGCCCAGCTCGGGGGTGGCAACGTTGCTGAGATATTAAGGAGCACGTTGGCCTATGGTTGGGAGGAACGTTGCAGCGACGTAGCTGGTTGCGGATCGAGTTCATCATAAGATAAGTGATCTCGTGTATTTTACCTTTGCAATTCTATATTTACTGTTAATTAAAATGAAATGAACATGTTAAAAAGAATAATTGTGTGAATGCATGTTGGTTCCGCTGTGCAAGATGAATAATTATAGCTGTGTATGGTAAACAGTTGCATTTGTGCATGTTACACGGCAATGCATTCTCTTTCAGCATTCTGTTTTATGTAATTTTTAAGCCTGTACATGTTCATGGGTGGTTAGCCCGGATGTTTGAAGCTGGTAGTCACGTACTCTTCGCCGGTCGGAGGCATGGGGACGTGACAGCATGGTATCAGAGCTCTGGGTTGCAGCAATGGGCCTCTATGGGCCAAGAAGATGCAGTGACAGAAGGTAGAATTACCTTCTCTATTCAGCAAAGCAACAAGAAGTTTCCAAAAATTGCCTAAGTGTTTGAACCATCAGAAGGATTGGCGGAATTGACTTCCTCTGTAGCAGAAGGTTTAACGTTCTCCCGTCCGCTATTTCGGACGGTGAAGGGATTCGGCATCTGATGTGGAATTCATCTGACCGCTGATGCCACAGAAAGGTTTAAAAACTTGGCTAAGTGTTGAAGTGTTGGGCAGTCGGGTCATCGGAAGGTTAGAGGTTCCGACTTCCGATGTGGAGGAAGAAGGAAGGGTCCGAGCGTCCGCCATTGCGGAAGAATCCGCGAAGTGAACTTCCGCCAATCAGAAGGGAAATTGGTCCGACGCCCGACGTTGAAAATTTCTCCAAGTAAGAGTGGAAGTCAGAAGGATTCAGACTTTGGTGAGCCGCCGTTGCGGAAGCCAAAGTCATTTGGCTTCCGATCCAAGAGTCAGCCGATGCCCAACGTTAAGATTGTTCTCCATAAGGGCCGATTGGAAGAAATTACTATTTGAGGTTTCACCGTTGCGGAAGGCAAAGCGATTTGGATTCCGATGTAATAGGCTTCCGATGCCGGTCAAGACAGTTCGCCGATCGGAAGAAGTCATGGTTTGGCGAGCCGCCGTTGCGGAAGCCAAAGTCATTTGGCTTTCGATGTCGAGAGTCTTCCCACGTCCGACGTTCGAGTTGTTTTAAGTGCCAAATCGGAAGAGAAAGTGTTCCAAGATCCGATTCGGTGGAAGAAATAATGGAAGAGGAGCCGATTCTGCGGAAGGAAGAATTGTTCTAGGAGCCAATTCAGTGGAAGGATTGGAGCTTCCGAGAGCCACCGTTGCAGTGGTGTAGGGAAGCCACAAGGGGGAAATCCCCCTTGACCCCCGTCGTACCCCTCAGATAGACGTTCTTGGATGAAAAACATTTTTTTGTGTTTGGGCATTTGTAATTTTATGGTCATTCCAGGAAGAAGGTAAGTAATGATGTTTTATATCAATGTTGTGCATCTAACACTTGTGTTACTAACACATTTACAGAGCTATAGTCACCTTCAAGGGAAGTATTCCAGGTAGTGTAGTTGGTAAGTAAGTGGTGGTTCAGTATGAGAACCCATGATGGGTATGATGCTCGGGACTCCTACGAGCAAGCAGAAGGTGCCATGGGAGAAAATGTCCGTAATAGGAATGATGACATTGACTCAAATGGAAGGAGATTCCAAGAGACCCCGTCAGATGTTGTAGCCACCATGAGAAGCTTGATTAAAGCCCAGGAAGAGCAGCATCAGTTGAATGCTGCAATGTTGCATAGTTTGACCGACTTGCACAAGAAGATAGACTCTGGACGAGGTACAGCAAGACTAGAAGGCAGCAAGAGTAGTACTAGGAGAAGGAGAAGGACCTCTAGTGGAACATCTGATTCTGAAGAATCCAGTGGGGATTCCAGTTCTTCTTCTCATAAAAGAAAAAGAAAGAGACACCATAGGGATCACACTCGAGATGAATTCAAGAAAGCTAAACCTCCCACGTTTGATGGTGAGATAAAGACTAGACAAGAGGCTGAAGCTTGGCTTCTTGGTATTAAGAAGTACTTTCAAGTACATGACTATTCAGGAAACATGAAGGCAAGAGTTACCATCTTCAATCTGAATGGAAGGGCATCCATTTGGTGGGAACACTTCAAGAAAGTGAAGAGGATCAGTGAAAGGAGACTGAGGTGGAAGCAGTTCAAGAAGTATTTTAAGCAGAAATACCTATCTGACAGGTATTATGATGACAAGATCAAGGAGTTCCATGAGCTGAGATTGGGACAGCAGACCATGGAAGAGTATGCTAATAAGTTTTTGGAGCTGTTGAGGTATGTCCGGTACATCAGAGATGAAAAAGTAAAGGTCTAGCATTTTCTGAGTGGATTACCTCAGTCTTACAAAGATAGAATTGAGTTTTATGAGCCTAGAACTCTTGAAGAAGCAATAAGGAAAGCTAAGTATTGCTATGAGCAGAGCAAAGGTAAACCAGATCACCATAAGGCATGGAAGGACAAGAAGAATGAGAAGTTTGACCAAAGAAAGAAAGGTTTCAAACCTTCCAGCTTCAGGAATCAGCAGAAGTAGCCATCTCAAGCTGGAAGTAAACCAGTTGGAGTGACAGGAGAAAAGCCTAAAGATCCACAACAGAATAGAGGGCCACTTCAGTGTTGGAAATGTGGAGGACCCCACATGCGTAGAAATTGTCCACTCGAGAATGAGAGTGCAAGACCAGCTTATAATGTTCAAGAAGTAGAAACAGTGGGTCAAGTAGCAAGGGCAGTTCCTAGGATTTATGTAGCACTGGAGGACCGCCATGCAGATCACCAGTCGGTTGTGGTTGAAGTAGCAGGTAAGATTGTTGAGCAATCTGTTTCTATTTTGATTGACCCTAGTTCAACGCACAGTTACATTACTCCTAGGGTAGTGGAGATTTGTGCTTTTAAGAAAGTAAAGCATAAGAAGTCATGGTTAATTCAGCTAGCCACTGGAACTAAGAGAAAGGTCAGTGAGGTGGTAGAAAAATGTCCATTGGTCATGAATGGATTGGTCACGTGTGTAGATTTGAATGTTCTACCGCTTGGTTCCTATGATGTTCTCATTGGAATGGATTGGTTAGAAGCTCACAGGGTGAAGCTTGATTGCTACAATAAGACTTTCGAATGCATGAATGAAGAAGGGAACCCAGTAGTTGTGAAGGTCATTCCAAAGGTGATTTCAGTGAGGCAGGTTTCAGCAATGCAGTTAAAGAAGTTCTGTAGGAAGGGTTGCTAGTTGTATGCAGCTCAGGTTTTGGAGGAAACGAGAAATGAAACTCCTAGGTTGGAGGACTATCAGGTGTTACAGGAATTCGGGGATGTGTTTCCTGATGAGATTCCAGGGCTTCCTCCAAAGAGGGACATTGATTTCACTATTGAACTTGTGCCAGGAGCAGTACTAGTGTCCAAGGCACCCTACAGGATGAGTACACCGGAGATGCTAGAATTGAAGATGCAACTGCAAGAGTTGTTGGAAAAGAAGTATATTCGACTGAGTGTGTCTCCTTGGGGAGCACCGGTTCTGTTTGTCAAGAAGAAAGATGGTACACTCAGGTTATGTATTGAGTACAGGCAGTTGAACAAGGTTACTGTGAAGAATAAATACCCTTTGCCTAGGATTGATGACCTCTTTGATCAAATGAGAGGAGCAAAGGTATTTTCCAAGATTGACTTGAGGTCTGGTTACCATCAGGTAAGGATCAAGGATGAATACATTCATAAGACAGCCTTCAGGACAAGGTATGGGCACTATGAGTTTGTAGTGGTACCATTTGGTCTCACGAATGCACCAGCTACATTTATGTGCCTTATGAATAGTGTCTTCAGCAAGTATTTGGACAAGTTTGATCTTGTTTTCCTTGATGACATTCTTGTTTATTCTAAGATTGAGAAAGAGCATGGAGAGCACTTGAGATTGACATTGAAATTGCTCAGAGAGCATCAGTTATATGCAAAACTGAGCAAGTGTGACTTCTATAGAGATAGAATTCAGTATTTGGGTCACATTATCTCGGAAGAGGGTATATCTATGGACCCTGAAAAGATAGAAGCCATTATGAATTGGCCTACTCCTAGAAATGTGACAGATGTAAGATCTTTCATGGGACTTGTAGGATACTACAGGAGATTCATTGAGGGATTCTCTAGAGTTGCACATGCCATCACTTCTTTGCAAAAGAAGGGGATGAAGTTCGAATGGACATCGAGGTGTGAAGAAAGCTTCCAACGGTTGAAGAGTCTTCTCACCAATGCACTGGTATTGAAAGTTGCGGATCCAGAGAAAGACTTTGTGGTGTGTACCGATGCATGTGGACAAGGGCTTGGAGGAGTCCTTATGCAGGACAACCATGTGATATGTTATGAGTCAAGAAAGATGAAGGAGCATGAGAAGAACTATGCCACTCATGATCTAGAGCTTGCAGCCATAGTACATGCTCTCAAGATGTGGAGACATTACTTGATGGGCAGGAGATTTGAGCTCAGGACAGATCATTGTGGACTGAAGTACCTATTTGATCATCCTACTCTGAATGCTAGGCAAGCAAGATGGCTGGAGTTTTTATGTGAGTTTGATTTTGAAATCAAGCACATAAAAGGAAAGGAGAATAAGGTAGCTGATGCACTCAGCAGGAAAATGCAAGAAATGCATGTGGCATCTCTTAGTATTTGCCAGTCAGATTTGAGGCAACAGATTGTTAATCATGTTGCCGAAGATGAATTGTATGAGCAAGTAAAAGGCAAATTGCAACAACAAAGTCTTGAGAAAAGGTATGAGGGATATAAATTGGAAGAAGGTGGACTTCTCACTTTTAAAGGCAGAATTTATATTCCAGATGTAGCAGATTTGAGGAGAGTTGTTATGGATGAGATCCATCAAGCTCCATATGCTGGTCACCTAGGATATCAAAAGATGATTGCTACAGCTAGGAAGCAGTACTTCTGGCCAGGAATGAAAAGGGATATGGCTGAGTACATTTCAAGGTGTATGAAATGTCAACAGGTAAAGGTTGAGCATCAACATCCAGCAGGTTTGTTGCAGCCTTTACCAGTTCCAGAGTGGAAATGGGAAGTTATTTCCATGGATTTTATTATTGGATTGCCGATGACTTGGAGACAACATGATTCTATCATGGTTGTGGTAGACAAGTTGACAAAGGCAGCACATTTTATACCAGTGAAGTCTACGTATGAGACTGGTGACATTGCAAAGATCTTCATGAAGGAGATATTCAAATTGCATGGATTGCCGAAGGCAATAGTATCTGACAGAGATGTCAAGTTCACTTCCAACTTTTGGAAGGGGTTGTTTGAAGATTTGGGTACAAAGCTAAACTTCAGCACTGCATACCATCCTCAGACAGATGGACAGACCGAGAGAGTTAATTAGGTGCTTGAAGATATGCTTTGCATGTATGTGATGGACAAACCAACCAAGTGGGAAGATTACTTGCACTTGGTAGAGTTTGCTTACAACAATGGACATCAAGCATCCTTGGGGATGAGTCCGTATGAAGCTTTGTATGGAAGGAGGTGTAGAAAACCAGTGACTTGGGATAATCTAGTGAACGGAATTGTGCTTGGACCAGAATTGCTCAAGGAAATGGAGCAAGAGGTTGTAAAGATCAGGCAGAAGCTGAAAGCAGCGCAGGATAGACAGAAAAGCTATGCAGATAAGCATAGGGTGAACAGGGAGTTCAGTGTTGGGGATCATGTTTACCTCAGAGTGAGGGCAAGGAAGAGTTCCTTGAATCTTGGAAGTTGTGCCAAGTTGTCACCTAGATATTGTGGGCCATTTGAAGTGCTCGAAAGTATAGGGCCAGTTGCATATAGACTTGCATTGCCTGCTAGCACTAGGGATCATAATGTTTTTCATGTTTCTTTGCTTAAAAGATATGTACATGATCCTAACCATGTGATAAATTGGGATGTGATTCAGGTGGAACCCGAGGGAGAGTTCCAAATCGAGCCAATGCGCATCCTCGACAGGAAGGTCGCAATGCTCCGGAACCGAGCCATAGGTCAGGTAAATTTGCAATGGGAGCACTTTGGACCTGAAGAGGCTACGTGGGAGCTGGAGGATGCCATGCGATTGGCACATCCATTTTTGTTCAATTCTACGGAACACTGAGGCAATACCAGTGTAGCATTTTGTTCAAATTTTGTAAAGCACTGAGGACAGTGCTATTGAAGGGGGAGGGGAATGTAATGTCCCGGTTTTGACCCCGTTACATTAGATGTATATGATGTGTATATTGTAAATGATCATGGTGTGGAGTTAAAGGCCAAGGCCCCACCATTGATCGGCTATGCTATGTTTGGATTTAAATTTGTCACCGATGGTATATCGGGGCATGCGGCATATGTTTTGAATTTATCACCATGTAAATATGCATCTATAATTAAAATGAACACAACCAGCTACAGTTGCGGCAACTAAATCGAATGGGGCATGATTTTCCTAAGGATAAGGATGTGGGGGGGGGATTTGTCAATCTTGAGCCAAAAAGGGAAAAACCATGTGTCATCTTCCTTTGTTTTATTCCCAACCACCTTCAGTTAATAATTTCTGCTGGTAGCTAAGGGAAGTTATGGCAGTTAATTGTGTTTGGAGTGGGGTGGTAGGACTGTCAGTCCTTGCCTCCATGCACACTCCACCCACAATAGTTGACTTCAGAATGAAAGGAAAAACCCTCACGCACTCTTCACTCAGTCAGACATTTCCTCTCTCCACGAGTTGCAAAACGCTCAGGCATTCCAAATTCGCGTCCTGGCCATTGCTGCTCACCTTCACGCAGGGAATTGTTGCTGTTACTCACGCACATCCAATTTCGCGTCCTCTCAGCTGTTGTTGTTCACCCATGAGCCCAGGAAGAGCTGTTCATTCCTCACGGGGTCTGATTGTTTCTCTCACGCACAGGAATTTCTGGGTCTTACCCACGTGATTTTCTTCTGCGGATTGGTGGATGGTGTAGCTGTATCTTTTCCTCACGAGCTGAACTATGGGTTTGGCATTGATTGTTACTCATGCCCAGGTCGGGATTCTGTTAATTTCTTTTACCGCATGGTCTGTGTAAGTCTCCCCGTGGCTTCATTGTCTTGATGGGCTGCTGATTTTCCCCAGTTGTACTTGGGTTGCTATTGCATTTGGGAACTGTTGTAAATTTTCCTGAGAGTCATTTTGGCCACGACAGGGCCAATAATGACTCAAAATTCATTTTCCTATTTAGGCTGTGATAGTTGACTTAGTTTCTTGTGTGCAATGGTTGGTCTTCGGACTATATTGGGAGCAGGGATGTGGGATGAGTTTTGCTTGATAAACCTGGTGGATGGAACCACACAGACAGAGCTAGAGGGCTGACGTTCTTCTCCATCACCCCTGAATAGCACTGGAAGGGAATGCAGGGCCTGAGGGACTGTGTAGCAGGGAAGGGACTGATTCCTTGTGTTGGGTGTGGTTCGGTGTCTTAGAGGTCAGGCTAGTTCTGGTGTAGGTTTCCTTGGCTCTGTAATGAGCTCACCAGCTTAGCAATCTGTCTTCTCCAACTCCTTAATGGCCTGATAAACCCAACTCTATTGGCTTGGCTATGTGTAAGCCTGCTAGTTCCCTTATTCCTTGGAGAATCATGCCCAGCTCGGGGGTGGCAGCGTTGCTGAGAGATTAAGGAGCACGCTTTCCTATGGTTGGGAGGAACGTTGCAGTGACGTAGCTGGTTGTGGATCGAGTTCATCATAAGATAAGTGATCTCGTGTATTTTACCTTTGCAATTCTATATTTACTGTTAATTAAAATGAAATGAACATGTTAAAAGAATAATTGTGTGAATGCATGTTGGTTCCGCTGTGCAATATGAATAATTATAGTTGTGTATGGTAAACAGTTGCATTTGTGCATGTTACACGGCAATGCATTCTCTTTCAGCATTCTGTTTTATGTAATTTTTAAGCCTGTACATGTTCATGGGCGGTTAGCCTGGATGTTTGAAGCTGGTAGTCGCGTCCTCTTCGCCGGTCGGAGGCATGGGGATGTGACACAAAGATAGAGGTAAAAAATGAAACTCATACTTCTGGCCTCGAAAGAGTTATCTTGACTTTGAAACCTTGGTTTCCATTTTCTTGAACAGGACTACCCTCAATGATTCAAAGTTCATGGATCGGCCATTTGGGAAATCCATACATCTGGAAGAATTCAACAGGTTGATTTTATTGTTAAACAGTCTGTTACTTAAGGAAGTAGTTGTCCATAGATCTAGGTTCACCAAGTAGTTGCCAATTGTTGCAGCTGCAACTGTTTTCCTCAAATTTCTTAAATTTTGGTCCCCTCCTCATGATTTAGCGTTTGTTCTTAATCGTTTGATCTGTGAATTGTTGTTGGTCATAATTTAATTTTGAATGATTATTGAAGGCTAACACTCGCCCTATTTTTCGGAATTTGCGTGTGTTTCGAAGTTGTTTGAGTCGCAGATTTTAATTTTGGGTTTGCTTGTTGAAGAGCCACCGTTTCAGAGGAGAAGCAGTTTTAATCGTTGCTGGATTTCAGAGTTAGCGTTTATGTTTTGATCGGATCATCTCTTATTTTGATCGGAAGCTGTAGCCGTTTAGCTTCCGCCGTTGCGGCTCCCAAACCTTCTAGCTGTCTGAAGTCTAAAGCGCTCCGCCCTCCGATGCTAGTCGCATGTTTGTAATCTTTTAGCTTACGCCGTTGTGGATCCCAAACCTTCTAGCACTCGAAGTACAAAACGCTCCGACTACCGATGCTTATCAGTATTTTGGTCGCGCATGTATTTAACCTTTCCTTTTTCGTCGTTGCGGCTGGGAAAGTCATTTAGCTTCCGATGTAAATATCTTCCAACTTCCGATTGAGAGTTTTCCCGCCCGCGGGTCGCGTGTCAATAGTATTTTTCTTCCCGCCGTTGCGGCTAGGAAAGTATTTCATCTTCCGATGTAAAGTCCTTCCGACTTCCGATTGGTCCCTTTTTTTCGCCCGCCGCTTAGGTCTTAACTTTTTTGTCTCCCGGCGTTGATGTTTTCTCCTGAGCCCATAGGCGGATGAGACAGTAGCGCACCGGGCCATTTCTTGTGGATTGGCCGTTAGTTCATTTAATCTGACGTTTTTTAGAATGCAATTGTGGTCAATGATGCACATCATTTGATTGTAGGTGGTTTCTGGAGAATGGTCAAACTACTGCGGCGCAAAGGGAGATGGGAAATTTGGTAAAAGCAGAGCCGAAACCATCAGGACCGCAAATAGGACAAACGAAGGAAAAGACAAAGTGAATCACGACAAAGGCACAGACCCGAAAAGATCTATCAGTTACTCATCAGATCATGAAGGTGCACAGAAAATAAATGGGAAGATGAAGCGTTTTGAAGAAGGGAAGGTCATACGTTTGGGGGGAGGGGGGGGGGGGGGCAGCCCAAGCGGTTTGTGGTGGTAGTTTAAATATTTGAAAGTAGAACTTAGAAGGGGATTTTTCCCTGGAAAAACTTGTAACTTAATGCTTGTAAGAGGAACTATTTCGTTTTACAACCAGAGACTGCAAATTTTGCCTATTGGAGGAAGTACTATGTGGAATATGTCAATGTGATTAAATGAGCAATGTTGAATGTGAACTATTTCATTTTTTCAGCTGTGCCTCGTTAGTTGTAAGAGTGTTCTAATTTCTTGAACCTATGTTCTTGTCTGGACGTTCTTCAGTACCTTTATGATGTCTTTTCCACTATGAGTAATAAAAATTTTAACTGTTGATGAGATATCTTATCATATATACTTTTCTTCATGTTTATATGTTTGGTTATAAGAACAGCTATCTGTGATTTGCCATAACACATGAACAGGGGTGCATTACTCATGAATGAATACCCAGCTCTCTAGAGATAGTTTAGTTAGTATTTATTTTCCTGCATGATTTGGATGCTTGTGAGTTCTAAGACGAGAGGTAAGAACCTGCGCATCACATTGTGACTACTCTTTGCATCTTCATCACCCTGCATTGTTAATTAGGCACGTGCATATCATACTTTAAGTCAAAAAATACAAAAGTACACGGTGGACTGGGCCGCAACTGGTAAATCCTTTGTTTTGTCACTTTGACCTACGGTAGCCGGACTGCAAACCGGACATATTCCCCATACCAAACAGTCACGGGCTAGTTGGGAAAGTTGACTGGGGAGAATCCCTTGCTGTTGTTGCCTACGAATTTCTAGGTCTCAACATAAACATATTCACCTCCTCTATCAGTCCTTAAGATCTTGATGTGATGTCCACTCTGGTTCTCCACGAGTGCCTTAAATTGCTGAAAATAACCAAATGCATCAGATTTATGTTTCAAGAAATATACCCATGTTTTTCTTGAATAGTCACCAATAAAAGTTAGAAAAAACTTGCAGCCACCAATGGATGATGTCTACATTGGACCACATATGTCAGAGTGCACAATTTCAAGTGGTTTACGTGCTCTATAGGACTTTCCGACTGGAAATGTCTCTCTGTGCTTCTTGCCAAAAATGCAGCCTTCACAAACCCTCTCTAGTCTGTTAATCAATGGTAATCCCTTCACCATATTTTTTGTGTGCAGTAGCTTCAGCCCACCAAAATTCAGATGTCCAAATCTGAAATGCCACAACCAGGATTCATCCTGAACTTCTGTATGAAATGCAGCTTGCAAATTAGCGCTCCAATTTTCTCTTTTGTCAAGGAGCTCGACTATTTCTTCACTTTTTGCCTTGAATGCAACTCCTGTGTTTGTCTTCCCTTTTATGTTGGGAACTATCCTCAATGGAAACAAGCAGTTTCTTGTCATTGGCACTTTTGCTATGAGCTGGTCGCTTGGACGCTTGTCTTTGATCACACAGTGTTCATCTTCCATGTAGACTCTGTAGCCTTTTTGTAACAACTGTCCAATGCTTAACTGATTATGTTTCAGACCTTCGACATGATAGATATCAGGGATATAGTTACTCTCCCCCTGTTTGGTTAGAATATCAATAGTGCATTTTCCTAAGACAATAACTTGGACATTGTTTCCAAGTGTAACATCAGTTTTAACTGAATTGTCTAGACTGGAAAACATATTTAAATTACCAGTCATATGGTTGCTGCATCCTGAATCTAAGTACCATATGTCATGTGAACTGACTTAAACAACATTGCATTCGATTGGAGATGTCAATGTCAGTAACATTGCACTTTTCGAAGTGTCGGTGCTGGTCGACTGACTTGGGCTTTTCCTTCCTTGGTCATATTGTTTCTTCCTACATTCATATGCATAATGACCAAATTTCTTATAGTAATGACATTGAATTTTTGATTTATTAAACCTCTGGCCACTTGGCTGACTTGGGTTCTGGTTATCTCCTCTGCCACCGACATTTGCAGGACTTCTGCCTCATCCTCCTCTTGAAGAACTTCTTCCTCTTCCTTTGAAGTTGTTTCTCCCCCTGCCTCTACCACGACTTATGGATGACTGTGCTGCAAAGTTTTCGAGATTTCGTAGCCAAAGTTTGATGCGATCTGATGGTGACTCAGGAGAGAGGGCATTTCTCCCATAGACAAATGTCAAAATAACCACATTTCAATGCCGAACTTCTGATTTTGTTGTTTAACCATCTCGTCCTTCATTCTTGAAGATTCAATGGCGATCCCTTTTAATGCGTTCGTTGATTGAATCTATGTTTAGCATGTGGCGTCCTGGTTTGGTTTTTATTGAGATCATTGAGTTGGCTTCTTTTTTCTATGATAGTGAGTTCTCCTTCAACGACTTGACAGGGATCATTTTGGTGGTTGACTTGACAGGGATCATTTTGGCGGTTGGATGATAGATTTGCAATCTTGGTAATATTCAAGGAAATATTTTCATGGAACAAACTGTTGGAGTTGACCGCGTTCTTAGTGATCTTCAGTGAATATCACCGTAATAAATTTTCAGAACTTTCTTACTGAACTCTTTTTTAAATAAGTTTTCAGATTGAATGGGATTCCTAAGAGCATTGTTAGTGATAGAGATGACATATTTTTTAGTGTATTTTGGCAATAACTCTTCAAAATGGTGGGGAAAAATCTGACACCTAGCACAAACTATCATCCCCAAACTGATGGCCAAACAAAGAGGGTGAATCAATGGTTGGAAGGATACTTGAGGAACTATATTAGTGGGAAGCAAAAAGCATGGACAAAATGGTTGCATTTGGGTGAGTTTTGTTACAATACTACTTTCCATATGTCCATTGGAATCTCTCCTTTTAAAGCACTTTATGGTTATGATGCATCCACTTTTATTGACCACATTTTTTGTGATAGTAGAGCTCAAAAGGCCAACTATTGACTTGAATAATGTCGAGATATTTTTAAAGTTTTGAGAGATAACTTGTAGGTTGCTCAAAATCAGCAGAAACAATATGCAGACCAACATAGAGTGGAGAGACAATTCCAAGTGAATGACTTGGTTTATTTGAGATTTCATACCTAAAAACAAACTACCATAAAGGGTACAGGTTTAGAAAAACTCAATCCAAGGTTTTATGGTCCCTACAAAGTGATTCGAAAAGTTGGGGAAGTGGCCTATCAATTGGAGCTTTCCATGGGAAGCAAAATTCATAATGTATTTCATGTTTCTTGTCTAAAGAAGGTTATAGGGAAGAAAATTTCAGTTTCATATAATTTATCACCTTTGAGTGATGAAGGACAACTTTTTATCATTCTAGAAAAAATATTGAGAACAAGGGAGAGAAGACTACGAAGCAGAACAATAAAAGAATATTTGGTACAATGGAAGGATTTACCTAGTGAAGAAGATACTTGGGAACATGAAAAATAATTTCAGGATCCAAACTTGAAATTGCTCGAGGATAAGAAATATTGGGTGGGAAGTACTTTCATGCCCCAATTCCAATAGTTCTATTGGTTGACAATGTTTCACCCACCTACTAGTTCCCTAGGTTGGGGAGGAGGCATTAAATATTCCAAGAAGGGAGATATGGGACCCAAGAGAACCTTAGTTTATCATTTACACATTAATTTTGGGCATACACATAATAAATATGAATAAAATAAAGTGGCAGTGATTCATAAGGACATTTGGAGGTCTATGGGGGCCTTGGGTGGCTAGATTCCTCCTTACACATGTCATGACTTGACCCCAAATTCAAAATTATGGGTGGTGTAAATTTCTTAGAAGGTGAAGAGTCATAAAATGACATGTCATGAGCCTAATCATTAAAATTGGTGAGGAGGATTAGCTCCCCATAGAAGAGGAAGAGCCTAGGAAGAAACTAGGTGCCATGTGGAGCTATATTCCCTACGCTTTATGACAACAATGATGGAAGATTCTATGAAAAGTCAGACCTAATTGTAGACCTATGAAAACCAGACATGTCAGGTCTAAAAATAGCCTCCATGAGGGTGCATTTGGGGCTAGGTGAAAACCATTCAAATTGGCTGGAAGATGAAGGGTTGAGGAGAAGACCAAGTGGCATGGAGGTTACTAAGCATCAAGGATGAGGTGGAGGAAGCCAATGGGAATGAATTCAACCTTGGAGGACCTTAGGAGAGTTATACAAATATTTCATGAGGAATGAAAATAGCTTTTAATCTTGTATACAGTTACCCAAACATAACTAAGATTAGGATACCAAGTGTCACATGTGTGGAATAGAACATAATAGTTACCCATGCTCTAAAAATATAATGATGTTACTCATATTAATCTATGTGTGATGATTACTCTATTACTATGATTTCCATTTTATATAGAACAAGCTAGTTTTAACAAGTATGATAGTTAGATAAGTTTGATTTAATATGCATAAAGCACTCATAAACAGTGATATACATAATTACAAGGGCCATAGCTATCACACCTTAAGTATCATCTAATTCATGTAATATCTAAGCCTCATGTTTACCCTATAGTATCTCCCTATTCAGCGTTGTGTAAGATTAACACGAGTTTTACTTGTAAGAACTAACATGATGAGGTAATGATATACCAATAATGAACACTAACCTTTTTCTTTCAATACAGTGCTTAATCTCACATGTACTATATTTACATAATGAATAACGTACATAATATGAGTACTCATTCGATTACGGATATGAACACTGCTAAGACCCATGCCTATACTATGTTTCCATAATATGGAGCTAACACTAAGGGAATAGTTATATAAAGTGTATTGTATTGATCATAATTCCAAGTATCCTATCCCAATTGTGCAAATGAGATCAAGCAAGCTCACTAATGGAATTACTCAATGCGCTCAATCTTAATATTCTTAACTACTATGATTCCCATTAAAGAATATGAGTACTATTGGTTAAATATGAATAAAAAGGTGATACTAAGTGATATGTAGACAGTTTAATTACTTATTACTAGTATTGTTTCTAAGCATACTAATAGTTCAGGTTAGAGAATGAATCCCGTTGTTACTTTGATTTGTTCAATATGAGTAACACAGTGAAACAAGCAAAGATAATGTGCCTGCTTATTCCCTATCATATATTAACGATATATATTATATAAAGACTATGATGTATACCACTTAGTATGTGATATTGGTACAATGCTTATCTTCTTGTTTACATTGATAGTAGCCATGGTATTTAAAGTTGATACATTATTGATTAGGTAACTAGTATTATCTAAGAGATAACATAAGTAAGCAGCAAGTAACTAGTATTGGTGAATACAAAGGTATAGAGATGATTCTCTAATTAACATTATAGTTATAAACACCCATGCAACCCTAATATGTATGATCCTTAAATCTCGCAATGGCTTTGATTAACTGTATGAACATGGACATTGTGGTTAAATCTCTATGATAAGCGTAAAATATTAGAGAAATACTAGCACTAAGTGTAAACGTTCTCCAATTACCTTGTATGTAAGAGGTTTTTTTTAACCTTACATAGGAAAATAGAGATGTCATAATAAGTTGTATTCATACGTTCTGTAGACTTTATATTGTATACTGATTATTTCTACTATAAGTCTAACCATCACAAGGAGGTTACATATTCAATATGGTTAAGAACACAACACCACCATGTTACTTCATATGCTTATGTATTTGCTTGTCTGAATAGAGAGGTTATCGTGTTTCCATAATGGACACTTCTTATCTATAACATGTGTTTACCTATAAAGCTTCATGTAAGTTGTTAGTACTAATAATTCCATTTATTATATGACATGTGAAATACTATCACTATTAAATTATGAAGTAAGACTAAAAACCTCATATAAAAGAAATAGGTATATAAGGGTATTCAAATATATTATAGCTAACATAACTACAATGACCAAGGAGTTACAGATCCTAGCTTAGTTAATCACAGTAATTTACATATCGCATTCCCAAATAAGTAAGGATCAAGCATGCTTAATACTAAGAGATCAGTATTAGTTACAAAGCTCATGATAAGGCTCTAATCCCATATAAGTTGAATAGTGAATACATTTTAATAAGGAGGATACTAAGATAACAATAACTACACCTTTCTTACTAGTCTATTATATTCAATAAGCTAGAATACCTAACTAGTAAAAGATAGTTTAAGTTCCATAACTAAGGGTGTTTACATATTATAACACATCTCCCATTCCACACATGTGACACTTGGTACCAGTGCTATTGATTACTAACCTATTATAAGATAACATTATTGAACCTAGTATCCATATTTGTCAGATATGTTAAATTCCCATTGATTCATTGATCCTTGTTCATGTCTGATTCATACATATTGATGAAACAAATAAGACTAGTAATAACTACAACATGTGTAATCACTCTGCTCACTTGTTCCCTTATCATGGTAGTTTGATTCCCATATGTTACTAAGATTGTACGTGATATGAAGTATATAGATCTAATCCCTTTATTCGTGGGTTGGGTTGATTCCATTGATATGAGCTTATACAAGATTACATGCATAGTGATTTCAACACATAGATTGGATAAGTTGTTATACTTACATATCCATTACAGATACTATCAGTACTCCATAATGGTTAAAGCTTATACATTACATGAGAGTTACATCATACATATTACCATAATTAATAGGCGATGTTCGTTGATACCAGCAGTGTTAGAATTAAGATTCAGATAAGATTGGCTTATATCCCTAAGTTATCAGTAGTCTTAGTAATTTAGATTCTAAGTATTGTATGGTGAACAAGCTTTATGCTAGTGATGCTTAAAAAATGATATCATTCCTTCATGTTAGGACATGTTTTATCCATAATGAACAAATATGTATTACATGTATCGTTACTAATGGTGATTATGCTTAAACACGAGCGAAATTATACATGATAAATCTTGGATCTTAGTTGCCACACATATTTCTTATAATTATCATTACATTGAATATTATGGGAATTGTGTTACTTGTAGAGAAGTGATAAATGGTATAGCTTATTACATGGCTTGTTTGATTACTAAGCTAATAGGTGTTCTATTTCCATTAACTATATCTATGGAGTTAGTTCATACTAATTACACATATCGAGGTGTAGTTATGAGTAATGTTTATAATTCTACTACAGGAATCAGTAGTAAAAGAAATAGAAGTTAGCCATTAGTATTACCCATATACATATGCAATATGATTCCATATTAATTAGTACTTCTATTTGTATAGTTAACAAATCTTAATTACCAGTGATAATATTCTAGACATATCATATATTTCTACATAACATATGTCTTATTAATCCTTATTCCAAAGCTAAGTGAAATCTAAGCATATATTAATGATGGAGCGCTTAGGTTAAGTAGAATTTGAGTATCCACGGAAAACATGACTTCAAAAAAAACTACTCCTAACATGACAAAAAGTGATATGGAAAATTCTACATGGTAGTGGGATCATTCCAAAGCCACAGATCCCATGTGAAGGTACTGATATTTAGAAGTGGTAGGTCAATGGATATGGAATCAGCGCCCATTCAATCAAAGGTAAACTATCACTGACATGTGATTTGTCTACTTTTTCTTCCAATCCTCATGTTTAACCATGTGATCTTGATTCCAAAAGCACAATCCATGCTTTCCTCTACCTGGAAATTTACTGTAGATTATTTCTTTGATTCGAATTAATTTATTTTGTCTCGACTTCACTTATTATACATATATCCCGTGATTTCATCCACAATTTGTAAAGCATTATACTTGCAGCTGTAAAATTTATTTTTAAGTTTAAAACGTTCCCCATACAATCATGTTCATCCAAAGGTTTAAGGTAGCATTCTAGATAACCATGGAAACAACCATTTTAGTGTTTGGTAAGTTCGTTCATGCAATATCTTTATTAACCTAGTATGTTTTTAGTGGTTTGAAAATGATAGTTATTTTTCAACTTGAGACATGAATTCTTATGTTCTTCGTGTTTTGTATATGATAGTTCTTTTTCAACCTGAGACGTGAGCCACTGTCATATTTTTATTTACAATTGTATAGAAGGTTTATTATAGGCCATGAATGTGGCTTCATATCATTAATAATGGTTGATTAGAAGAATGGTTGATTGGTTGATTAGAAGAGTGTCTTTTGGATCATCGCATAAGTTTATCATATCGATCCATCTCATCAATTTATCACATCAATCCCTAATTTTCAGTTAAAATCCGAGAGAAAAGATGATTATATGGTATCACATGCATGTCAATATTTAGAGACATCGAGTGCATAGATTCAATATGTGAAAACAAGTTGCCAATCATAGCCCTTGAGAATGAAATGGAAATAAGGAGGAATAGTGACATGCCTTTAAACATAGTTGCACCAAATTGATACCTAGGTTCAAGCATGTAATCTTTCTGTGTATACTTTTAGGAAACTGTATCATACATCAAAAATTAATTTGTTATATTTCCACTTTCCTTGGAACCCCCAATGATAAACACACTATCTTCGTTGTAACCATAACAACATGGTCTATTACTTCACCTGTAAAAATTACAGGTAGACACCATGCAAAATTTTATAGTTATCCTGAGTAAACAACGATTAACAAAGTCATTTATGTTAGCAAAAACCGAGCCAGATAACTTGAGTTTACCGCTCAGTTATTAAAAATTTCATGCCAACCTCTTTTTCTGTTTTCTTGTTGGGTGAAACCAGCTACACAAGTATACCAAATTCGGTCGGCCCCTTTTAGACCCGACTATTTTTTCTTGACAAGTTATTACTTGTCGATTTTACAGACAGGTTTTACTTCGGCCACCTGTCGGAATCAACAACTTGTCGGTAGCAGACAACTTGTTGGTTCTACCACTTAGAAAAAACTTAACAGACAACTTGTCAGTTTGACCTCTTTGACAACTTGTTGGTTTTACTCGACCGTTTTACTTGGAATCACTTGCTTTGGTTCGGTTTTAGTCGATATTTACAAAAATGATATTTCTTAGTCTAAAATACTTAAGAAATTACAAATGTTTTTCACTTATGAGTAAGATGATGTAAAAACTGACACAATCAACAATTCTACAGAACTATAAAAACTTCTAACCAAACATTTAGGAATACTTGTGTCGACCACTCGGCCATAAAACCTGGAACATTCATTGGGTGAGGAATTTATGGATTCTTGTTCTTTCACTCAAACGTTAATTGTAAACAAAATTTACACAAGTAACTCTGGAAAGAACGTGCTGCCAAATAAACATGCATTCAACCATAAACTAATTCATATATATAACTTATTGGGAAATAACAAAAGGTAATACAAAATTGTCTATCCAAAATTATTGGCTCACTGACTGATCCTTTTATAGAGCTTCGGCTCTTCAACAGAATCACACACACAGAAGCTTGACCTTCAACTTCACTCTCTGCTCATAGTTCTCTCTTTCTCTCTTTTTCTCCCCTAGATATTTCCTGTCTAACTTGATTTACAATCTTCTTCTACTATTTATAGGAAACTTGAAAATTGCTTCTACGTGAATCTATAGACTTGCCATTAATGGCTATAATAACTATCTACCTACAAACATAGCTTCAGAAATTAATTCGACTAGTTTAGGTTGTTGAATCGTGGGCTCTTCACTATTGTCAGACTGACAAACAAGATATGAATTGATACAGAATCTAACAGAGTCAGCTGAGATCAGATACAGATCTGCGAGTAATTAATATTTCCAACACTCCCCCTTAATTATGAGCAGATAGGGATTTTTTTTAAAACAAAATTCACGAAATGTTTCAGAGCTTAAATATGCTCTGTGCATGACAGATTTCACTGTGCAGAACTTGTCATTCCAATATAACTATGCAGATACTAGAATGTGTCCTTTTCCAATGGTTTTATAAATATGCTTGCAAGTTGATATTCAGACCTGCAAAATTCCAAAGAAATTTCTTTGTTGTTCACCAACTCTCTTATGAAATGAAACCTTATGTTGATGTGCCTGGTTCTCTTGTGAAACACATGATTTTTGAAAACACAATGGCTGAATTATTGTCATAGAAGATGATTGTCGGTTCTTGATGGTTCGGTGACATGTCTTTTAACACTTTCCTCATCCAAACAGCTTGACATGCTGCACTTGTCGCTACAACATATTCTGCTTCTGCTGAAGACAGAGTTACTATGGGATTTTTCTTTGAAGCCAATGAAACAACACCTATACCAAAATGAAATGTGTACCTATATGTTCTCTTCCTGTCATCTATGATGCCTCCATTGTCACTGTTAGTGTATCCAATGAGTTTAAAATTTTATGAGGTTGAATACATAATGCCAAGGTCATTTGTGCCACTTACATAACTCAGAATTCTTTTACCTGCTTGCCAATGTGAGTCTTTTGGTGACTCCTTGAATCTTGAGATTAGACTTACTCCATACATGACGTATGTTCTTGTCACTGTCAAATACATAAGGCTTCCAACAAGACTTTTCAACAATGTAGGGTCTACAGTTGATCCTTCATCATCCTTGCTCAATTTTAAACCTGTTATTACTGGTGTTGGGGATGTCTTTCAATTAGACAGGTTAAATATTTTTAAAACTTCACTTGCATACTTAAACTGTGATATAAATATACCACTTTCTAATTGCTGAACTTCAATGCTTAGAAAAAACTTCATAAGCCCCATATCAGTCATTTCAAATTCACTTTCCATGACTGCTTTAAATTCTTCTATGCCAAAGTCACTACTAAATATTAAATCATCTACATACAAGCAGACAATTAGCATCTTCCCTTTCTCATTCACTTTGGTGTACAATGTCGGATCACTTTCACTTCTGTGAAATCCATTTTCAGTGAGATAGGAATCAATCCGACTGTACCAAGATCTAGGAGCTTTCTTCAAACCATAGAGTGCCTTTTTTAATCCTTCACACTTTATGCTCTTGAACTAGAACTTCATAGCCTTGTGGTGGTTCCACATATACTTCCTCTTCTAGATAGCCATTCAAAAATGTTGACTTAACATCCATTTGATAAACATACTATTTGTTTTGTGTAGCAATGGCCAATACTGTTCTGACTGTATCCATGTGTGCAACAGGTGCAAATGTTTCATTGAAGTCTATGTCGGGTTGTTGTGTGAACCCTCTTGCTACCATTCTTTCTTTTTGTTTCTGCAGATTCCCATCAGTATCTTGCTTGGTCTTGTAAATACATTTGACGTTGATTACATCCTTATCTTTTGGTACATCTACCATCTCCCATGTTTGATTCTTCTCAATGCATTCTATTTCCTCGTCCATGGCTTGTGCCCATACTTCTTCTTTGACAGATTCTTCAAATGTTAGTGGATCATATATAGTAGAAAATAATGCAAAGAGAGAGAATGAATTTGGTGTACCAGCTTCATATATTTCATGAAGACTTCTTGTCTTCATAGGTTCTGCCGATGTCAACCTCGAAAAAATGCTTGATGGAGTCTGTTGTCCTGTTGGTGTGCTTGTTGGCGTAGCTTGAGCTGCCACTTGTGTCGATGATCCTTGTGCTAAACCATGGCGTGGTGTCATGGGAGTCGACGGTGTTGTAACCGGTTGACTTACATGTGGTTTTTGAACCACTTCCTCCACCATGTCATCATTGTCGACATTCAACAAAATCTTGACATTTATGTTGATAGTTCCATCCCATGATTCATTCTTGACAAATTGAACATCTTGACTGATTATCACTTTCCTTGCAATAGGATCATACAACGTGTATGCTTTTGTGTCTTCAGAATAGCAGAAAAAAATACATTTATGTCCCTTGTCTGATTTATTTCTTAGCTCATATGGAACATGAGCATATGCAACACAACCAAAAAAATTTAAATGAGAAACACTATGATTAATACATGTCCATTATTCTTGAGGAACTTTGTTCTTCACACTCTTTGTTGGACACTGGTTCATAATGTAAATAGTAGTTGTGACTGCTTCACCCCAATATTCATTTGGAAAATGCTTGGCTTCCAACATGCTGCGTGCCATCTCCATGATGGTTCTGTTCTTTCTTTCGGAAATGTCGTTCTGCTGAGGTATATACCGTGCATTGAATTTCTTTTGTATGCCATGGGTCTTGCAAAAATTTAGAAATTCATTTGAAACATATTCACCTCCTCTACTGGTCCTTAAGATCTTGATGTGGTGTCCACTATGGTTCTGCATGAGTTCCTTAAACTACTGAAAATAACTAAATGCATCAGATTTATTTCTCAAAAATATACCCATGTTTTTCTTGAGTAGTCATCAATAAAAGCTAGAAAATAGTTTCAGCTACCAATGGATGATGTCTGCATTGGACCACAAATATCAGAGTGCACAATTTCAAGTGGTGTGTGTTCTCTATAAGACTTTCTGATTGCAAAAGTATCTCTATGCTGCTTGCCAAAAATGAATCCTTCACAAACCCTTTTTGGTATGTCGATCAATGGAAATAATTTCACCATATTCTTTGTGTGTAGTAGCTCTATCCCACCAAAATTTAGATGTCCAAATATGAAATGCCACAACCAAGATTCATCCTGTACTTCTGTTTGAAATGCATCTTGGAAATCAATGTTGTTGTTTCCTTTCTTGTCGAGGGGATCAACTGTTTCTTTACTTTCTTCCCTAAATGCAGATCCTATATTTGTCTTCCCTTTCATGTCGAGAACTATCCTCAATGGAAACAAGTGATTTCTTATCATTGTCACTTTGGATATCAGTTGGTCGCTTGGACGCTTGTCTTTAATCACACAGTGATTATCTTTTATGTAGACTATGTATCCTTTCTGTATTAGTTTCCCAATGCTCAACAAATTATGTTTCAGACCTTTGACATGATAGACATCAGGGATATACGTACTCCCCCCCTGTTCGATTAGAATATCGACAATACCATTTCCCAAAATGGTAACTTGGACATTGTTTCCAAGTGTAGCATCAGTTTGAACTGAATTATCTGGACATGAAAACAAATTTAATTTACCAGTCATGTGATTGTTGCAGCCCGAATCAAAGTGCCATATTTCATGTGTACTTTCTTGAACAACATTGCATTCAATTGGAAATGTAGATTCCATTAACATTGCAGTTGTCGGAGTGATGTTGTTGGTCAAATGATTTGGGCTTTTCCTTCCTTGGTCATATTGTTTCTTCTTGCATTCATATGCATAATGACCAAATTTATTACAATAATGACAATGGATTTTTTATTTATCAAACCTCTGGCCACTTGGCTGACTTGGATTCTAATACTCTCCTCTACCAGCAACATTTGCAGGACTTTTGCCTTGTCCTCCTCTAGAATAAGTCCTTCCTCTGCCTCTGTAGTTGTTTCTCCCCCTGCCTCTACCACAACT
This sequence comes from Pseudotsuga menziesii, assembly GCA_001517045.1. Lineage (NCBI taxonomy): Eukaryota > Viridiplantae > Streptophyta > Pinopsida > Pinales > Pinaceae > Pseudotsuga > Pseudotsuga menziesii. The sequence continues at coordinate 122,131 of LPNX010245130.1, forward strand.
TATCGATGACCATGTTGTGAATGCACCTTACAATGATGTTTGTGTTCTATTGAGCATTTTTTCATGATTTATGAGTGAATATTGCAGCTCATCAATGGTAAACACCGACATGTTTTTGTGTTCTTCCAAGATGACAACCAAGTTTTCAAATCTTGGGGGAAGACTTCTGAGAATTTTTTCAACAACCCTTTGGTATTCTATGGCTTCTCCATGATATTTTAGTTGGTTTATCAAACCAACAAATCTTGTGTAGAATAATTCTACCGACTATGAATCTTTCATGGACAGAGATTCAAAATCTCTTCTCAGAATATGCAACTTGGAAATATTTACTTTGCCTAAGCCTTGATATGCGGTCTCCAATGTATCCCATGCCTTCTTAGCATTAATTTATGCTGCTATTCTTGGGAGTATGCTTTCATTCATGGCTTGATGTATGTAGAACAGAGCCTTTCCATCTTTCTTCCTCTATTCCCTCAAGACATTTTTCTCAGCTTGTGTGAGATTGTTATATGTTGTCATATCTGCTGGTTCCGCATAACCATGTTGGACTATCTCCCATACATCTTTCCCTCTGAAAAAATCCTTCATTATTAGAGACCAATATTCATAATTCTTTCCTATAAATATTGGAGTTTGCAATGAACCAGAAGTGTAAGCCATTTTTAATTTTTTAACTTTCCTTAGAAAATTACTTTTCCACTTTTTAAGACAATATTTATTTCCTAAAACTTGCTCTAATACTAGTTAGCAAAAACCGAGCCGACTAAAATTGAGTTTATCGCTCAATTATAAATAATTTCATGCCGACCTCTTTTTCTTTTTACTTGTTGAGTGAAATCTACTAGACAAGTATACCAAATTTGGTCGGCCTTTTAGACTCGACTATTTTTCCTTGAAAATTTCTTACTTGTAGATTTTACCGACATGTCTTACTTCGACCACTTGTCGGCTTCGACAACTTGTCGGTTCTACCACTTAGACAGAACTTAACCGACAACTTGTTGGTTTGACCTCTTCGACAACTTGCCTATTTTACTCGACCGTTTTACTTGGACTCACTTGCTCTGGTTTGGTTTAGTCAGGATTTACAAATGATATTTCTTAGTCTAAAAGACTTAAGAAATTACAAATGTTTTGCACCTTTGAGTAAGATGAAGTAAAAACCAACACAATCAACAATTATATAGAACTATAAAAACATATAACCAAACAATAATGAAGACTTGTGTCAATCACTCTGCCGTAAAAGCTGGAACATTCACTGGGTGAGAAATTTATGGATTCTTGTTCTTTCACTCAAACGGTAATTGTAAACAACATTTACACAAGTAACTCTGGAAAGAATGTGCTGCCAAATAAACATGCATTCAACCATAAACTATTTCATATATATAACTTGCCCGGGAATAACAAAAGGTAATACAAACTTGTTGGCTTACCAACTGATCCTTTTACAGAGCTTCGGATCTTCGACAGAATCACACACAGAAGCTTGAGCTTCAACTTCACTCTCTGCTCAGAGTTATCTCTTTCTCTCTTTTTCTCACCTAGAGTTCTCCTATCTAACTTGATTTACAATCTTATTCTACTATTTATATGCAACCTGGAAATTGCTTCTATGTGAATCTACAGACTTGCCATTAATGGCTATAATAACTATCTACCTACAAACTTAGCTCATAAATTAATTCGACTAGTTAATTAGGTTGTCGAATCGTGGAATATTCACTCTTGTCAGACTGACCGGAAATATTTTAACTGATGTGGACTCTGACAGAGTCGGTTGAGATCATATACAGATCTACGAGTAATTAATATTTCCAACAATCTGTGCATCTAAAAAAGCTAGGTGCATTATAAATATCATGTAGAGTAGGATTAGTGTCCAATAAGCTGCAAGCCAGCTCCAAGATGGGAATTAACACAACTCTTCTAATGAATTCAAAATTGAGAGAAACAATAATGCGTGAAATGCTAGGGTTCATGGTCATTCAGTTCATAGTCCACATGTAGCCAAGGAATGGAACACGACAACCTCTAGTATTCAATTTATGATCTAAAAATGGAGGATTCAACGTCAGATGTGCAGGTATATTTAGTTGTATTTGTGATGGAGGATCCCTTCAAAAGAGCCACATAGTCGTTGCAATCTCTCCAAAACACAATGCCAAAACTTTCTTCGTTGGTTTGCAAAATGATGCACTATTTTTTTATCCACCACATTCCTCCACATATTAAGGGAGGTAACATATTTTCTATAGGGATGGTGGTATAAAGTTCAAATAAACACGCACCATAGAGATAATAGAGAGGTTGTTTCTCACACTAGAGATAGCAGAGAGGCCGTAGCAGTTCACACATTACATCTTCAAGCTCCTTAAGCATTGCAATTGTTAAGATCAAATCATTACCATTTCCTCGGAAGGAAAATAATTTATCTAGTTGATCTGTCGAGTAGTATATTGATCCATCCAGTAACAAGAAGAGGGAGATATATAATATATATGTGTGCCTTCCTCTTCCGAAATTTAACGAAATATAACCGCTCCTATTTACTTTTGCTGCATTCTTTCATGAATTCGATGATGACGCATATTCCTTAGGCCATGAGACAGAACCTGGGATTTCTTGCCCATATGAAATCAATTTGTTTCCTTTTTCAGTTTATCGAGCTAATCCTATTGTTCAAAATCAAATGAGTATACATTTTAATCTGGACTAATTCCACTTCTTGTGGTTTCTGGAGGAGGGTAAGGTTGCATCTTCACATAACTTCCTTACAAAAGCTGACCAAGATATGGTATTATTTATTAAAGGGAAACCTAACCACGTTAGTTGCATATTTTATTTGGAGGCATGCATGTGTATTAGTTATTAAAGGGAAACCTAACCTCGTTCGTTGCAAATTCTATTTGGAGGCATGCATGTAAGGATTCCATGAAGCAAACTTCATAGTGAAAAACAACTAGTAAACCAGAATGAAACTTTAGAATAAGTACCTCATCCAATTCTTAAATATGTAATTGGATCCGGAGCTTCACGAAAACCTCAATATACTGTTGGACTGTTTGGAAGGGTGCTTTACAAAGGTGCAACCACCTATACATGAGAACAAATTGTAGATGAGTGTTGAACTAAGGCCACAATAGGTCACCCAAAAAAAACAATGCAACTAATGAAAACTGAAATAAAATGAGGAAAGAGGAAAAACCTCATGGAACCCCCCACCCCCCCCTCAAGATACAATGTAGAAAAACAAGAAAAAGATAGTTTTTGGGCAACTGTGTCTTTCACTCCAAGATGATCACGCAGAGAGTGGAACTTCTGTGCAATAAAGGTCTTGGTAAAGAAGTCGGCATTTTTTTCAGCTGAAGGACAAAATTGCAAGTCGATGATCCAATCGTGTACCGAATATTTGATGTAGTGTATGTGTATCTCTATTTTCTTCATCCGATGCCTCTGTAATGGATCTCTGCATAACTTCATCTTGCTCTGGTTGTCACACCAGATGATAGTAGGATGGTGAAACTGAATGCCCAAATCAATGAGAAAATGTTGTAGCGACAAAGCTTGAACGGTTATGTTGACTACCCCTCTGTATTTGGCCATAATGAAGATAGAGAAATAACATCCTGCTTCTTGCTCGACCAACAAATGGGCCCTGAACCTAGACTGAGTGAGTACCCAGATGTGGAATTGTGATCAATGCTATTTCTAGCCCAGTCAGAATTAATGAATCCTATGGGATCCAATGTAGGATCTGTTTCATAGTGAATCCCAAAGGTGATGGTGCCCTATACGTATTGAAGGATCTGCTTGGAAGCCTTCCAATGTAGCTCATGTGGCTCCTGCATGAATTGAGAGACTTCCCCAACTCCATATGAGAGGCCTATTCTAGAGTGTGTAAGATACAACATGCTCCCCACTATTTGTCTGTACTAAGCACGTTTTCAACCAATGGAGTGTCCCCACCATCCTTAAGTTTGACCCCAGATAGGAAAGGAGTCGGTGAAGACTTGCAGTCTGACATATGGAATCACTCTGGAAGATCTTGAAAATACTTCACCTGAGGCATTGTGGATGATTTCAATACCAAGGAAGAAATGTAATGGACCCATGTCCATTATCAAAAACCTATCATGCAGAATCCTCTTGACTGCAGCAAGTGCTGAAGTCGAGCTGCCATTGATCAACAAATAATCCACATATAAAACTAGTAGAAGAAGTGAGCCAATTGTCCTAAGCATGTATACATTCGGATCTGACTTACACCATACAAAGTTTTGGGACAATAGGTATGAGTCCATCTTGGCATACCATGCTCTCGTGGATTTCTTAAGGCCGTAGAGAGACTTCTTTAGTCTGTAAACGAAGGATGAATCTTGTATGAAGCGTTGTGGCTGCTCCATATAGATCTCGTCAGAGAGATCACCATGAAGAAATGAATTCTTCACATCCATTTGATGGAATTCCCACCTCTTGGCTGCAACAATGGAAAGTGCCAATCGAATGGAATCCATCTTTGCTACTGGAGAAAAGGTCTCATCATAGTCTAACCCATGAACCTGTTGAAAACCTTTGGCAACTAGCCTGGCTTTGTATATGTTGATTTGTCTGTCTGCTGCCTTCTTGGTCCTGTAGACCCATCTTCATATGACAAGATTCCTATATGAAGGAAGTGGCACCAAATCCCAAGATTCCATTTGGATTGCAATCATGAGAAATTCCATAGTATAAAGCTTATTATGGGGGAGTATTTATTGGACAGTCCAATGATTGGAATCCAAATGGATGGTGTTGATATTTTACTACATGTCAAATGACTACAATGATTGGAACCAATGACTTTTAATTTAGGAATGTTTCATGAGATTCTATTTAGGAGGAAGGAAAATAAATTTAGAGGTATTATAGGGAAAAACTCTAAAGTGATAAGCTCTAATATCTTGATTAAATTTCTAAAAAAGGGACATCATGGTGTAATTGAAAATTTTCTCACTAGAGGTTCAAGTATATATGTACTCTGTTCCAGTGGATCTTCAAGAAGTTGTTGACAATCATCCAAGTTATTTGGAGAGATGTCTAAGGTCCTTCCACTTACTTGAGCTCATGACCATACTATTCACTTGCAACCAGGAAGTGTACCACTTAACATCAGACCCTATAGGTAACCATGTGTAAAAAGTGTAAGATTGAGAATATGGTTCAAGAAATGTTATATTCAAACATAAATAAACCTATAAAAAATTCGCTTTACTAATGGTAATGTTTCACAAGAAAGGAAGGCTGTTGGCATATGTGTCCAAATTATAGAAATCTCAATAACATGACTATTAAAGATAAGTTTTGAATTGATTCTATTGATGAATTATTAAATGAATTACAATGAGAAATATTATTTACCAAGTTGGATCAGTAGTAAAGATATCATCGAATTAGAATTCAAGTAAAGAAGACATATAGAAACATCATTTAGAAAATGTGGAGGTCATTATGATTTTTTTATGATGCCATTTGGCTTTTCCAATGCACCTTCCACATTTCAAAGTTTGATGAATTGTATTTTTGAACCCTTCATTAAAAAAATATGATAATATATACTATTCTATAGAAAATATTCGAAAGATCGTGTACGACATGATGACATGATTTTAAACTATTGGAGGAGAACCAACTATATTCCAAGCCTTCTATATGATCCTTTGGATTTCAAGAAGTGGAATACTTGTGTCATATTGTATCTAATGAAGGAACCTAAGCAGACCCTAACAAAGCTAAATCTATTATAGAATGGCCATTTCCTAAAACCTTAAATAATACTAGAGGATTCTTATGATTGACATGCTAATGCTATAAGTTCATCATGAATTATGGTCAAATTGAAACTTCTCAAACAAGTTTATTGAAAAAGGATGCATTCTCTTAGACTCAAGAAGTGGCCGAATATTTTTTAAAAATCACAGTATGTATGTGTACAAATCCTATATTATCCATTCCTAACTTCACAAAACATTTACTATGGAATGTGATGACTCATGGCATGTCATTGGTAAAGTTTTACTGTAAGAAGGAAGGATCATTTCCCTTAAAAGTTTCCAAATTAAAGGAAATGTTGGCCATACTGCATGCAATTAATAAATGGTTCCTTTGCGTAATAAAAAAACACTTCAAAGTAACAACATATCATGATAGTCTTAAGTATTTCTTGGCACAAATAATTATATTAAAAAGAGCAACAAAAATGAGCTACAAAAGTACAAGGTATTAATCCCTCGATAGATACCCAAGTCACTCAATATGGCACCTCACCAAAAACTTTTATTCGAGGATCAATGCCCCAAACCTTTGCACTCTTCCTCAACCATGTCGTATAAATTTTAGCTTGACTATAGCTCTTTCGGATGGCACGTTTTCTTGATTAGTTCATCATGTAAATATTTTCAACCTGTTTTCTCATCATGTTGCATGCTTTTAAGTTATTAGGGAGACCATCACTCATTTAATGTTTTTCTTTTTCTTTTTGAACTTTCAAACCCTGAGGAGTCAATATACTTAACTAAAAAAAGCTAGTTTTAGATTTCCCTACATGAGTGGATCTTACATTTTTTATAATAACCCTTAGCTTCATCCATTTCCAAATAATATGCAGTGGCTGTTAGTACTGATATTTTCAATAATTTCAGTCGCCACAAGAGGATGAAAATAATCATGAAATAATGGCAATTCGAGAGGTTCGTCCTTTGGAGAGTTAGATACGAGGTGAAGAACGGGGGATCTGGTGATCACATGGTGTACAGGGTACCGTGGGATAAATGATCCAGGTGTTAAACGATGTGTAGAGGAAATCCATTGATGTTATGGTTGAGTATGATAGCACGTTGACAAAATGAAAGAATGATGCCAAAAATGATTGAGCTATCAAGCGGTGGATCAAAATATCAATGGTCAATGTTAATAGCTCCTTGGCAGAAAGCATCGAGATTAATTCTCCCCACAAAGAAGATAAATATGACAAAATCCATATATGATTGATAACTCCTCGCCAAAAAGATTTTGAAAAATAAATCATTGTTTTGGTTTCTACCCAAAACTACTATTTTGTAAATTTCCCACATAAGAAAATGGTTATCTTTGCATCATTCTGTCCAAAGTAGAAATGTGTTAAGTGGGGCCCGGACCTATTATGACGTCAGAGAAAAGAGCACCGAATAAAAGCATGACAACTATCCCTCTTTTCAAATTCAAATTTATAAAATGGGAAATTGTATGGTTTATTGTTATCCTGTCTACGGAAAGAGAAAGAGACCATTAAGCCTGTGCAACCTCCCACCAAGCTTCAGCAACTAGAATTCTCCAACTACCAACCATTTATAATCGGGTACTTACACTGTTAACCTTATCTACCCATTGTTTTTCTTTAAAAAAATGGTTATCCATTGAACTCGTAACTATTAGCTAAATTGAAATATAATCTGATGGAAAAGAAAGCATATGCCATGGTAAAATCCCTGAAATATTTCAGATGTAACATATTGCATTCTCATATAAGTGCATTTGTTCCACACAACACAGTAAAAGATATTATATGCTTGACTAAATGTCAGGGAAGAAGAGTGAAATGGATTGCTAAGATTCAGGAGTATGATCTGGAGATCAAGCCCACAAATCTAGTGAAGATCTAGGGGTTAGAAAAACCATTGGATGAATCAAATTGTGAGGCATTGTACTTGAATCTAGTGACTTAGTTCACTGAGGAAAAGAGGATAATTTTCAAGGATATCCAAAATAATAAATTAAATGTAAATCCAAAGTTTGAATATTTTGATTGGTACAGAGATATTTTTTACTATTTGGTCAACCTTGAATGCCCAGAATATATGTCTAAGTCATAAGCTATGACCATGAAGTTACAAGAAATGAAATATTTTATTTTAAATGAATATATTATTGGAAGGATGCCCAAGGTATACTTCTCAATTGTGTAAGTAATAGAATATGAGACAGAGGGGATACTTACAAAGATCCATAAAGGCATTTGTGGAGGACATCATGCATGGAGGGTCATCGCCTACAAAGTTTTGAGAGAAGGGTACTATTGGAAAATATTGTTTTCTAATATTAATCATATTGTGAGAGAATGTATTGAATGTCAAATGTTTGCAGGAAAACAGAAGCTAAATCCCCTTCCTTTGAAACCCATAAAGACATCATCCCCTTTACAACTGTGGGACCTAGAATTTATTGGAGAGATAAATCCAAATTCTAGTGGAAAACATAGATGAATCCTAACAACCACTAATTACTTTATAAAATGGGTTGAGGATATCCCAACTAGGTCAGTCACAGATATAGTGATCATAACTTTCTTTGAGGACAATATTTTGTCAAGGTTTGGGTTCCTAAGGAAAGTCATTGCTAATAATGCACCATCTTTCTGATCAGTTAATATGATAGAATTATTCTAGAAATATAGCATCGAGATGGGTCACTCCACTGCATACTATCCTCAAGGAAATGGGCTGGAAGGATCATCAAACAAAATCTTGTTTAGAATCATAAAAAAAAGTGTTTCCTGAAAAAGAAGTGGCCATGGGATATAAATCTTAGATATGCATTATGGGATGATAGAATCAATGTAAAAAGATCAATTGGAACATCTCCTTTTCAGCTAGTATATGGAAGAGAGGTATTGCTTCATATTCAATTAGGACTTCTAGTGTTGAATTTGATCCAACATGAAACATAAGAGTAAAGTGATATTGTGAGAAGGTGATCCGTAAATTCCAGGACCTTTTGGTTAACCAACAAGAATTTAAAATGTGAATTGTGCTTAATTTATAAGCTTTCAATAAGGCATAAACAATAATCTCAAAGAGAACAATATGAATAGAATTTTGAGGATAAAACAAAGATTGTATCTTGTTAAAAGGAGTTCATATAAGAATGCCGACATCTCTAGGTCCACTTCCCAGTGTGACCGATTAAATTAACTCTTCAATACAAAATTTTACATCAATTCTGGAGAATGACATAAATATGACTTAGTACAAAGACATAATACACAACCAATGTGATATGTCAAGCATACAATGGAGACTCTCGGTCTTCCACACAATAGATCCAAGCACTAGACAACACGATGTATTCTTCTACAGTATGGAATTATTCAGTTTAATGAAATCCACCGAACTCTCACGGTACCAACAATGTATCTCTGACTATGCATGTATCTCTAATTCTATCTCTGGCCATGTCTAAAACAATCTGTTAAATAGAAGAATTTGGTCGGTGAAGATCCATGGATAACATGCCTAATTTGGGACGAAATCCATTTTGATTCCCAAATTACTTGTAGGATAAGAATCAAGGCCCAAATCAAGAGTATCCTATGGGATAAAATGAGGATCGAATTCAAATATACACGTCTAAATATTTATTACAAACCGAAAAAACAAAGCTACAGTCATAACTTCTGGTTTAAACCTAGGTCATTGGTCTATTTTGTCGTTGAGTAGGCTAAACCATTCATCACTAGGATGTTGACTATATGATGGGACTTGTTCAATGTTGAGTTTCCAATGTTGACCTGTCCCAACTTTCCTGAAGTTGAAAGGAAAAACAAGAAACACAAATTCCCAACTATCCTCTCGACTCTTGACTCCTGACCTTCCGATATTGATGTCATATGTCGACAATCGACACATGATTAACAAAACTGTCATTTCCTCTCGCAACTTCTGGTTGTGGCTTAATATAATTCAAAAATAAGAGATAGACCCTGCTTTTGCATGCCACATGTCAAAAGGTGATTGGTCCAAATGTCAAAACTTCAAATTGTGACAACTTCCACATTTGATGTCCAAATTTAACAAAATGGGCATCACCAAAAATATTTCGACAAGATCTATACAACTATAACATTTTCTTAAGCATTTGAAGAGTTTGAATTTAATCCATTTGGATATCCTCCTAGATCAAACGTCTCCAATGGAAGCTTTTGGACCCAAAAGTATGGTTTATACTAAAAGCAAGTGAGAGTAGAGCTCTCTCACTTTTCCAACATTTGTCCATTTTTCTTTACTCAGATCCATCCCTTTAACCCCTATTATAAGATACTCTACAATACCCCAACGTGAATTCCTTACATTTATGACAAGGATGGCATCTTCCTGCATGTCAGTCAAATATTCAGGTGACATATCATCAAGTAAAGGAATATGTACCTCATTCTCCTCATCCATGATCATAGGAGGTTCATAAAACTTAAGATTCTCAACATTCATAACTAAATATATATGCATATATGGAGGTAAATTCAAGCAAAAACATTAGTCCTCACCTTTTCTAAAATTCCAACAGGAAATGCATGATTGGCTTGATATTTTTTCCTTCTCCTTTCTGTCTTTCTTTACTAATATTTAACCAAACTTTGTCACCAAACTGAAATTGATGATCATCTTGAAGCATATCATGCTTGGATTTATACTTTTCCTATATTTTCTCCATTTGTTCTTGAATTTCCTATTGCACTTCCTATATTTGTTGAATGAATTTTAAAGTTGTGTTGGCATCAGGATGTCCATATACCACATTTTCTTTTCCAAAAGAAAAATAAAGCGGTGTTTTTGGTGAATATCCAAAACAAGTCTCAAAAGGATAATTTTTAGTAGAAGAGTGTTTTGCCTAATTGTAAGCATGATGTATGTATTGCAACTGTTCATCCCAAATCTTAGGATGTTTGTTGCAGTAACCTCGAAGAAGTTGAATAACTATTATATTTACCATCTATGTATGTCCCTCAGTCCATGGATGAAATGGTGTGCTCTTCTTAAGTTTAGTATCCATAAGACCCCATAAATTTGACCAAAACTTTCCCAAGAATCAGGAATCTCGATTAGATACAATGGAAACATTAATCCCAAACTGAAGCTAAATAAACTGGAATAACAAGTGAGATATTTGTTCAGTTGTAACTTGATTCTTACATGGTATCAAAATACACATTTTTCCGATCCTTTCCACTACCATGAAAAGATAATCATGCCCCTTACGAGACAAATATACCCCCCCAACAAAGTCCATAGAAATTATTTCCTAAGGGCTACAAAGAACTAGGAGAGGTGTGTATATTCCCAATTTTATATTGCTAGGTTTAATGGATACATGCATCACACAACCCCTTAATCTTTAGAAACAATTTCCTACATTTGTAGCCAATAACAGTACCTTTGCAAATCTTCCAGTGTTTTACCTACTCCAGAATTTCCAGCAATGCGGGAGGAATGTGCTTCTCAAATTACATGCATCCTTTCTTCCTTTGGGATACAAATTTTTCGCATGTAGTATAAAATATTATCATGAAAATAATAATTTTTCTCTTCTATTTGTTTTCCATGGAATAATGAAGCATACATGTTCTTAAAATATTTAGATTTAGCATATTGTTCAATATGACTTAGTTGTGCTAATGAAGTTTTTTGAATAATGATGGATGTAGTCATGGGAGGTATGGACAATATATCTTCTACTTTATTCTGAATCCCTTTCTGATATTTTATAATTAAGTGGAATTGTTGTAAAAACACCATATACCTAAAGTGTCTTCTTTACTACAACTTTGTTTGTGAGTGCAAATATTGAAGTGGTTGATGATCAATGTGTATAATAGTTTCTTTTCCCATCAGATAATGATTCCATTTTTTAACACTCTATACCAATGCATACATTTCCTTATCATAGGTAGTATATTTACTTACCACATCTTAAAATGTTTCAGAATGATAGCAGATCAGTTTTCGGCCTTTCATTAGAACAACTCCCATGGAAAAACCACTAACATTTGTTTCGATCTCAAATGGTTGTCGTAAATTTGGCGATGCCAAAACTGGTGCAGTGCTAATTTTTTCTTTCAAAGTATTGAAATTTTTTTGTTGCTTTCCTCCCCACTGGAAATATTGTTTAACACCTGTCAATCAATGTAACAATGTTGCAATGGAGGAAAAACCAACTATGGAATTTCTCCAATATTGGAATCCACTAAGAAATATCCTAACCTATGTAACTATAGTTTTCCTTGGTCAATTTACAATGGATTTGACCTTGGCAAGATCTACTTTCAAGACTAGACTTCACCAATAATATGTCCTAAGTATACTAAATATGTTTTGGAAAATTCACATTTGACATCTTTACATACAATTTTCCCCTCCTTAATACATCAAGAACCTTTCTCACATGAGTAACATGTTCTTCCCAAGTGCGACTAAAAATAAGAATATCATCTAAGTAGACAATGAAAATATCTTTAGTGAATGGTTGGAAACATCATTAATAACTCTAATTAAAGTAGTTGGGCCATTACATAGGAAGAAAGGAATAACCAACCACTCATACAACCCATGTTTTGTCTTAAAAGTAGTCTTCCATATATCATTTTTAGAAATTCTAATCTGATGGTAACCGCTATTCAAGTCTAACTTAGAAAAAAAAATTGCATGTTTCAATTGATGAAGTAAATAAATATGTGGATGTGTGTACCTATTTCTTACCGTGATCTTGTTCAAGGATGGGTAGTTGATGCACATTCTCCAAGATCCATCCTTCTTTGGCACCAAAACGATTGGTGAACCACATGATGAAGTGATCAGTCCAATGATTCCCCTCCCAATCAGTTCCTGAATCTATTTCTTGATCTCTTCATTCTGTATCACGGATATCCTATACATGCCAATGTTTGTAAGTGGTAGATCCTTCTACAACTGTATCTAATGTTGTATCCCTCTCTTTGGTGATAATCCTGTTGGTTCCTGAAATAATTCATCGTACTTAGAAATCATTTTAACCATTTCATAATTATTCTTTGGATCACCTCCTTCAAAGGATTTAGATTTGTCATCATTCTCCCATTTCAATTTAATCCTCAACAATACAAAATTATTACTAGAATTCACTAACCTTTTCATTTGACGTACAAACATTAGTGATAAGCTCGTTTTCATACGATGCGGCATGTATAACATATTCAATACTATCCTTGAAAAGATGATATTGATTATTTTCCTTGTAAAATATGGCGTTATAATCATACAAATATGGGCTCCAAAGTACAATGCCACATATATCCAGTGGTACTACGTCAAGCTCTACCTCATCTTTAAACTTATCAGAAATTGCAAATTTTAAAATACATTTCTTTGTTACTTGCAATTGTGCATCATTAGTAACCCATCCTAGTGTATATGGATTTTAATGAGTTATAGTAGCTAAACCCAATTTCTTTACCGCTTCCTTAGAAACTAAATAGACTTGTGACCCACTATCAAATAACATATCGACTTTTGTATGTTTTGTAATGACTCAAATATGAAAGATTTCACCTCAATTTTTATCAACTTGAATAGAGGAAGATTGTACTCTTTCAATTGTATTTTCATGATGAGAAAGAGACATGCCTTTATCTTTATATTGGATTCCAACAGTTGTGACTTTGGTCTCATCACTAGAGTCCGATCCCACATATGCATCACTAAAGAAGCATTCTTTTCTTTTCCTTTATCCTTGTGTTGGAGATATTTACCCACCATGTAGACTTAATTTGGCCAGTTTGACCTTTTTAAACCACTATCCTAAGTTTTATTGACTTAATTGACATCAAAGGATCACTGTATGACATCAGCATGAGCACACTCATTCCTACCTTCAGTCAAGGAGGCCAACTAAGCCTTCTCCTTCATTTGGGGAGGCCAACTGGAGCACTCTGGGAGTGATCTGAGTGTCATAAATGCACCTAATTGATAACTGATGGTTACAATCAGTTAATTTAAGTGGTGAAGGTGCCTCCATTCATTATTTAATTAATTTTAATGATTATTTATGAACTGGAGCTAACATAGGCACCTACAACCACTTCTGATGATCAGTTGACTTCAGTTAACCTCATCGGGGTTCATTGGAGTTATTGATTCTCTACCACTTGTTGGTTGGCATGAAGTGACATGTGTATGAGCTACTTTCAGTTAGAATTAGTCATTCATTGCACTCTGAATTCAGTTAGGATTCAATTGAGTTAATCGACACTTGATTAGTTGGTTAACTAGTGTGTTTACTGTGGCTTACAATCAATTAAGCTACACCCATTCATTCAATTCAAATGACCTCCTTGGGAATTCAAATTGTCTTGGAATTCATGCATCTTGCATGATTATTCTATTGTATTATTCATTATTCATTGATTATACAGAGCTGCTACTTCCATTACAGCATCATTTTGCCAATTTTACGCATATTTGTCCATATTCTTTGTGAGACTGTGTTTTTAGTTCCTAGAACATTGACAAATTAATATGGTATCAAAGCTCAAATCTCTCAAAAACAAGGTTTTTGATAGATCTTGCATGAAAAATTGAGCAAAAGCTCAAAACTCTAGCACTACACCAGAATCCAAGGCTTACCACTTAATACCCCAAGTAAAGGAATTGTTGATCGAGCTTGCTTGATCAACTATGCTGGGTGTGATGAAAGCCTTCCCAATATTTCTTGTCCTCAAGCAAAGTATCCCAAGAGGCCCATCATGCTTTTGCTGCACTACTTTGATCATAATCCTCTCTCCAAGAAAATATTCACTACATCTGTAACTGAGCATGCCTACTTCTATCAAAGTGAAGCAACTCAAAAGTGTTCCAAGATCCCATAAGAATATCAAAAATGCAAATATACCACAACTATGTAAACTATAAGTCCATCCAAGGAGTTATTCCCTATGTGGGAAACTAAAACCAAGTGCAACATAGATGAACTGGTGGAAAAGAGGGTGGGCTTGCTCCATCATGCCAAGATACAAACAAATTATCCAAGGAAAAACACTACCAGGATCCCATTGGTTGTATGGAACCCCCATGGATCAGAATACCATCCAAAAAAATCTATTAAGCAAAAGAGTTTCTGGATCCCACTGTTCATACTGGACCTCGCCAAAGATTAGTAACAAGAAAAATCAGCATCATATGAAATGCTAGGAAAGATAAAAACATCATACCACCATATTGGAAAATCATCCTTTCCAATGCAAACCTGAAGCTTTGAGGGCCCCTCAATCAAGATATGCAACTCTCCAATGTAGGGATGAATCAAATAAAGTCTATACATCCCCAAATATTCCTCCAAAAAGTGAGGCCACAATTCCACCAGTCTTTCCATTCCAACTGGAAATTTCTCATGTGACCAATGCACAGAAGGAACAAGTGTTTTATCCATGAAACTCAAGTGACAAGGGTGAGCATCCCATGTCCTAAAATTCCATCGTGCTCCGGCTTCTGTGAATACTACATCATTCTCCATTTTTGGTCGCCCTTCAAGAAGTGTCTGGCGGCCAAATATGCAGCCCTGCATCTTCCCACTTGGTCCTTCCTTGCATTTAGGATCAACCCGCTTATGCCCACTTGGTCCTTTCGGGCCCATCCTACGCTACCTGAAGTTGACCTAGTTCCCTGTTCCTACAAACTTAGTCAAGTGGGGTAGGAACTCTGATCCCATCTATATTCCTCGTGGGTGTCTTATTCGACACCTCAGACCGACTAGGATAAATATAGCCAAGGATGACTTCACCAGAGACTTCTATCTTAGCCAAACTAACCTGCATACTCACAACTTGTTCATCGATTTCTGCCGAGACAACATTATCCCTCATAGGCTACCCGTATCAAGGGAAGCCTACATTTCGCCTTTGACCACTATTTCCATACGCAATGGATTTTCCTTCAATGACCCAACCCAAATCTCCTGTCGCTTTGCTCAGTGAAACACTTCCTAATGGGGTTCATTCGGCTACCAGCCCTCAGCTTATAACACCAAATTTGGATTAGATGACATCATGACTCACTCAGATGCATAATTATGACTGAATCATTCATGTGTGTCTAAATACGTCATCAATTATGCCACCCCGCCTTTCAGATCTAGTATCATTAACTGTGACGTCAACCATGCCATTGTTTCTATCTTTGACAATCGTTATTGAGTATTGATGTGATGTCTAGTCACCGTCACAGAATCTCTCATACAATGCAAGCCATTCTTTCTCTCTATGGTGATGTAACAAATAAAAAATACAATATTAATTAGAATATTAGGTTACTAGTGAAAGGGTGTAACCCTTCACTATATTGGCTCAAGCCATATAAAAGGAAAGCTTATTGTACATTTTATGCATCATCCAATATATTATTATTATTCATATTTCATTACTATAATGATAGTCGGATTCAACTAACGGACAACCAGATTTGGTTGCTCCATTTGGTATCAGAGCGGATTCGCTCCTGCACTCTGAGCTTAGACTCGACTCATCAATCCCTCCTTGAGCTCGGACTTGGCTCATCAATTTTTGATTCCTCCACTGCTCCATTTCACCCCTATCTCTCTCCACTCCACTACTCATTCCCTTCCACCTTCATCCATTCGCTCCTCCACTACCAACGCTCCAATCACCCATCATCTCCCATGTCCATTACTCCATTCCACTTCCGCTCCAACCTACAACTTCTACCCACTAGTCTCATGCCCTCCATTGTGCGCTTACCACTACATACCCTCTATCACAACTTCTCCCTCACCTCTCTCTCGCGCTAATACCTACCATTCCATCACCCTTAACCCTCACGACCTTGACTCTGCTTCTACAACACGCAGTCACCATCATCGTACCCATTGACATCAAGTACCATGCATTCAATGCATCCACCCTATGTTGTTGCACTGGTGGCTCCTCATCCATTTTTTCTACACAACCTCGTGCCCTTTCCTTCTACACACCTGCTCTTCACTCCACACTCCTGTGATTGTGGCCACCTCCTCCACGTGCCCTCGTAGCCACCACCTCCACACTCCCTCGCATGACCTTCCCAAACACTCACATCTCGCAGCTCCTCCCTACACCCACGCCCTCCACCTTGTCATTACACCTCCCTTCTGTGGCTTCCAACATGATCGTTCTCCTCTTCACGCACTACCTCCACAGTCCATCCACCATGCCTCCACAGTGCCATCCACCGTGCCTCCACAGTACCATCCGAGCTCACACCGGCCCAACTCCTTGAGCTCCTCTCCTACCCACGCGTACCCATCCTACTCCTCCGCTTGCTCGCAGCCTGCTCATGCCTCCTGCTCGTAGCCTGCCCCCATCTCCTCCCATATAGAACTTGCTGCCTCGCACCTCATCACCATCAAACCCTAAAACGCCAACTCTCCTCCTCCACGAGAGCGCTAAGCCTGCAAAAGAAAATAAAAACAATTTTTATAAAAATTAAATCTTATATATAATAATAATATATTATTATATTATAATATTTATTTAAAAAAAACTATATAACAAATATTATATATATAGTTAAAAATCAAATATTATATTTTTTATTATTATATTTGTTTAAAAAAATAAAATAAAATAAAAACTATATACAAAATATAGGTTATGAAAAATATAATAATATTAATATTAATTAATTAATTAATTAATATATTATTATTCAAATTCACCTCAAAAGCGAAAACTAGCGCCGAAATACACACCTTTGTATACAAGGTCCAAGACCATAGAGGAATTGAAAGAGAAGATCGAAAAAATGGAGAAGGACATAAAGTCCCTTGTCGATAACCACAAAGGATTGAAGGAAAAGACGCAAAATAACAATACATTACTAAAAAACGATCTTGTTTTGGTACTAGAAAGAAGGCTCGATGACAAACTTGACATCCTGAAAGAAAAACAAAAAGATGTGGATGACAAAAGGATTACCATAACGCAAAACATAAACACCTTAACATAGAACATGAGCACCATGACACAGAACCATAATACATTAATCGGGATGTTACAAATTCTCATACCCAGTCCGGTCCAAGTTAGTGGTCCACACATGCTAGATGCCTCATTTCATGTTGCCACCCAAGAAACACTCGCAAAGAATCAAGAAGAATTGCAAAAAGAAATAAAGATTAACAATGCGATGCTTAAGCAAGAGATAGAAACACAAGTACTACCAGATATGGAGGCACGATTAAACAACAAAATAGACGCTATAAGTAAAATAGTAGAGAAAAGAAAAAGAAAAAATCACCGCCAACAACGAAGCAATTCAGATATGTCACTTTCATTGTCCACTAGTTTCGAGCCACCATCAAACCATAAGGCAAAAGGAAATCAACATCGTCCTTAGAAAGTGCACCCACCTAAGGCAAAAATAGAGTTGTTGAAATACCATGGGAGTGAACACCAATGTGTTGCTTGGCTAAACAAAGCAGAAGAATACTTCGACATTTACAACATTCAATCTGACGAGGAGAAGGTGAAATATGTGTCAATACATATGAAAGGGTACGCCTATAATTGGTACTTATAGTGGAAGAGAGATAATTTTACCTACACCTGGAACTTGTTCGAAAATGATTTTTTTAATAGATTTCAAGGAATCAAAGAAGATGAATTTTTCAGTAAACTTACCAGACTACAGCAAATGGGAAACGTTCAGGAATTCACTCATCAATGGAAATCCTTATTGACACGAGTAGTTGGTTTGTCTGACAAGCAAAGACTCGAAACCTATTTAGGAGGTCTTAAACCACACCTCCAAAAAGAGTTAAAGTTACATGAGATACCTAACGTAGAAGTAGCAAGACGTAAAGCAAAAGCCGTAGAATGCAAATTGGAAGGAATAAAAACAAAAGGCGATAGCCATTCATTAGAGGAAATTTGAGGTCTAAAATGGGCCTTATAAGAAAACGTGCCAAAATAAGTTTTTGTGAGATGGAATTCAAGAACCAATAGAATTTCAATAAAATAAGTCAACCATAATGGTTGAATTAACATATTTGTCATTAAAAAAACTACTTTTTGTGTTCGTATTTTCGACATATCTCCCTGTGTTTTTACTCAAATTTCGATTGGGAGAGCTCGTTGGATGCGGAATTTGATTCTGCATCCAACGAGTACACACACTGCAAAATTTTGACAGACCCCGCTACCCCAAAAACAAGAAATACCTGAAAAATGTGATGATGATGTCATCATCACATTTTTTCAGGTATTTCTTGTTTTTGTGGTAGCAGGGTCTGTCAAAAGTATGCAGTGTGGGTACTCGTTGGATGCGGAATCAAATTCCGCATCCAACGAGCTCTCCCGATCGAAATTTGAGTAAAAACACAGGGAGATATGTCGAAAATACGAACAAAAAAAGTAGTTTTTTTCTTTCTTCCTCCAAAATTAATCAATATTATTTTATTATTTTCCTTAGGAGGCCCATTTTAGACCTCAAAATTCCTCTAATGTATCGACAAGAAAAAGAGACACAATGTAAGTACCGTGCAAATACTTGGTCTCCCAGCCATCAATGCCACAAACCTCAATCATATGCCTGCAAAATGGAAAATAGTTCAAAGTCATCTAACGGTTACTCTGATAATGAAAAGAAAAAGAAGAAAAACATATGTCGTCGATGCGGTGATGATTGGACCCCTAGTCATAAATGTAGGAATAGTGAGACAATACAGTGCAAAATCATCAATGGAAAGGAAGTGCAAGTCTCTGCACAAGAGACCTCGTCTGATTCTAATAGCGATACCGAGTGAGAATGGAGAACGACACTAGGAAAATACTTAAGCTTTGAGAACAAAGCTTCCTTAAAGGAAGTGGCAATGTAACAAATATAAAATACAATATTAATTAGAATATTAGGTTACTAGTGAAAGGGTGTAACCCTTCACTATGTTGTCTCAAGCCATATAAAAGGCAAGCTTATTGTACATTTTATGCATCATCCAATATATTATTATTATTCATATTTCATTACTAACGGACAACCGGATTCGGTTGCTCCAGGAGACCTCCTGTCGCGCAACTCCGTCTCGTTCATATGTCACAGACCTATCTTCTTAGCGCAGCCTCGTGTTGACATGCAACAACCTTATTCAGA
Organism: Pseudotsuga menziesii; assembly: GCA_001517045.1. Lineage (NCBI taxonomy): Eukaryota > Viridiplantae > Streptophyta > Pinopsida > Pinales > Pinaceae > Pseudotsuga > Pseudotsuga menziesii. The sequence continues at coordinate 142,098 of LPNX010245130.1, forward strand.
CATACCACTTTGTCGTGGACCCTAGCGCAACCTCCTACTAACGTGCAAATTTTTGTCTGTCGCACCACCTTGTTTTGGCACAACCCTTTTCCCTTTCTAATTGGCTATTAACTATTGAGTCAACTACCCTCTAACCTAATATGGCCCCTACTAGTGGGCCTACCTTTCCTCTTGCTACATATCTCTATCTTTCTCCTTTTTTTTATATTGCATAGTGCTTCAGGCAGTGAGCACCATAGGACCTGTCCTATAGGGTTTCAAGCAGCTACCATTCACTAGCGTCGAAAGCACTGCTCCATCTAACTACTGCAATTGAACTGCACCTATAGAGGTAATTGAATTAACAATATATGGGCCTAACCAGTGCATCTGTAACTTACCCTAATGGTTCATGAACTTGTTGTTGTACAACAACACCAAATCTCCTTGTGAAAATTGTTTGTTTCTGATGTGGCGATCATGCCACGCCTTCTGTCGATCCTTCTTGACACGTTGCTGGAATCCTTTGATGAAGCGGTTCTCTTCTAGTAGGACTAGTTGTGTTTCTTGCTCCTCAAGTGCTGCTTCATCTGTCATGCCAGTTTCTAATGTAATGTGCATACTAGGAACAATGTACTCCATAAGAATGAGTGCCTATTGCTCATAGACTAATTTAAACGACGTCTACCCCATCAGCCTCTTGCAAGTGGTGTGATATGCCCACAGAACTATAGGAATATTTAAATCCTAGTCATCACGATTAGCATTACATACCTTTTCGAGTGCAGTTTCCAAGATTTTGTTAAAGGCTTCTATGGTGCCATTTTCCTGTGGATGATATGGGGTACTTTTCTAATGTTGCACATGCAATTCCTCTATCAGTGCTTTTACTATGCGGTTGATAAAGTGACTTCCCTGGTCACTCATCAATATCCTATGGCATCCAAACCGTGTCACAATGTTTTCAAATATGAACTTTTCTACTATCGCAGCGGTGCAATCCACAACTGGTGCGGTCTCCACCCACCTTGTCAAATAGTCAGTCACAGTAATTATGTACCGTGCACCCATTCTCTTCCCTGGTGGGTTTATGGGACCCACAAAGTCTACAACCCATTTATCAAAAGGTTGCAAAGTTACCTGTGGTATAAGCATCATTTCATCCTGTCGTAATGGATTCACAACATGTTGACAAACATCACAGCTCTATTCATAGTCTGTAGCATTATTATGCAAAGTAGGCCACCATATCCCGATGCACAGTACCTTATGCATAGTGTCCCATCCTCCATAATTTCCACCCGCAACTCCTACATGTTCTTTTGCCATAATTTTCCCTTGGTCATGAGGTAGAACACATCATCCCAGGATCCCATCAGGTCCAATTTTGTATAAGTTCCCAACAATTAACTGGAAATCTAAAACCTTCATGACCAATTACTTCTTTTGATTGGTCGACATTTCCTCTAGCGCAACTCCAGTTGCTAAAAACTCAATGATCGAAGAATAATGGTCATCTACAATATCAACTTGAAACAACTACGCATCCAGCAATCCATCATCAATATTGGTGGTATCTTCACCTATTTCAATACGTGATAGATGATTAGGACTAGCATTCAAGCATCATGGCTGCATGATTATTTTGAAATCAAATTGCTGAAAGAGAAGTAGCCAGTGACATATCTTCCCCCCCAACACAGGCTTATTAACCAGATGTTTCAAAGCCGAATGGTCAGTGAACATTTTGAAGTGACTTCCTAAGAGATAATGCCTGAACTTATGCAACACATATACCATCGCCAACCCCTCTCTTTCAGTGGTCATGTAATTCTTCTCAGCAAAGGATAACTTCTTTCTAGCAAAGGAAATCGGGTGATCCAGATCTCCTTCTCTTGGTTGCGCAAGTACCACTCCCAGCGCAACAGATGAGGCATCGAAACGGGCATGGAATGCCTTGTTCCAATCGGGGAACACAAGTATAGGTGCTAAAGCTATCTTGTCCTTTAATTTGTCGAAGATGCTTTGACACTCCTGGCTCCATACAAATGTGACATCCTTCTTTAACCGTTTCTCCATATGGGCAATAATCGCAGCGTAACCATGGATAAACTTGCGATAGTACCCAGTATGTCCTAGTGTCATGCAAAGCATCTTCGTATTTGTAGGTTGTGACAGGATCAGAATGAGCACAATATTCGTTGGATCAACCAAAATCCCCTGATTGCAAATGATATGACCCAACAGTATCCCAAATGGTCCACATAATATGCACTTCTTTGAATTCAATGCGATCTGATGCTGTCAACACCTTTCCAGCATCAAGTGCAGGTTTTCCAAGTGATCCTTAATCAGTCTGTATACTGTCCAATCATCCATATATACTTGTAGAAATTTCTAAATGAAATATTTAAATGTAGCAACAACAACTCGAGCGAATACTGCAGGTGCATTCTTCAACCCAAAGGGAATCATTGTGTATTGAAAGAAATCCCATTCGGTGAAAAATGTGGTTTTGTGGCGGTCTTCCTTTGCAATTCTTATCTGGTGATAACCAAAAAATCCATCGGTAAAAGAGTACATTTCTTGACCACCTACTCCCTCAAGAACCTCATCCGTGAATGGTGTCGAAAAGGGATCATGCATGCAAGCATCGTTCATCTTTCTTAGATTGACACAGATTCGTACTTCACCAATTTTCTTGTCTTGGACTACCATAGGGCTTATCCATTTGGATTCTTCAACAAGTTCAATAATCCCTGCATCTAGCATCCGGTTAAGTTCAGCCTTAACCCGTTCTTTATATTGTGGATTCAAACGATATGGCCTCTATCACATTGGTTTTGCATCTGGTCTTAACAGGATTTTCATTTCCCCTAGGTAACCCAATATCCCCTTAATTTCTGAGAATTTTGTCGAGAACATATCTTGAAACTCATGCAATATATCTTTGATTTTTGCCATGGTCTCCTCATCCCATTGGTCCCTAATATTTGCAAATTTCAAATTCTCTTCCGTCCCAATGTTAACTTTCTTAATCTTCAGTGGTTGAGTCATGGGATCTATTGGCACATCCAGTGCTGTAACATCTTGACTTCCTTCAGTCTCTGGAATATTAATATTGCGCAACTCATCATCATCCTCCAGCTCACCAGAGATGTTGTAACATTCCATCATCTATTGTACTTGGTAGTGCACATGTGGGTCCACTAGATATGCGACTCGGACAACTTTCAATACTACATCCTGAATGATCTATAGTGCATTGTTAACCTCTGCATTGGAATCTGCAAATCCAAAGGTATGTGCAAAGAAAATAGTCATCTCCTCCCAAGTAGTTATTTCTCTGGGTAGTTCTGCTAATACGTACCAAGACCTTGGCATTTCATCCAATATGTGAATAAAAGCATGGACCCACTCATCCTTGGGTCGCAATTCCCATAGAGTCTGGCATTCTTGCAGATGACTACAAGGGTTATTATGTCCATCATATCTCCCAGTGTGATATACCTCCATATCTCTGAAGTGCACAGTCATCAACTGTCGACACTATGCCCATTAATGAATGGCATCCTTATGAACTGCCCACTAGCATGCTGGAGTGGCCTTCAATGCTTCCCCTAATGCCAATAAGCATTGAGGCTCAGATACCTTCACTTCAAACTTCTTGAGGAACTGGGATAGTTCTGGTAATCCTTCATAGATTGGAAACTCAATGATATCAGTCGCAACATGGCATAGCGACTACGTGATCAACCCACATTTTTTGAGTGATACTTCATGCATCCGGTTTTGCCAATTTTCCACTGCATCATCAGAATCAGAGGACGTCGAGCTAGCGCTGCACCAACCCAGTTCTCCATCGGTAGTAGGATGGATGTAATCCTCAAAGATATTGTAAATGGGATCCCATCCTCTAACAACTTCATCTTTGACAGGTTCAACATATCACCTTCCTTCATTAGGATCCATAGGAGCAATGACTCGGATGTCCTGGTTCTCAAATGTCATCAACTACTTCTTAAAATTGATCATGACCATGATGTCATTGGCCCATCCAATCCCTAGAAGCATGGGATAGGATCCCCCTCCATTAGTGACTTCGATTATGTCAAAGTCAACATGAGTCCTCATACCTTCGACATCTATGAACAAGTTCGACACACGATTGATTGGTTGGAATTTGGCCCGATTAGCCAATCTCAGCTGCACTGGAGACCAGCCAAATTTTGGCTCACCCATATTCTGCCATGTATGTTTCATCAATATATTCACATCTAACCCAAGATCTGTAGTAATTGAATCGACTTCGTAGTCCCCAATCTAGATGTTAATTCGCATTTCCTTGCTCGTATTTTTCTTCTATAAAGAATTCACCACAGAGTCCTGCAACTCTCTATCTGGATGGTGCAACAAATTCTCAATCTCAACCAGAGTATCGAGATCTCTTTCAAGGGATAAAAAAATATAGAAGAACTATTTTAAGGTACCATACTGTTGTGATGGTCCAACTTCTAATGAAGAATCAAAAGCAGAAGACATGCCAAAAATAGGTGTCTTACCAGGATTTCTTCCAAGCGCCTAGCGAGCCTTGAAAAAGGTATCTATCTCACTCGTGATATCAAACTATGATTTATTCTTGCTAGCTAGTTGCACTTGAGGTTTTGTTCCATATTCTCCAATCATCGCGCCTGCTCGAGTAACAATCCCAATGTCAACATCCTCTGTTCACGGCTTTGCTAGAATTGTCGCAACCGTTGACCCTTGATTCTAGTTTTGTAGCGGAGGTTGATTCAGAGGTGGATTCTGGTTCACCAGTGGATTCATAGGCTGATTGATATTTCAATTTGTATTGGAATTGGGGGTTGATCTTGATTCTCCAATTGCTGCTGGTTCTGTATTTGATTCTGGGCTTAAAACTGGTTATGATTCTGCAACAGAGAAACTTTTTCGGCCTTCCATTTTGCAATTAACTGAGGGAAATTCTCAACAATATGATCATTCACCGTGCAGTATACACACTAAAAATGGGGAAAATCCCTCCAATAGTGCCCAAATGTCCCACAGTTGTAACATTGGATTGATGCATGACCTCGTTCTCCTCCTCGGCCAAAACCTCCCCTTCCCCTGAATCCTTCGCGGAATCCTCCTTGCTGCTGATATTTTGGTTGAGCTACTTGCTGCTGATACTGTGTTTGGGCCACTTGCTGCTGCAGGGGATTTGTCTATTGCTGAACATAATGCGCTGTTTGGACATACTACAGTTGTGGCGGAGCCATCGGGGTCTAGGTGTACTGCGAGCGCGGCGCAAACTGCGGCTGTGGTGCAACCTGGGTCTGTGCTTGTGATAGAATAAACTGCATCTGTGGTGGTGGTGTATACTGGACTTGAGGTGGCATTTGTATCACATATCACTTTAGCTACTGCAACATGTGAGGATCTTCACCTTTCATGAAATACAAATCATATGTCCACTCTTGAAGAAGATCATAAGATGACAGTCCTTATCCTCGTGCCCAACTAAGTGACAGAAGGTGCAATATAAGCTTGCTAGCTTCGTAACCATTTTCTGCATGTAGGTATAGTCTTCATGTCGATGTCCATATACTTGAAATATGTGACACCACAACACACCACTGCAACTTAACGGGTTCGGCGCTCTCGAGAGTACATAATTTCAGAAAGTGGGATAGGTATCTTTGGTGTTTCCATCCACATGACACTGAGTGCACCACAAGTCATCATGTTCATATTTCTCCTTCTTGATATCCTACAATTGAAGCATCAGGTTTACCAGCTGCGCCTGGATTTGGTTCATGCCGATAGCAGTTTCTCCAATAGGTGAAGCCTCCAGCTTCATTGCAATTTCCAGAGCCTCGCTCTATGTCACGATATTTTGCCGCATTAAGGGATGTCGAATATGAGGGACCAGTGCCGCTATGAACCATTCTTTGTGTTGGACGTCACTCATATCAAAGCTAAACCATTCCATCAGTGTCTTAAACCTCTAATCAAAGTCCCAAACCGTCTCATTAGGGAATTGTTTGATTTCCTTCAACTCTGTAATGTACTGTGCTTCAGATTTTGGTTTCTTGAATTCTTCAAGCAGTCCCTTCCGAATCTCATCCAAAGTATTCATTGTGGTCCCTAGCGGGACCTGTATGAATCTCATCTACCAATAAATCGCACGACCCGAAGGGTGGTTGCTAACTGAATTTTCTTTACATCGTCGTCGACAGTTTGTGTGGCAGTGCATACTGAATCACATAAGAACCAATACTATTCTAGGTCATCATTTCCATTTCCATGGAACATAGGTAGCTTCATATCACCTCCCGCCATCCTATACCTTCTTCCTGCAGATGTTGCTTTACTACTAGATCATGCTTGGCACATCGAACATGTCGACATAGAGTGCGTATATTTTCGTGATGGTGGAGTAGTGCACGAACGTGTGGACACGTTTCTACTACGGTTTGACCTTGCTTCTACCCTGGGCATAGCTTGGGTCTGCTCATCCTCTTCATCATTATAGGGTCTCTTCATCCTGTGTGTTTTTCCTTCGTGGTCTTGTGTTCTGATCATAGTAGGACCTTCCCTTATTCTCTGCCTCTTCTCTACTCTAAACCTTGCTCCTCCCCTTGTACAACCAATCTCTTCCTCAGCTGCCCTCACAGTCTTATCAAAAATCACACCCATCTACCCCTTATCTTTCCATTTGTCACCCCCCTTCTATCACGGTGTTCACAACCTCTACACACCAGGGTGTTACTACTCGAGGTGCATTTTTAGTATGCACTTTTCACAAACAAGCATCTTGATTTACAATTGTAGAGACAGTAAGAACCTACATCGTGGTCCATTGAAGAATTCCAATTTTTCTTCACTGTAGTACTTGTTGGTATCGACCACTAACTCAGTGATGTATCCTACCATAATATTGTCCAACCAAACTTAGAGAGCCTATGAAGCCTTGTTTTCAGTCTCTTGTAGTTCCTGAATTAGCTCGGGGGTCCAGGACGCCGTCTCTCCTCCTTGGAATTTGTGTTTCTTGTAGGTGAATCGTGCCAACCACTCACAGAGTATGATGGGAAACTCACAGAAAAACCATTCATGAGGACTGTCATGAATGTACCTTTCCAACCATGCATTTTTTTTCAACTTCGTGTTCTGGTTCTCGGCTTCAGTGAACTCTTGTAGTCTTAGGTCGAACCAATATTGGATATCCGGTTGCATTGTATGCCACAACATATCCTCCTCTTCAGTTGCAACAAGGTCCTGACAACGAAACCATTTGTTGGCAAAAACCCACCAACAAATCCTCATCGACAGGGGTTCTTGTCCTATCGATGCCCAACCAGCCTGATCTCCCTGAGCATCGGCCCAGAAAGGTTTTACCCCACCCGGAAACACCCGCAGAGAAGATGAAGTCTCACTTGAGATGTTCAAGGGAGATTTGTCAGAACCAAGTTCCGGCAGTAAGGAGGAGGATCGGGGCATCAACGATTTATTAGCATGATTATAAGATCTAACAGAGCCATTCATCAGATATCACAGCATTCATCATAGATCTATCAGTATAACTACAGATCTAAACAGATCGCATCATTTAGTTATTTTTCGCCGCAGTATCATTTTATTCATTGATAAAGCATATCCATAAAATATCCATCATTGATATCGCAGCACATAAGAACATAAAAGAGGCATGAAAAACAATAAAGATTCAAAGAAACATCCATCATGTCATATTACTTCTACGCAATAGATCCAAACATACAGTATTTCTCCATAGCCAGAGAATGATCAACCCACAACATAACACAAGATTCAATCCCTCACAGATTCACTGATCAAAATATCTCTATCTGATGTCTCTCCTAGATGTATGATGTCGGATCTCAGTTCGCAGATATCACATGTATATCTTACATTTTCAATTCTAACTCTATATATAGGCTTGCGCATTTACATTCAAGGTCTAATTCTAACTAAATCCTAACAAATTCTAACTAAATTAATGACTAAGGACCAATATTCCGAATAAATGGTCAATGAGTACAAACATGACATAAAAATGGACTATTTTCCGCCGGTCGCACTATATTTTCCTTGCATGGTGCATCATGAGTATGCACAACATCCTAGATGTTGCACAACTCACTATCTCCAACCCCTTTCCAAGAGGGCCCCTCAATCAAGATATGTGACTCTCCAATGTAGGGATGAATCAAAGAAAGACTATACATCCCCAAATATTCCTCCAAAAAGTGAGGCCACAATTCCACCAGTCTTTCCATTCCAATTGAAAATTTCTCATGTGACCAATGCACACAAGGAACAAGTGTGTTATCCATGAAACTCAAGTGACAAAGGTGAGGATCCCATGTCCTGAAATGCTGCTCCAAAAGAGAGTAAGTTTTATCAAAATCAGTCATGTTCATGTTTCCCTCAAATAACGAGGTATCATGGTCTCTATCAAAACTCAACAGGTGCTCCCCTCTTCATTCAATGGCTCAACTCTCTGCCATTGATCCAAGGGTGCAAAACTCCATCAATTGACCCACACATTGAAGGTAATTGCAGATAGGGTTCCTCCTTGTCAAAAGTGGTTGCACACACATGCCTTTTCTGCTGCTTGTAAATCATAGAAAAATCAGCAATATTAAAAACAATTTTCTTGCAACAAGACATAAAACCTTTAACTTCCATGTTTTCCTCTTCAGTGATTCCTCTATTGAACCATCTAGTGGATGAATCATATATATTTCTTGCTGATTTATATGACTATGCCAAGAGGTGCTCTACAACCAAGTATAAGGGAGATCTTGTAACGTTTGTGGATGTAACGTTTGTCCATATTATGTCAGCCAAAAATAATATTGCCGAGTATGAGGGAGATGTTGTAACGTTTGTGGATATCTTGTAACGTTTGTCTATATTATGTCGGATATTAATATGAGGGATATATTGTAACATTTTTCTAATCTTGTATGATGGATATATTGTAATGTTTGTCTAATCATAATCATAAGTTGTAACATTAAAAAAAAAATAATGATAGAGATTGTGTAATGTTTGTCTAATCATAATTTGTAACGTTAAAAAAAAAAGAGAGGAATGTTTGTTTTTTCAACTATAATACAAACAACGTTTAAAAAATATACTGGCTAGCTCTATTCGAATATCTCCTCAGCTCCACCTCCCGCCCAACCATAACCCTACCATAATCTTATCCATCGTCACGCATCATGTAGACTTGCATTCACACTCGGCTCCATCCTCACGCGTTCTCTACCTACTCCCTCTTTTGTGCGTGCTCCAATGGGGGTGAACAAAAATATCACATGCTTGTCTTTGTATCTCATGCGTCGTCTACAGTTACATCAAAACATTAAGTTACTCCTTTAAATTTTGGTGCAATCCATGCCATTTTTGTGGTTGTCTTCAATCTAATGCAAAGCAAGGGAAACCATGTAAAATATGCAACATGTGTAGTTAAATGAATGAGAATGAGGCATAAGCAAATGAGGCTATGGTTGCTAAGGAGGAAGCATTGAATGAACTTATAGACAAGGAACCTCAGTTGCTTATCAGGAAATTGGACCTCCCTTCAAAATCCTAAAACGACATTAGTCCACACAGCAGGGGCAGCAAGGTCATCATATACCTCCCCAAGAATTCTTCAGACCCGGGATTGATGAGATTTGAAGCGTGCCTTTACCCCATAATAGGAATTAGCTTGAAAACATGGCTATGCATCCAACATAGGCTTCTTCGGATTTGTCGGTGTTCTAATTCGAAACATGATTGTACCTGCACAACTACCAGCTCTTATTACTCCATGGCTACCTTGGCCGCAATTCTCAATAAAAATGGTTGTTCTTGAAGTGTCACCTCCTCAAAAAATATTCAGACTTGGTGATCAACTTGAAAACGTGGCTTTACCTCCACAGTGACCAAATCCACCGCATTTCTTTATATTTAATGGTGGTAATCAGCATGAAAACATGGTTGTGCCTCCAGGGCTAGTAGCTCCACAACATTTCTTCAGATTTGATCATGGGCATCATCTTCAAAATGTGGATTTACCTCCAGGGCTAGTAGCTCCACCGCATTTCTTTATATTTGATCATGGGCATCAGCTTCAAAACGTGGTTTTACCTCCATGTCTAGCAACTCCACAACACTTCTTCATATTTGATGGTGTTCATCAACTTCAAAATACGGACGTAGCTCCACCCCTAACTACTGCATCACATTTCTTCACGTTTGGTTATGGTCATTAGCTTGAAAACATGGGCACTATACATCCCCTAGTAGGCTTCTTTGGATTGGGTGATCAGCTTCCAAACTCGGCTGTACCTCCACAAGTATTGACAAGCTCAACAAGATTATCGTCGTCACTTAGAAGATCAACAATAATATTCCCACCGTCATTTGACAAATAAGGATGTGGTAAATCATTCTATTTGCATTTTTGTATCTAGATAATATCTATTTTTTTCACCTAAGTAAATTCCTTTAGCGTCTTTGGGACCTTTGTTTTGAAGGACTTTAAACTGGAGAGACGTTTCTCACCTCTGGTCAAGTTTGTATTTGTATTTTCGATTTGGATTTTGGACTTTAAATAGAGAAAGAATAAAGCATCATCCCACACATGGAGTTCTAGAATTCTCAGGGGAGAGAGTGCGTATATAAACAACGTAGGAGAAATTGTTCAAATTGTATTTGGTCGTATTGCATTCTAATGGTATTGTTTTATGTGAATCAGGATTGAGGGATGGTGGTGAAACCTGAGCTGGCCAATGTTTACATTGATGGATTGAATGGAGAACTAGGTGGCCTATGTAATGTCCCAAATTTTTCATTGGGTCAGAATGGCCAAATCACATTTTCCATATTCATGAAAGTTGTCAAAGGGATGCTAAAAGTCAAATAATTGCCAAGTAGGAAAATCACTAGTTTCCTAGGTTGGGAGTGGAATCTTTGAGATCTGGAATAAGGGAGATAATAAATTATGTTTAGACATTAGAAGAGGATAAATATTTAATAATGTATCTCATTAAATAAATACAAGAGAAAATTTAAATGGCTATGGAGAACGGAGACAGATGGAGACTATGGGGCCCACTCAAGCTAGAATTCCTATGTCAAATGACATCCTCCTCTTGTAATTTCGAATCTATGGGAAGCCTAATGTTTTGGGATGGATTATGAGGTTAATATAATTTTCCATATACTTCATAGTTTTAATTTTGGATGAATTTTAACTTACATGGGAGAGGAAGAGCCAAATGGGAGTTTCATGGACACTTGGATAGCTTCCCCTTACATTTATGACATCTATGACACCAATGATGGAGATTCTATGACAATTATGACACAATTCAGAGATGAATGCTGAAATACTAGCATACTAAAATGTCAGGACTGAATATAGCATCTTAGAGGTCGAATTATGAAGTTGGAGAAGGCCAAGAGGCTCCTACTCAAATTTGGGAGAAGAGGGAAGGTGAAGAGAGAGGCCACATGGCATAGCATGAGAAGCCACACCAATTCGACNGGTTATGGATGGATTTGGAAACTCAGAATACTAATAATTTTTATAAAATACAGGTATCAGCCATGATAAGAAGCTTTTTCTCATTTGTTAAATTGTCATTTGTGAATTGTGAGAGCTAGTGGATGACTAGTTTTCTTGCTTAAGCCAATTTCAAGGGTGAAAGATTCCCATCCTAATTAGTGTTTGGAAAGTCCACTCAGGTATTTAATGGAGTATTATTTTCATTTTTAATATACATGAATTTCATGTATATCTCAATATCATCTTGTTCTTCCATTCATCTCAAGTTTTCTCACCATATTTCAGCTCTATGGAGTGAGGTGCACTTGGTGATCTATTCATCTCTTTGAGGGAGCTTATATTTCTCATGAATTTTGTATTCTGATTTAAATTATCTTTTATTTAAGTTCAAAAATATATCAGGTCTAAAATCCAAGATATCTCATGTATTATTGTCCAATATTGAAGAAACGGTGCCATTTCCCCAATACCTTGTTGTAAACTCTTGCGATATTGATGGAATCGAATATATGTGTGCACCATTGATGATTTATAAATGAATGGAATGTAATTAAAGTATATTATGGGTTTCATAGTATGTAACTGAGAATTTGTGGCCATTGGGTCTAATTTCATAGCATTTGGGACAAACTACATCTCATTTCCCCAAGGGTCCAAAACTAGTTTTTTATATTTGATTGAAGGAAGTGATAACAGCTAGGGGAGTTCGATTGGTTCTGCATAAGAGTATATTATAATGTATTATACACATACCATTCTTAAATTCTATAATTTGAGTGATTTTATGTACATTTGGGAAGCCATTCCGGAAATTACTCGGGAGGGATTTGAGCCCCAAAATTGCTAGTAAATGCATCTATCTTATTCAGAATTTGATATAGACTTGCAGAACGGATTGGAGGACCATAATACATCCATGAAAATAATAATTAAGTTATTATATCATTCATACACATTTTATGAATATTTGGGAGAAATTTGGATGATTTGGATACTAAGACACTAAAACTAGTCAAGAGCCAAAATTGTGAAAAAATTGAAAAAGTGGGCATTTTGAATAAAATTCCAAAAATGGGACATTATAGTGGTATCAGAGCATGATCTTGGCACCTGATGTGGTCTGATATTTATTAGTACAATAATTCTGGTATCACCATTATATATTGAAACCAAAAGTGCTTTTGTTGAAGAGGAGAAAAAAAACGTAGGAGAAGAAGGCAATTTTTTGGAAACTATGACTAGGCATGAAAAGAGAACCTCACATGATGGTGAGGAGATGATAAAAAGCATGGAACCTATATTTGAAGACATGTCCAAGAATATTATGAAAGGATTTGAATTTTTTTCTATCCAAAGTTGGGAAAAATATATTGATTTTAAGAAAACCAAGGGGAAAAATGCATCAGTTTGCTTGAAGGAGCAAAAGGAGGAGACCCATGAACCACCTAGTTTTGAAATAGGGGGAGTAGAAGAAGTAGTACATGAATATGATAAAAATTCACTCCCAAGTGAATCTAAAAAATATGAAGAGGCATCACATGAGTATGAACAAGTTTTTATTGAAAATAATGAAGATAATTTTGAGACACATGCTACCTTGGAAATGAAACAAAGAGAATCTAATGATAGATGCTTGAAATATGGAGTGACTACAGATGGGTTCTAACACCTCTATTTTGGTGACATATATATAACTTTTGAAATTTTTTCTACAAGCCAAAATTACATTAAACATGAAAATGAAGACCTTGTAGCAGTTGAACAAGAAACAAGATCAACTTCCCCATCACCACTTGAGCTTCATGAAGTTGGTCCAAGCAAGAAGGAAAAATATGAGGAGGTTCATTTGCAAGCACATAATTTTATTGAAGGGTCCTTAAATATGAATTAAAATAAGATCCAAGAGGCCCTTAGCATACTCCATGACACTCAGGCATTGGTATCAAATTCTTGTTGGAGAGCTACTTCCTTGGAGGAGCCATCCTTCCTTGAAGACATGGAGAAGATTCAAAGAGCAATGTGCAACATCAAAGGTAATTTCATGTCTTTTATTTTTGATAGAAAAAATTTAATTGAGCTTAGTGAATGGTTACATGAATCCTACTTGAATAATAACAAAGTTATTCATAAGCTCACAATTCGAAATGAGCAACTTCTTGAAAAGTTGCAAGACACTTGTTTTTCCTCCTATGTTTCAAATTTTCAAATGGTAGATTGTTTGGAGGATTCTCATGACATGGTGGATCATGAGAAATTTGAATGTAATTTATGTGTTTTAATATGAACTTGAAGTGATCCAAACACTTGATGTGGTGGAAGAGGAACTTGAATTGTCTCTTGATGAAGGGTATGCAATTTTTAAAGAAGAGCATGATTCCTCTACATTGGAACCAATATATGACAAAGGTTTCACACTCTTGAAGGAGCTGCATGATTCTACCCATATGGATCCTTACCATGATGAAAATTATGCACTTTTTGATCATTTGGGTGAGTTAGTTCATTCTCCTACATCCTACAATTCCATGTTTTGCAGCATTAGTCTCAATGAAGTATGGGTGAAAGGGTTCTTTTTGATGGTGCCACATGAGGAGTATGAAACTCCTATACCTACTTTTTATGATGACATGGTTGGAGAACACTCGTATTCACATTTTCAGCAGCATCCTTTTTTACTTTATGATGATGCACATCTACATGGATGCACCTATGATTTGAGTCACTTGAAGACTCGTGTTTTTTCTTGCTCAACACTTGGTTCATTTGATGTTGGAGGAACTTCATCCGACACTTGGGTGAAGAGGGATATGATTGAGGAACATTATTATTGGAAGGAACATGATTTTTTATTTCATGATTATATACATATTCATGGTTGTATTGATGAGGCTTATTTGATCCACTCGAAGTCTTTATGTTTTATTTTCTCCTTATTTGGTTCATATTTTGGTGGAGGTTCTTCATTCACTTCTATGATGAAAGAAAAAATAGCTGATTATTATTTTGATGAATATTAAATTCTTTGGGAGAATAATTATAGGACATGGGATCCTCACCTATGTCATTGGAGCAGATTTGATTGGTCACTTGAAGCATGTATGCACTTGGCAAATGGTAGTCTACTTACCTGGAGGTATAAGAACTTTCATGATTTTTTGATGAGGCACCTCCTTGATGTATATTTTTATTATGTTGTTATGTAATTTGATGATATATATTATGTACTCATGATGTTTGGAAGAATGAATACAAGAAAATGGGATCCATGAATTCTCTTTCCTAATGGTATGAGTTGGAGAGCACTCTTAATTGTTGGAGTGCAATGCAAGCAATGGGACCCTAGGATAGTTTTTAGTCCCATTGATTTCAAATTATTTGGGAAACAAGAAATATGGGAGATGGATTCCCCACTTAATAAAGTGATTTTAATAAGAGTAGTGCATCAGCAAGCATGGTGGTTCCTCTCTGAAATATTCATGAAATCTCAAAGACTCAAGGTGGGCAGCTCAGTGGCAACTTCAAAGAATCATACATAAAGCAGGTTGTTCAACAACCATGTTTGAAATTGCTTGAGGACACGCAATATTGGGAAGGGAGGATTTGTAATGTCCCAAATTTTGCATTGGGTTAGAATGGAAAAATCACATTTTCCATATTCATGAAAGTTGTCAAAGGGATGCTAAAAGTCAAATAATTGCCAAGGAGGAAAATCACTAGTTTCCTAGGTTGGGGGTGGAAGCTTTGAGATTTGGAATAAGGGAGATAATAAATGATGTTTAGACATTAGAAGAGGATAAATTTTTAATAATGTATATTATTAAATAAATACAAGAGAAAATTGAAATGGCTATGGAGAATGGAGACACATGGAGACTATGGGGCCCACTCAAGCTAGAAATCCTATGTTAAATGGCATCCTCCTCTTGTAATTTCGAATCTATGGGAAGAATAATGTTTTGGGATGGATTATGAGGTTAATATAATTTTCCATATACTTCATAGGTTGAATTTGGGATGAATTGTAACTTACATGGAAGAGGAAGAGACAAATGAGAGTTTCATGGACACTTGGCTAGTTTCCCCTTACATTTATGACATCTATGACACCAATGATGGATATTATATGATATTTATGACACAATTAAGATATAAAGGCTGAAATACTGACATACTGACATGTCAGGACTGAATAGAGCATCTTAGAGGTCTAATTTGGGAGTTGGAGAAGGCCAAGAGGCTCCTACTCAAATTTGGGAGAAGAGGGAAGGTGAGGAGAGAGGCAACATGGCATAGCATGAGAAGCCACACCAATTAGAATTGGATTTGGTTTATAAAATATAGTAATTATCCATGAGAAGAAGATTTTTCTCATTTGTTAAATTTTCATTTGTGAATTGTGAGAGCTAGTGGATGACTAGTTTTCTAGCTTAAGCCAATTTCGAGGATGAAATATTCCCATCCTAGTTGGTGTTTGGAAAGGCCACTCAGATATTTCATGGATATTTAATGGACTATTATTTTTAGGTTCAAGCTACAAGAAGTTCATGTACATCTCAATATCAGCTTGTTCTTCCATTCATCTCAAGTTTTCTCACCATATTTCAGCTCTATGGAGTGAGGTGCACTTGGTGAGCTATTCATCTCTTTGAGGGAGATTCTATTGATCCAGTATTTTGTATTTTGATGTAAATTATCTGCTCTTTAAGTTCAGAAATATATCAGGTTTAAAATCCAAGATATCTCATGTATTATTGTCCAATATTGAAGAAATAGTGCCATTTCCCCAATACCTTGTTGTAAACTCTTGCAATCTTGATGGAATCGAATATATGTGTGCACAATTGATGATTTATGAATGAAGGAACTGTAATTAAAGTATATTATGAATTTCATGGTCTGTAACTGATAATGTTTGGCCATTGGGTCGAATTTCATAGCATTTTAGGAAAACTACATCTGATTTTCCCAAGGGTCCAAAACTAGTTTTTTATATCTGATTGAAGGAAGTGATAGCAGCCAAAGGAGTTCAATTGGTTCTTCATTTGAGTCTTTGATAATTTATTATACACATCCCCTGATTCAATTTTATAATTTGAGTGAGTTTATGTACATTTGGGAAGCCATTCTGGCAATTATCCGGGAGGGATTTGAGCCCCAAAATTGCTAGTAAATTCATCTATCTTATTCAAAATTTGATATAGACTTCCAGAACTGATTGGAGGACCATAATACATCCATGAACATAATAATTAAGTTATTATACCAGTAATACACCTTCTTTGAATATTTGGGAGCAATTGGGCTGATTTGGAGACCAAGACACTAAAAGTAGTCAAGAGCCAAAATTGTGAAAAAATTGGAAAAGTGGGCATTTTAATAAAATTCCAAAAGGGGACATTAAAACCTGCTAGAACATATAATAGTTTAAAATTGCTGGAAAAAATACGAGTTAAGGATTGCAAAACAGTACATGTGTAGTTTTAATAAGAAAAAATGTTAAAAAATAAAAATAAAAAGACTACCTCTCATATGGGACGAAACTCACGGAAGCTGAGAAGCTAAGTGGGCTACCTAGAGTTATTTACCAATGGTTTTATTGTACATGGTTTTCAAATAGTTTGAAGACCATGTGCAAGGCCTCCTAAACAACTCATGGTTTTAGGAGTGCCTTGCACATGGTTTTAAAACCATGTATGGGGGAGATGTTGTAATGTTCTTTCCTAACAAAATAAAAAATAATAAAAAATATGATATGTTAACCATAAATAGTATTAGATATTAATAATAAAAATATTATATGTTGACCTTAAATAAAAACATGTGTCTTTTGGTCTGACTCACACCAAAGTTGATAGTTGAGTGCAATACTTAAAAAGAGGTTTGCACCTCCAAAGATTTGATCATTGTCGGCGCTTGATAGAGCCTAGGATTTGGATATGTGTTGGTCTATAATCAGCCATATCTTTGTAATAGGATGTATCTCCCATGGGGGCGAATCATGATCCCCCTGTTGTGCATGTGACACAAATCAGAAAAATTTCTTCATCCACTATTCATTCCCCATTGGTGTTGCTGAATCTTGGACATGTGGGAAATAAATGTGAACCTTCTTTACATGTCTGCAACCTTCAGTAATCAGACTTATGGCTGCAATTTTTTCATTATTTTCTGTACCAAATTGGTTTCTCTCATCCCACTCTTCCATGGGAGAGTGATTGTCTTCAAGGAACAACACAAGTTTCCTTGGAAAGAAATCAAGTGCTTGGTTCTCATCAAACTGTTCTGCACACTCTTCAAACACATACTGAATAGAATGCTCCTCATGGTCCACCCACTCATGAGGTTCCTCCATGGACTTATTTATGCCATTTACTCAAAAGGGATGAGTCTCAGGAAAGATTGAGGATTCGGTCAATTCTTTCCATTATTGTTGGAATTGTTCTATCCTCATTTGTGATTCTAAGAGGGCACTTTGAGTGTATCTCAAAGAATCTTGGGTGGCTAGAAAATAATCGTTGAGCTTGTAGTTCTCTTCTTCATATATGAAAATAATTTCTTTATCATGCAGTGATGCTTCCCGCAATAACTCAACAATCTCAAACATGTCATTTTTATTTGAAAGCAATTGTGAGAAAAGTACCTTTGATTATGGACATTGCTTTCTCAATATTCTCCATGGCTTCAGAGAAAGAGTGGTCTTTCCTTAAAGAAGCTTCCCAACACATATTTGAAACTGAAGCATGAGTGTTGTGGAGAATTTTTAGGGCCTCTTGGATCTTTTGTTCATCCATATTCAATGACCTTGCAAGAAGATGAGGTTCTTGTAGCTGTTCCTCCTCTTCATTTTCCATCACCGGATCAATTTCATGTAGTGCAGTCGAGGCTTTGAAATCTGATCCATATGTTGTTGCTGCAATATATTCATCTTTTAAGTCCTCAACAACATAATTTGGGCTGCAAATTGAGTTCTCATTCACCCTTGGTGCACCAAAAAGATATTCTCTCAAAGTTTCATCCTTCATACTGCATTCATTTTTGACACCAGAATTCTGAACCTCACCATTAGGGGGTTCAGCCACTCTGAACTCTTCACTGGAAGTGGCTGCCATATAATATTTACACAATGGCACATAAAAAACATAATTTACTAACTCACCATGTGTGATGTTCTCCTCCTTATGTGGTGGAATTATGATGGCTTGTTTACCCACCCATTTCTCTGCTTCACACCCTACTGAGATGTGCTCAATTTGTGCTTCCTTGTGAGACTCAAGGGGTGAATGTAAATATGAATCATGTTTATATTTTGTATGATATCCAAAATATCTCTCACCATCATCAATATTCCCCATATCTTCTGCACTTAACTTGAAATCAACCAGAAACAAATTTGGAGTCATATCACCTTCCACGTTACCAACAACTAGATGTTGGACTGTTGGATATTTAGTTGTGCATGGATCTTCTTCATATCCTCCTAACGAAGGATTTGGTGACTCATAATACTCATGGAATCTACAAATACGTTGATCTCTATTTCAGTCAAACCCAAATAATTTCTCAAAGAAACCATGTGCAAATGGCTCTAATGAATCTTCACTTTTTGTCCTCTTTTCTTCCCCTTTACTTTGAGAAGTGGAACAACTTAGTTCCTTTCTTGATGGATTCTTGGTATTCAAATAACCTAAATGTGTTATTTTTTTTGAAAACATAGACTCTCAAACTTTATTTCCTTCATGCTAAGACACACTACTACTCCCTTGTCCATGTTTGCTTACCAACTACTTGGCAAGGAATTCTATAGTCTCTTGATCTAACTGGATGATGCTTTGAGATACATATTTCAGCTCTTTCAACATTATTTGCATAAAAACTCTTAAATATTCTTGATAATATATTTTTTAATTCTCTTATTCCTCATACAACTCAAAGTCTAAATTTTCCATGACTGGAACTAATTCCACAGCTGCAACTTGAAGATATTGCTAAACTACTATTCCACTGAGAGTTACTTTCCATAGGCTAAGCCAAGGAAAGTGATCTGATACCAATGTAATATCCCTGATCTGATATTCATATCAGAATATTAAATTTCTGCAAATTATCTTAATGTTTTAAAATGAAACTTGCAAACACCCAGTCGACTTTTGGAAGCTAAGCAGATAAGGGAAAATGACTGATACTTTTGGTCATAGGGCAGCGGGAAGAGGGAAGAAATAAAGGAAAAAAGAGGAATGATAAAGTATCTTCCCTAAAAAATTTATATCAGGGACCATTGAGGTTTTGGATTCCACTCCACAGAAACCTACTTCCATGCTGCTGGGTCACCTAATCGTGAAACTAGGAAACACTTTTCTCATATCCAAAACTAGAGGCTTTGGAGAAATGATTTGGATTGGTAATAAAGTTATAATACATGTATATAAAGTTATATTCAGGTTTTAAACAATTCTGGATAGTCACAAGGCATATTACAGATGGAACTATGAAAACTAGTTACCAGGACGATGCAACTGGTCAAGATTCAACGCTTTCCAAAGGAAATAAGGGAGGTATTGGGATTCGGTTTTGAACATGGAATGTAATAATTATGGTGTTAATCAATGTTCAGAACATAAATTAAAACAAATGGACTTTTTTAGGTACATAAACTGCTTCAAATTAGAAAACTACTCATTTTAGACATGAATTCTAGGTAGGGTGTAAAAGATTGATACAAAACTCAACCAAAACATATCAGAATGTTATGAAAATTGAATAAAATATAAATAAGAATATATAAGAGCCATGAGGATAGAAATAATTCTCAGAATATTCACAAAATTCACCTCTCATAGCACAACTCCAAAATTTTGACTCTGGCGCTAGGAAACCCAATAATTTCGATCTCTAAATCTCACAAAATTTAGGAATGAACTGAATATGGTATGAATATGATATTTAATAGTAAATTAGACATAATTATACATACCATATAATACATGTGCTGAAATATCCATTACATGGCTCCAAAATTGGTAGAAGTCCATAGAATAGAGAGAAGGAGCAAAGAGAAAGGAGGGATGATTTGATCTCTAAACTGGATGATGATTTTTCTGATCTTTAAATTTGAATTTATCAGCTACATGACCTGAAAATAAAATCAATGAAAATTGATGAATTCCATTAATCTCTCGCAGAAAGCTGGGGCACATCTCCCAATTCTCAATCCACAAATGCATTCATAAAATTTCTCAAAGTAGCAAAAAATGTGAAAGGGAGTTGGAATACTTCTTTTATAGAATTAATGTTGAGCTGTTGAGCAAGTTACTTGGATTGGTGACGTGTGAGAATAGGTCACCCATGAGTGGATATACTTTCCTTTCTTTTCTTTGCTTTGGTTTTCCTCTGTTTCCTCTTTTTCTGAATTTCCTTATTTTCTGAACTTTCTTGCTTTCATACTTTCATGTTTTGTCCCGCTTTCTGGATTTATGCTTCTTTTGTTGAAATATTCCTCTTTTCTCATTTTTGGCATCATTTTTGGACTCTAGTACTTACTTGACTTCTACTCCAAGTAATTCCTCCAACCTTATCAAGTAATTCGAATTAGTGAGCCAACTTCTCCATTTATTCAACACCACAAATAAAAACATTAATTGCACCAATAATATTAAATGCTCCATAACTATGTTTTCATAAATTTAACTGCAAACTCCAAATTAATTAATTGTCTCATCTTAACCCCTCATTAATTATTTAATTCAATCTGTCACTAGGATCCATGGGGTTCGATCTGCTTCATGGTGTTGTCAAAATGGGAACATGATGACTGCTTGGTTGTGAAAATCTATGAGGAAGAAAATATTGTCCAAGCACTCATTGAGGTTGAGAGGAAGGATGAAGTGTGCTTCTCTAACAGAAACATGGCTGATCACATTACTTATGGATCAGAAAATAAAATTCCTTATTCATCCATTGATTGGGTGGATAGAGACACCTTTGAAGTGAAGAATGCGGGAGGTGAATAATTTAATTTCTACAATAATTTTTTTGTTATGACTAACATTGTCTTGACATGTGGGAAACCACAAAGATTAAATTGCATCCATTGGATACCTTCCATACACATTCACATGAGGTGAATTCTAAATTTTTTGTGCTTGAGGATTTTTAGGATGCAGATGATGAGTTACAAGCACATGGACATTGCTTGAGAAAGGCTGATTTTTCTCATAGAAGGAGTCCTATTTTCATGGAAGAGTCAAATGAATATGAATATTGGGCAGCCATAATTTGGGTGGATAAGTATGTTAGAGATCTGATTCATAGTTCTACCCACGCTTCTATTTCATCCTTATTGTTATAGCTGATTTCACCACGCTAGGTGAATCACACATTGTATGGCCTTCCCCTGTCCCACTGCAGACTCATTAGCCCCTATGGACCACTTTTTGTCTTTTGATGTATCATTGACCATCCCTAAAAACATTAGAAAAATGATATACATGGCCTTTTCCCCGATAACCGCGTACATACGCGGATATTCCCTCTATAGTCGCGTACATCGGGATGTGTACATAATCCAAAATCCTTTGGAGCATTCCTTGACTTGGATCCGACTCATATGACTCCTGGCCTTCCATATGCCTTGAGATCGCACGGATTCGACCTTTCAGTATCACTTTGAAAAGATATATAAGGAACCCTTGAGACATTGAAAGCATAAGAGAGAATTGAGAGTACCGAAACTATAGTCCATTGTTGCCAGAACTTATGCTTGAGTCTGCATCCCTTTGTCTCTTGGAGCACTGTTGTGTTCTTCCAAAGCTTGCCTTCTGCTAGTAAGCTTGCTATCGGAGTGATGGAGGATTGAGGTGGTGGAGGCCCAAGTGGGGGATTTAGTTTCTCCGATTCGCAGACGTGCCGTCAGAGGTTGTCACTTGTAATCTCTGATTCATATTAATAGAAATATCTTTTCCTGTCCAGTAATGTGTATTTGAATGAATATTGTATCCATTGGAATATGTCAAATGCTCATACATTATTGATTATATATGCTAGAATAGATCTAACACCATGAAATATAGTATGCTTGTATTGTTTAATTGTTGTTGAGGACGTGCTATAACAATTCAAGCTGAAGATTGGAAAGCTCAATGGGGATCTACTTCAACCATCCGGAATAAGGTACGAGGTTCGATCCTTTAGTGTTAGATGTTTTTATTTCTATTGCATATTGGGAAAGATTGATTTCTGGAGTCTAGCTGTCTGTTGTGGTACCCCAAGCCATAGGAATTTCTCTCCGTAACAGAATTGGCGACTCCGCTGGGGAGTTCCTAGTAGTTATCCTTTGGGGGTTGATTTCTTGGCATTCAATGTATTTGAATTGCTCTCTCTCTCTTGTTTCTATGTCGGGTATGGGGGCATGTATGCCTGGTAGAGCCTGATTGGTGTGAATTTAGTCCCAGCCTATCTGTTTGCCTTGAATTTGTGCATCTTTTTCTTCCTGTACGTGGGTTTGTCACTTACAGTCGTGCATACACGCGGTTTCCCCTGGGATTGTCATGTATACACGCGGGTTCACTATGCACAGTCGCGTATACCCTGGTTTTTACCTGGTTTTTACCTTTTAGTTGCTGAGTCTCCTTTGGCACTGCCTGAGTCTGTTAATACCTCTGTTTCTGACCCGAAACGTTTTTTTAGCCTAAATTTTTTCTTTTAGGAAAGTTCTTGTCATGGCATCTTTGATTTTTTGTTTGAGATTAGTGCATTAGAGTCTTTTTGCCTTAGTGCTTTGCTGGAATGTTGTTTATGTGTGCTTGCAGAGTCTGGGGTGGTTAAAATCATTCTTTTACTTTTTGTATCTCTTTATTTTCAAAAAATCCAAAAACATTTGCTTATCATCATGCATTGCATTTTGCACTTTGCATTGTACTTGCATTAGATCTAGATTTGCTTTGGAGTAATAGTTAGGACTTCATATAGGGAAATTTGCATTCAGCATTTGAAGAAGAAATTGTGCATTCACATAGTACGCATACCCTGTTTTCATGGACACAATGCATTTGCATTGATTGTTAGGTGTGCATTTTACTTCTTGTTGCGTCATAACACCATTAGTTGCACGACCATATCCTATTTTTGAGTAATAAAGCCAAACTAAAATCAACGCTAATTAAAATGAATTACACTCTTTTCTTTTCTAGGGTGCACCAACAAGCTTAGGTTTTAGGATCTTGGAATAGTTCATTGAAAGTTAATTCTCCAAGATCACTAAACAACAACAACTAGGTGTCTGTCCAGGGAGTGTGTGAAATCCTTTATATAACTAGCATTCTCAGGAAGATCCTCTCAAAATGGAGTCAAGCACTAGGTAGTGTGAGCAGTTGTTGATTGGGATAACCCCTGGTTGGTAAGTGTGTAGCACCGGCGATATAGCCAGGATTGTATTTGTATCTAGGGGCTCTTTCGGGAGTTTCGGACTTTGCTACCCTGCCCATACGGTCAATCCCGCCTGCAACTGTCTGCCTGAGCATTGATTATATCGAGGTGAACTTAGTGACCTTACCTAGGATATTGAGGGGGTATGTGTAGAGGTTATTCTGCATGTGTGCTGGCCAGGTTGGGGTCAGACAGCATAGTCGCTTTATGCATTGAAGCTGAGGGCCACAATAATTGGTTTCGAACCTCCACTTGTGGTGACAAGGGCCTCTCAAGCCTCCCCTAGGCGAGACATACCGGCCACATTCGGGAGCTCACTTATCCAGCCCTTGTTTGCTTTCTTTTGGCTTTAGATTTTATAGTGATTTCTCTGTGCACACTAGTTGGCCTAGGGTTGACGTAAATAGAGAGTCTTTGCTTTTTTGTTGAGTCATTGTGGAGTCGGGTACGGTTCCACGCCATTCTCATTGGTTAGCAGGACTTCTGCCTTACCTTTGGGAGAGGGGCCTAGATGGCCCAGGAGGACTATGTCACACACTGATTCACACACCATGGAGGATCATTCAGAGACTATTCCTGAGCCACCTCCTCCTATTTGTATTGGCGATGGGGAACTTACTCCTACATACGATCCATCACCTGACCTAGCTGAGATCGGTCCTGTGATTTCCCAGATAGGATATTTTCATGATAGACCTACTCATACTAGGGTAGATTCCCCATTAACACGGTACCGGTATGGAATGCCGGATGATGCTGAGACTCACTTTGACCCTCGTAGCACTAGATATGGTAGTTATGTTACGACTGGTTTTCCTATGCATGATTTGACATTTCATGTTGAATCCTACTATGAGCCTAGCACTATGCCTGGGGGCAATCCCATGCCTTACCTTGCGGAGAGGTTTGGGAGTACTAGTCACATTGCACCTTCCATCCTAGCGGTGGAAGCTCCATCTTATATACCTCCTAGGTCTAGAGTTAGTGATCCGATAGGGATACCAGGTTCCAGACGAGTGACGATAGGCACTAGTACATTTCTTCTTACAGAGATTCCTTCATCCTCGGTTCCGAGTTCTTCAAATGTAAACCCTCCACCTTACTCACATGGTCCTTCGAGTCGGCACGTAGCTACGAGTCAGATCCGTACTGCGGTTACTAGACCAGTTGTGTCTCAAGCCTACATACCACCCGTGGTTTCGGGAGGTTATGTTCATGTTTCTAGACCCCCTTTGCTACTTCCACGACATATATCCCTACTTCCGGTATGTATATTCCTACTTCCAGAACGTATCTTCCTACCTATGGAGTGTCCCATGGGGCATCGCAAGTGATGACCTGTGGACCCTACTATGGGACGTAGTATGGATAGGTCTCTCCACCTTATGGAGGCGGGTATTCACAACCTTCTTATTCTCCTAACTATGGCTTTGTAGCTCCTACTAGTCAAGGTCCACCTCATTATGCTACTTCCACACCACCCTATACAGGTCATACAGGAGGAGGTCACTATGGCCAAGGTCATGGTGGTAATCAATCCTATATGAACCAGGGAGCGGTCCATAGACCTCATCATCCTAGGATCCCTTTCCTTGCGACACTCAATTTACCTGACTTATCGAGACTTACGAATGACCCTGTGGCTCATGACCTGGCTTGGCCGGTTGTCCCTACCAAGCTTCCTTCGGACATCCCCAAGTTCGAAGGCAAACCAGGAGAGGATCCGAGTGAACACGTTACGACATTCCACCTATGGTGCTCTTCCAATTCCTTGAATTAGGACTCAGTCTGTTTGAGGCTATTTCAACGCACCCTTATAGGGCCTGCGGCGAAATGGTATATAGAGTTACCTAGGGGTGCCTTTACTTTGTTCGACGACCTTGCGATGACTTTCCTTAATCACTTCCAGCTACCAGTACGCTATGATGTCGGTACTAAACTCTTGTCGACATTTCGGCAAGATAAAGCCACCCATATTTCTGACCATAT
Source organism: Pseudotsuga menziesii (assembly GCA_001517045.1). Lineage (NCBI taxonomy): Eukaryota > Viridiplantae > Streptophyta > Pinopsida > Pinales > Pinaceae > Pseudotsuga > Pseudotsuga menziesii. The sequence continues at coordinate 168,073 of LPNX010245130.1, forward strand.
TCAGGAGTGGCGTAGACGGAAGAGATTAATTAAAGCCTTTATACTTCCGGAGTTCCTCCTTGAGTGGTTCCTCAAATCTTTATTGCCATATATCACGAAGGATGTTTCCACATCCGGAGTGCAGAATGAGGAACAAGCAATCTTTAGGGCGCAGGAACTAGACTTGATCTATGCTCAGTCTAGTTTGTTATATGAGATTATACCCAACGCTCCTCATTCTAGTTACGATCCCAAGGTCAAACCTAGACCACATGCCGATGGCATTGTGGGTAGTGCAAGTAAGAAACCTGCAGGTTCGGTTGTGAAACAAGTTGCTCAGTTGTCAATCAACCAATCTGCCTCAAGAAAAGCTACGGCTTCGTCTCAGCCTGCCCAAACGGTGAATGTACTTGCTATACAATTGTCCGACCAGAAGGGTAACCAGCAACCCGGACGGAATAGAAAAAAGGGTAAAAATAATAATAAAAAGGGTGGGAATAAGAATGAGAATGCCAACAATAATGACAAGAACAATAAAAATGCTGGGGGGGACAAGCAGAATAAACGTAAGGTTAAGTTTCCTTGCAAGCTATGTAAGGATGATCACCTCACTTACTTGTGCCCTAGGATGGATGAAGATTCAAAGTTCATAACACAGGGCCCAGTTGTGTTAACGAACCCTTTACCGCATAACCAGAATATGAACTCGAAGTCCCATGATCAATCTAGTGATGAATATTCACCTAAAACTAGTGGTCGTGGGTGCATTAATATGGTCCATGCCGCAAAAGTTGTGACGCGTGCGAAAGATTATACTTCGTCACAACCCAACATAGGCAAAGAACCTGATCCACCAGGAACTCCTTTGCGCATTGATAAACCTACGGATAAAACTGAGGATGCACCTCGCATTCCTAAGGGGGTACTTAAGCGTTCGGGGCATAATCCAAATGCTCAAGCCGCCCAGAACTATTCAGTTGTCGAGGACTTGGGTCATACTCCTTGTGCAATGTCTGCATTGGAAGTGCTTCAGAGTTTTCCGTCGTAAAGGAAGGCTTTGCTTTCCGCTCTTGGTGTGAATGGTGATGATTCTTCCTCAGTGATCAAATTTGAAACCGCAGGACATCAGCCTCGCTTTCCCTACTATGTGTCCCTTTTGGTGCATGTAGAATGTCTTAATATGATCGTCAAGCGCACTGTGATTGACGAGGGCGCTGCTGCTTCTGTGATGTCTTTGTCGTGTTGTAAGAGTCTTGGTTCGCCTAAGTTGTCAAAATCTACGACCATGTTAACTGCTTTTGATGGGAGATCGTTTAAGCTACACGGTATTCTTCCTTCTCTTAAAGTCCGTTTGGGAGGGAAGACCATCGCGATAGAGGTCGAGGTGGTTGATGCGCCCCTCGACTACAATCTCTTACTGGGAAGGAACTGGATGTATAGTATGCAAGCCGTTGCGTCTTTCGTATTTCACGTTGTATGCTTTCCTCATAATGGGAAGATTGTAACGATTGATCAAATGGCATTCAAGAATCTGCCTGTTAGTGCATCTTCGGAAGCTTCGGTTCTGAAAGTTGAACATTCCCAGCTGGAAACTGGGAGTGTGGGTGTAGGCATGTATCCATCCCTCATGGGAACCTTTAGTTGTCCTGCACCCGTCCTCATGATAGGATCTAGTTTCGATGGTGCTTCCACGTCTACGAGATCGGTGCCTTTTCGCACAAGTCATATGGGAGATCCTTGGATTCTTCCTTCATCGAGTCCTTCGAGTGAGGCCATTGAGACGAGTGTGCCATTTCTTGTAGTCATGATTACTTACCGAGCTAATCTCCAGTCTGTTGCAGAGCCTTGTTCTTCTTCTTCATGGACAGAGGAGGAAGACCCCTATGTGCTGCCGGCATGGGCAGTACAGTCTTCTCATGCCCACGATTGCCTTGATACGGTTTTCCCTTCAGATGAAGCGATTATCGAGGCTATGTCGGGAGTTGAGCCACCATGGGAGGAACTTCATCATAGATCATATTTCCTTCCAGAGATTGACCTTTTGGAGCATGAGGATTATAGGGAGATTCTTAGACAGAAAGTTGGTAGACCCATGATTCCATTAAGCTCTCCTAGTCAGATGGCTGATGGAAACATGGTGAATATATTGTCAACTATTCCTATCAACATTTCTCGCAATCCTGGTACAATTGAGAATGTCTACATTGGGGCGGATTGTTCCCAAGATGAGATTCGAGAGTATACTGAGCTATTCAAGGAATTTCGTGATATTTTTGCTTGGTCTTACGATGAGATGCCAGGGATTGACTCTCGGATTGTCGAACATGAGATTAAGACTTACTCCAATGCTAAGCCTATTCGACAGCATTTACGTGCGGTAAATCCTAGGAAAGCACCCGCCATAAAGGTAGAGATAGAGAATCTATTGAAAGCTGGTTTCATCTATCCTATTCCCTTGACGGAGTGGGTTTCAAATCCTGTTCTGGTGGATAAGAAGCAGGAAGCGATCCGTATATGCACTGATTTCCATGATTTAAATCGTGCCTGTCCTAAGGATAACTTCCCCACACTGTTTATAAATCATATTTTGGATGAGTGTGCGGGTAGCGAGGTGTTCTCCTTTATGGACGGCTTTTCCGGGTATAATTAGATTCAAATTAAACCCGAGGACCAACATAAGATCGGATTTATTTGTCCTTGGGGAACATTTGCGTATCGAAAAATGCCTTTCGGCCTTAAAAACGCCAGAGCTACGTTTCAGCGGGCAATGACCTTGATTTTCCACGATCTCAAGTCCATTATTGAAGTATTTTTGGATGACGTCGCTGCTCATTCTCGCATGAGGATGCGTCATTCTTATCACTTGAGATTGGTGTTCGAAAGATTGCGGCACTATGCTGTTAGGTTAAATCCTCATAAGTGAATCTTTTGCATGAAATCAGGTCGTTTGTTAGGATTTATCGTTTCAAAAGAGGGTATAAGAGTCAACCCCTTGAAGGTGGAGGCAATACTTCAGTTGTCTCCCCCGCAAAATATTCGTCATCTTCAGTGTTTGCAAGGCATGGCAAACTTCCTACGAAGATTTGTTGTCAATTTTGCCAATTTGACTGGAGGTTTTATGCGTCTCCTAAAGAAAGATACTCCCTTTGAAAGGGATGAGCGAGCCCAGGAGTCCTTCAATGCACTTAAGCGAGCCCTAGCATCGGCCTCGGTGATTAGTCCTCCGAATTATAGCCGTGATTTCCTATTATATGTGGCCGCGTCTTTAGAGACGATTGGGATGGTTTTGGTTCAGGAGGATGAGGAGCTCCAGGAGCATGTCATATATTATCTGAGCTAAAACCTTATTGACACAGAGATTTGGTATTCTCATGTCAAGAAGCTTGCCTTAGCTACCGTACATGCGGTGTAGCGTTTGAGACATTATATTCTCCTTTGCCAGACCTTGGTCATTTCCCATGTCAATCCATTTCAATTCATCCTCACACATAGGATGATTGGGGGAAAGTATAATAAATGGATTGTCATCCTGTAAGAGTTTGATCTCGAATTTGTTTTGGCAAAATTGAAGAAATATTTAATCTTTGCAGAGCTCATATTGGATTTTTCGAGCGAGGCTGAGGAGTCGTTATGTGAAGATACGTTCGTTGATGAACACATTTTCTTAATCTCAACGGCTGACCCATGGTACGGTGATATCATAGTATATTTGCAAACGCAGAGGACCCCTACTCACCTCTCGCGAGATGAGCAACATCGATTACGTCACGTTTCCAAGAACTACCTCATAGTGGATAATACTTTGTACCACCGTGGAGTAGATTCCCTTTTACGAAGTTGTTTAACTCATGAGGAGGCTGAGGTAGTGCTTAATGATTGCCACAGAGGGGTGTGTGGTGGTCATTTATCTGGGCTTTCTATAGCTCAAAATATTTTGAGAGCAGGTTATTTCTAGTCATCAATCTTCAAGGATTGTATTGAAGCGGTCAAGAGGTGCCACCCTTGCCAGGTGTTCGCACGTAATATGTGCTCGAAGCCTGCCCCGTTACACCCTATTATCACCGCCGGTCCCTTCACCAAGTGGGGGCTCGATTTTATAATTTGCAACCCAGCTTCGGCTGGGGGGCACCATCATATTATAGTGGCTGTTGATTACTTCACGAAATGGGCTGAGGCAATGCCTACAGTAAAATACGACGGTGAGACAGCCGCTCACTTCATATTCAACCAAATCATCTCTAGGTTCGGGATTTCGAGAGAGCTTGTCACTGACCATGGCTTGCACTTTCAGAACCGTATGATGGAAGAGTTGGCATCCAAGTTAGGGTATAAGCAAGAGCACTCCTCTTCTTACTATCCTCAAGCGAATGGACAGGTTGAAGCAGTGAATAAATCACTTAAGTCCATTCTCCAATGAACCATCGCACAAAGCAAGACGGATTGGCATATTATGTTGTACCCTGCTTTGTGGGCATATCGAACCGCGGTAAAGACTTCCACTAGTTTTTCTCCATATCAGCTTGTTCATGGAGTGGAGTTGATATTGCCGGTTGAATGCGAGATTCCTTCGTTGAAGTTAGCCATGGAACTCTTACCAGACACTTCACCTTTGGAGGAGAGTTTGGTTCACCTTGAGCAACTCGATGAGCAGCGTAGAGATGCCTTGGTGACTCTAGAGGTTAATAAGCATCGCGTGAAGGCCCAATACAATAAGTCTGTCCGTACGAGAGTGTTTAGTGAGGGAGACTTGGTCCTTTTGTGGGATCAATCGAAAGAACCCTTGGGGGTAGGGAAGTTCAATCCTATGTGGCGTGGTCCTTATGTGGTCAAGCATGTGTTAGAGAAGGGTGCCTACGAGTTAGTGGATTACGAAGGGACAGTCTTGGAGGAGCCTAGAAATGGGATCTATCTCAAAAAATACTATGCATGATCTTTAGCCAAGGCTGTTTGTTGTATATTATTGTACAGCTTTTTTGCATAGTTAGGTCTTGTTTATTGTGATCGGGTTTGTGATTAGTTTCCATTTCTTGTGGCAAATGTCGATGGAATCTTCCACCTACATAGGATTCATGGATGGTGCAAGCCGTCACACTCAACACTCAGCCTCAGCTGCTTGGGTGATTTATACTCCTATGGGTCATGTACTGTCTTCGGGAGGTGTATGTCTACGGCCATCTTCCAACAATGTTGCTGAATATAGTGCCGTTATCGAGCTTCTACGAGATGCCATTTCGCATGGTGTTCTCTCTCTTGAGGTACGTCTTGATTCAGATTTAGTAGTGTCACAACTCAATGGGTTGTACCATGTTAGAGATCTGACGTTATTGAGGAGATTCTTACGTTTGAGATTGTTAGAATGGCAGTTTGAGAACATAACATATATACACATTCCAAGAAATTTTAATCAAATTGCTGACTCATATGATAACTATGTGTTAGATTGGAATTTGTTTCATTCATTATAAATTAATCATAAACACAATTTTTACGCATGTAAATAAATAAACCGATCACCAGAAAACTTTTTTATATACATCAAAAATGTGGTAATACATAGTGTCATAATACAAAATTGGGGCTTTGAAAGCCACCATCATATACACGGTAGTATAAAATAAATACACTCCCAGGTGTCTAGTCCTATGGAGGTGGATGAGGGTTGTGATCATGATATGTCACCACAGATCTAGCTAGCCACCGGAATAAACGCACCCATGCGCGTGGTACACCCACCACCTGTCTCTGCATAGCCTCAGGCAAGTCCTTGACTTGCGCCATGGGAATCCTGTGAGTCAGTGGCACGAAGTTGGTATGGATGCTTTGGAGCGTTCGGTCTGCATCCACACCGGTGATATCGTCTCCTCTTCCCCTCCGTCTATGATGTGGGAAGCCCTCTGGTCGTCGTGGTCCTGCATCTGCACATGAATAGTAGATGTCACTATGTATTGTCACCCAAAAACATGTATTTTTGATTCCATATAATCAAGAAAACACAAAAAAAATTAAATACTTCAAATTTTTTAAAAAGAGTAAGGGTTGAGATTCGTTACCTATGTCTCCATATGCTGATCCTGGTGGTAATGGCATGTCCGGGTCTCCCCAGAAATCTATCCCCGCATAAGGGTAGTCCTCTATGGCAACAATATGTCATCGCCACCATGGAAAAAAGTCTGCTGGATAAGGGTTGGCCACCCTACCGCCCCCCATTCTGCACATCGCGTCTGCCCAACGTCGTTGGGCCGGATCTCGAACCTCGTGGAGAGGAACATCCACTCTAGGGCTCAATCCTGGAACACGCTTGAAGAAAAACGTGGTCAAGATACTGCTGAACCCGAAGTTCCGTATCCTACCTGCCTTGCACTCACTGAGCTGATGTTTCATGTTGCTCAATAGTGAAGTGCTCCAGTCATAGATGGTCGGTGTCATGCACTCCACTGCATAGAAAATCAGTGGCCGAGAGGCCTGATGGAGTCATGCTAAGCCTGCTATCCTGCCTAGCGTCAGTAGTATGGCCTTTAAGCCCAGCACCTGTATAGCATTGGTGGGAAATTGGCTCCCCACCTTCTCTGTCTCTGGGTAGCAGTACACAGCTATGTACTCGTCGATAGTCAGCCCATGACCTGGCCCTCCTCGGGCGCGAAGGTTCACCATCTCACCTCGCCGTGATAGACCTATGATAAACTAGATATCCTCCACCTCAATGGTGAGGGACATGCCGTCTAGCCAGAAGGACTCTGAGTCTGGATCCCAATAGTCTACAAGCATCTGTAGTAGTCCTAGTTTGGCCCTCAAGCCACCTAGGCACCAAAACTTGTAGAGTCCGCATCTTCTTAGAGCTTCTTGAGCCATTCTGTCAGCCCTTACTGCTTCCTCTGCATCACCGTGCTCGTGTTCTCGCCACTCTAGCACCATCCTGCATGATAATTTGACCAAAATGTCCATTAGATTTATGTAAATCTTAGTGTGCGGCATCATACGCGGCTGTTTTGCAAACAACCACGTATGTACGCGGTTTCCAACCCCTTTTCCGCATATAGCCAGCCCTATACACGGAAAAAGCCTCGATACCCGCGTGGGCCTCAGCGCTCATGTAATTTTGGCCTTTAAAAATTCATTTGACCATGAAAAATTATAAAAATTGTATTGAAATGCAAGCAGAGAACATGAGTGAATACCTAGAAGAATCGGTTGTGAATTCTGCCGGCTGGATCTCCTGGAATTTGTAGTTGAAAATCAGAGCTCCAATGGGTAAAAGTTTCAAATGATTTATATTTTTTACTATTTATAGAAAATTTTTACCCCCTTTCCTATAGTTTTGACCATTTCTAACCATTTTGGACCGTTTCTGACCTAATCTGTGATGTAGAAGACCATTTTCAGCACCGTTTCAGCCTTTGGATTGACCCGTCCATACTGATCTCAGGTATAACATCTACACTAGCATATAGGTTAGGTTCACCACCATTTGCATTTTGCATGACCTTATGACCATGTCACTATATCCGTAGGTACGAACCCACTCTATTATGTCATAGAACCTTCTTGCTGCTATAGAAGTGGCATGATATGAGTGGTAGAGCCTCACCTTACATGGGTACCCTAGTTAGCACCTTATTTGCATTTGGTGCCCATTCCGATGTTTCTCGTTTTAGGGTGTGGGAGTCCGTTGTATAGTATTGCCATGACATTTAGCAAGAGCCTCATACTCCTCTTGATCTTATGCTGGCCATGACCCCCCGGACTCCCCTTGTATCAAGTTGTGGATGCATTATCATGAGCTTTGCCTGTCTTATTGAGCTTTATGCCGGCTCCCCTAACATTGCGTTTCAGCCATATAGCCCGAGCTTGTCTCATGTCTAGCCATGTAGAGCCTTTATTTATATCCTTCGCAGCTTGATTCCCTTTTTACCGGGAGGGGATTTTCTCCCGATTGTCGATATCCTACACATGTATCCTTGCATTGAGCATAGGTATGTTCCACTGCTTGGAACTAGTTTGTTGGCCTTAAATGACACTCGTCTCCTCCTAGTTTGTAACTATAAAGCTAGTTTATTATTTTTTCAAGCTTTCCAAATAACTGAAAAACACCAAAAAAAATCAAAAAACCAAAAAGCCGAACAAGAAAAGATATTATCTTTGGCAGCTGTCGAGTCGTGTCGCCTTTGAACAGAGCACTGTATATCACATCCATTGGTTGGGTTATAGTTTGACTTTAGGAGCTGTACTCGTTTATCTGAATTTTATCTCCACCGACTGGTTAAGCTTCCAGTCCTTATGGAGCCTCTATTGATGCCTCTTGCGTCATAGAGATGTCCCAATTTGTATATCAAGTCTATGCTGCCTTCTTTCAGTCACCATACACCGTTATGCTCTTGTTCGAAGGAAGTTGAAACCTGAGTCGACCATTCCTCAGTTATCTTGACTTTGCATGTCGGCCATTCCCGGTACAGTTACTGGTTCGTGCACCTTATGATCGAGTCCTTCCACATTATACAGCTTTGCTGAGTGCCTCGTGTTGGATGATGGGGGATGCCCTAATGCCCTCCTTCCAGTGGATTGCATCCCATCGACTTTAAATCATTTATTCTGGGATTGGAATCTAGAGTCATTTTGAGTGCCTTGAGACTTGCAGTCATCAGTGGCAGGTTCTCTCACCATCGACAGTTTTGGGAATACATCAATGTCCCCTGATCGATGGATTCTCTCAAGTGTTCGACCTCAACACATTTATTCACACTTGTTAGTTTGCACTCTAGTACCTTGATTCCCATTTTCATTATTGGTGGGTGATCTCGCTTCTGTTAACGGTATACATCAATGACCGGTAATCAGACGATGGACTACTATGTTCGACTTCGACACTCTATTCGCATAGTAGGACATGTACTCGTAGCGGTGTGTGTAGAAGACCTTCCAGATTGGTGGCATCCACTATATGCTACCTCCTTGATCGTGCCAGTGTTCATGAGATTTCATCTCTCGTCACTTGTTCCAGTATATGTCAGACATTTCCAGCCACTATGGAGATCTTGATCTGTTATATATCTTCAGCCTATGTGGAGATCATGGTCCTTTGTATATCTTCATTATGGAGATTCTGATCTATGTATATTGTACGTGGCGATGACCACATATGTGTTATCATGTTTCATGCCTATTCATGGCCATTGTACTCTTATGTATCCGGGACTGCTATATGTATTCACAGTTATATGCAGAGTTGTATTATGGTATTATGCTGATTGGGTGGCTGGTCTTCCATTTGGGTACCTTCATCACTTCACTTCTGGGATGGACTTATAATGTATTTCGGCCATCGTATAACCCCTCTGATCTCATACATTAGGGGGCATCTGTTATAGCGGATTTCACCACACTAGGTGAATCACACATTGTATGGCCTTCCCCTGTCCCGCTGCAGACTCATTAGCCCCTATGGACCACTTTTTGTCTTTTGATGTATCATTGACCATCCCTAAAAACATTAGAAAAATGATATACGCGGCCTTTTCCCCGATAACCGCGTACATATGCGGATATTCCCTCTATAGTCGCGTACATAATCCAAAATCCTTTGGAGCGTTCCTTGACTTGGATCCGACTCATATGACTCCTGGCCATCCATATGCCTTGAGATCACACGGATTCGACCTTTCAGTATCACTTTGAAAAGCTATATAAGGAACCCTTGAGACATTGAAAGCATAAGAGAGAATTGAGAGTACCGAAACTATAGTCCATTGTTGCCAGAACTTATGCTTGAGTCTGCATCCCTTTGTCCCTTGGAGCACTGTTGTGTTCTTCCCAAGCTTGCCTTTTTCTAGTAATATTGCTATCAGAGTGATGGAGGATTGAGGTGGCGGAGGCCCAAGTAGGGGATTCAGTTTCTCCGGTTCGCAGACGTGCCGTCAGAGGTTGTCACTTGTAATCTCTGATTCATATTAATAGAAATATATTTTCCTGTCCAGTAATGTGTATTTGAATGAATATTGTATCCATTGGAATATGTCAAATGCTCATACATTATTGATTATATATGCTAGAATATATCTAACACCATGAAATATAGTATGCTTGTATTGTTTACTTGTTTTTGAGGACGTGCTATAACAATTCAAGCTGAAGATTGGAAATCTCAACGGGGATCTACTTCAACCGTCCGGAATAAGGTACGAGGTTCGATCCTTTAGTGTTAGATGTTTTTATTTATATCGCATATTGGGAAATATTGATTTCTGGAGTCTAGCTGTCTGTTGTGGTACCCCAAGCCATAGGAATTTCTCTTCGTAACACTTATTAAGTGGGGATGAAAATTGGGAGAAAGAAGTTTCCTTGTTGGTGCAAAAGGAAGAGCTGGAGGATTTCCTAGGTGTTCATGATGACTTGTTGAATGCACCATAACCCTCCCAACAACCACATAGGAACATATTTCTTTAACTTGATGCCATTCAGCCACATATAGATTGGGTGGAAGATTACATGTCACACATGGAGTCTTCTTGCTAAAAACATTTTGCTCATGAGTAGTGCAAGGCAGTTGATCAAGCATACTGCCAAGAGGAGTTGATGAGAAAACATATTGCATAAAGTGGTCGTGGTAGAGGAAATACACACAAGTGGATGGATTCTTGTACCCTATGACTAGTGGCAGAGAGTTGAGCCATTGGAATTGTTCACATGGACCTTTTGGTTGGAGTGTCAGTACTCTCTTAGATTGGATGATGGGACACTTATTTATTTTTCCGACTTGCATTTTTGGAGATAATTGTGATGCATCATCTTATTGTGAGCAGTTTGGGTATCCTTGTTGGTTGGATGATGCCTATACTCAGTGGGGTTCGACATGGGACTCACACCTATGTCATGGCAGCAACATCATTGTGAGACTCAATGTTGATGTGCATCAAGCACATAAAGAACTTAATGTTGGGTGGGGAAATATAACAGATTTCCAACTTTACATTGAGAATTTCCATTTTTTTCAGTGCAGTGGTATGATTTCCACAGCATGAATATCATTTATTGTGATGATAATTTTTTATGGTGGATTCTAATGTTTGGATACTTACAGTTGAGGAAATAGGATACAAGCATAATTTTGTTTGATAAGTTGTGTGGGAAGGAATTCTCACTAAAGGGTGTGCAATGGAAGCAATGGGACCTTGGCATTAGTTGTTTTGGACAAACTTTACATGCTGGATTGATGGAGAAATTCAACCTTTTTCCACATGGATTCATGCTCCAGTTCTCCTACATGATGGACAAATTTGCAGCACTTTGGAGTTCTTCTGCTTGAGGACAAATAGATTTGGGAGGGGAGGACTGTCATGTCCCCATTTTGATAGCACCATGAAGCAAATCAAACCCCATGGATCCTAGTGACAGTAATAATTAATGAGGGGTTAAGATGGGGGAATTAATTAATTATAAGTGTGCATTTAAATTTATCCATAGTTTCTACCCACTTGGAATAAATAATTATGGAGTATTTAATATTATTGGTGCAATTAATATTTTTATTTGTTATTCTAAATAAATGGAAAAATTGGCCCACCAATTCCAATTAGTGGATAAGATTGGACAAATTACTTGGAGTAGAATTCAAGTAAGCACTAGAGTCCAAAAATGATGCCAAAAATGAGAAAAGAGGAATATTTCAGGAAAATCAGCATAAATTAAGGAAGCAAGATAAAATAAGAAAAGAAGGAAAGTATGAAAAACAGGAAAGTTCAGAAAAGAAGGAAAGTCAGAAAAAGGAGGGAAAAGAAGGAAAGACAAAGCAAATAAAATCAAGGAAAGTATGTCCACTCATGGGTGACCTGTTCTCACAGGTCACTAAGCTAAGTAACTTGCTCAACATGTCAACATTAATTATATAAAAGAAGTATTCCAACTCCCTTTCATATATTTTTCTATTTAGGTTGATTATTTGATTGCTTGATGCTATGTGAGCATTATTTCCTGAGTGATGCACCTCAGAGCCCTAGGAGATGAGCCTCGAACCTTCCCTTCCCCTCTCCTTCAGACCTCTTCTCTCCTATTGTAGGTATGGAGCGCTTGAGTTCAACCATTTAAGTAATATCAGAGAAATTTTGCAGCCTCCATCACGTTCAGGTCGATCTCAATAGACTCTGAAAAATTAAATTATCAGGTCTTATGCGTTGCTGTTGCAAAATTCAAGCTTATTTGCATACCCCTGCTAGATTACTAGCTAATTTTGACTAGTCTAGCTGTTATTTAATTTCAGAGAGTCATACTCAATGATTTTTTTATTCTGTAAGTTTCTTCATATCACTGACAGACATACCTATCCATCCATTATCCATGATCAAATATTCATTGAAGTTGTACTGGGTTTTGGGATCCTCCATTGCGCAGGATTCCACCAAGCCAAAATTACCAAAAAGAACCCCAAGATCTTCTAAAACTCCCTGGAACCTTTCAGATCTGCTAAAAAAGTTCCAAAACCCTTTCTTATGTTATCTGAAGGCTTGAAAAACCCTCTTTAAATTTCCAAAATACTCTGGTTGAAAAATATTGAGCTACTCTTCCTAGTTTCACGATTTGGCTGCCCAGAAGTGTGGAAGTAGGTTTCCGTATAGAGGTTTATGAAACCTAAGTGGAACCAGATCTAAATTTGTTAGGGAAGAGGAAATTATTTTTCTGAAATATCTTTGGTTTCTTTGCACTTTCCACTCCATTTTTTTGCAATTTATCCCAGTAAAATACCTTAATTTCCCAGTCAACAATTTACTGAATGCTTGCAAGAGTAATAGCAGAAATTTAAGTTAAAAAATTGCAGAAAGATAATATTTTGATCCATACATCATATCAGGGATATTACAGTGGTATCATAGCAAGTCCGAGCAGCCAAAATACTTCGCTTGCATCTAAGGACTACAAGATGAAGGACAATTCTGAGAGAGATGAATTTACTCCTAGTCTCTCTGTTGGTGAACACAAAATCGATGCAAAGAAAGGTGATGTTTTCAATGGTGATAAAGAATCTTTTGGATCAGATCCAAAATAAGAAAAAATATCAGATCTGAATTCATCATCTGAAATCCCTAAGGAAGTGGAAGACAAGCCCCCACCAACTGAATGTGAACTAGGAAATTTGAAGGAAAAAAATCTGATGCAAAGGGATGGATACAATTCAGAAATTTGGACTCTCTTGCATCATGATGAAGCTGAAATGCCAAGGAATGAGATGATTTATTATTTTTGTACATATCACATGTCATCCGAGCCTTCAGAGATACCTTCCATTTCACATCATGGAAGTGAGTGTGCAGAAAATTCAAAGGCTGGCCTGTATGTTGAGGATGCGTTTTATGTGGTAAATTCGTGCCACAAGAAAAATGGTCATATATGTTAGCTATTAGAAGAAGAAACCTTGGTGGAGGATATTCTTGGTGAGCCACATCATTTGATTGGATCACTAAAGGAGGATAGGAAGAAGCTTAGGGAAGCCATCAAAAAGTTGACATCAATGCCTTGATGGCAAGATGCTGTTGGAAAGCTTCTGGTGGAAAGATGGAAGGAGAAGCCTTTCTGAAGTAGTGCATAGAACTAAAATAAGGCATGGCCAAGATGAAGGAGAGATATATGAAATCAATATCTGATAGAGAACATATCCTCATGGTGGTTTAAATGTATCATTGTGCATTGAGAGGGAAACACAAGATTCTGAAAGACTCCATAGTAAATGGGAGGCTACATACGATTCCTTGAAAAGAACCCAAGAAGCTCTTCAAGAGTCAAGTTTGCAGATTGATCAACTTCAAAGGGATTTTAATGTACCACACCCCCCATATTGCATGGAAAAGAATCATGTGAACATGGTAGTAACTACTTTGGATGTGTTGAAGGAACCTCATGTGGAGGACAACCATGAGGAAGGAGTAGATTTGTAGATGTTGGTGAAAATATATGAGGAAAAAAATCTTGGCCAAGCACTCATTGAAATTGAGAGGAAGGATGAAGTGTTCTTAAATATGGTAAATATGGCTGAGTACATTCAATTGAATCAGCAAGAAAATATGATTATCTATTCATGGATTCGGTAGATAAATATATCACTAAAATAGAGGATCAAGGATGTACTAAAATTGCTTGCATCAATAGAGGGTCATTTGACATGCATGTTTGGAAGGAGACACCTTATGAAATAACCTTATGGATGTTATATTATTCTCTAGAAGATGTGACTGATCACATTCCATATGAATCAGCAAATAAAAGTCCTTATTCATCCATTTATTGGGTGGATAGAGACATCTTTGGAGTGAAGACCTTGCGAGGTAAAATTTTTTATTTCTGCAATAAAATTTTTGTTGTGACTGACATTGTCCTAACATGTGAAAGAAACAAAGAACTATTTTGCAGCCATTAGATGCCTCCCATACACATTCACATGAAATACATTCTGATTTTCATGTTCTTGAGGAGTTTGATGTCAAGCAAGATGAATACCAAGCACTTGCATGGTTTCTAAGAGATTATGAGTTGCCTCTGGAAAAATATTGTACAAATTTGAAGGAGGCACATGATCACACTGTCACTGAGCCAACTAATGGAGAAATTTTTGCGTCCATTATCTTGATGGATGCACATTGTAGGGATTTGGTTCATAGTACTTCACCCCACACTTCTATTTCAGCCACATCATGTGGGGATGAAAATTGGGTGAAAGGATTTTTCCCGTTTATGCCACAAGAGGAGCATCATAATCCCACTCTTCCAATTGAGGGATTGATGGTCAATCCATGTGGTTTGATAACTGCAATATTAGTACCTGGATTATTCCCATCTGAATCATTCAGCATGAAAGTTTGTTCTTCCATTGATTGGGAAGCTATGCACATGATTGAGATGTGTGCACTGGAGGGTAAACATATTGCTTGCATCAATGGAGAGACATTGGACACATTAGAGAAATTATATGAGTAGTGGAATGATCATGTATGGATGCTATATGATGCTTTCAGTATACATGGAGGGGCATGGGATAACCACCTGTGTCTTCCTAAAAACAGTGGCGTGAGTTCCAGTGCTAGCTTGCACATGTATTTTTATCCTTTAGAGAGGCTTACGATGGTTTGGTCCCACATTAATAAGTTCCATGCTTAGTGGGAGAGTCTCAAAGATATCCATTTTTTCATGGGAAGTGATCAATTGTCAGTGTGGTGGTATGATTTTCACATCCTCATTTTCATCTTCTATGATGATAAAATTTTGTTGTTGTTACTGATGATCGGAAGGGGGGAAATAATACCATGGGACCCTAGCATTCTTTGGAATTAAATATTTCCAAAAGGGACAAAAAAATTGGATCCTTGCAAAGGAGGAAGTGGGATCCAGGAATTCTTCTCAGTTACCTTAACTAGTTTGACAATGTTGTTGAAAGAAGTGCCCATTGGAGAAATGGATATAATGAGAGTGGTGCAACAGAAGCATGGAGGAAAAATTTTGTAGCACTCTGGAGTGCTTCTACTTGAGGACAAGCAGACTTGGGAGGGGAGGACCTGTCATGTCCCTCCCTTGAAGGGACCTTGAAATTTTTTACCCTGTCAAGTGGAGAGGGGTTAAAAATTGAATTAATTAATGATGCCTAGGAATTTTGATTATTTAAAACTATGGAGGCATGGAATTTCTAAATTCATGTTATTTGCAATTAGATAATTATTATGAAAAATAATTAATGGTGGAAATGAGTTGTCAAGTAAGGAGGGTGCATTAGGCAAATTGCCTAGGATGGAAAAATGGAAACAATGAAAAAGAAGGAAAAAGAAACATGTCATATAAAACATACAAACTATCCAAATTAGTTTCCAATTTGGTGCAAGGATGAAAAGCAAGGAAATATTACCTTATGCACAAACTTGCCAATTACTCAAGGAGGACACAGTTTCTATTTCGGACTAAATGATATAAACATGGAAACATTTACTAAGATTTATAATTGCTATTTTTCTTAAGAAGGTAGAATTTCCACTTTGGGTTAAGTATACAAACAAGGAAACATCATTTTCAAACCAAAATTGCTAATCCTATCAAGGAGGGTCACTCATGGCTTAGGAAACAAATTGGCAAGTGGGTTACTTGTTCAACAGGTGAAGGACTTGCTCAAAAATTCACCCAAGGTCTACTTAAGGGAATTTCCAACTCCATTACTCAGTTTGGTGGTTGTGTATGTTGAGTTATGCTTATGTGAGCATTCCTTCTGAGTGATGTGCCTCAGACTATTGGGAGATGAGCCCCAGCCTTCCCTTCCCCTCTCCTTCCATCGTATTATCTTCTATTGCATGTATGGAGCACTATATTTAAGCCATTGAAGAATTATCAGAGATATTTTCAGCCTCCATCACGTTTAGTTCTAGCTCCAGTGAATCCCATGCTTCACCTATTCTCTCAGGCCCTTTGTTGGTCATGTTCTGAGCCTCCTGCCCATTATTTTGGAGTATCCTTTGTAATGGTCATTATATTATATGATTTTTGATATGTAGCAGCATATAAATCTATAATTTATATTTATCAGGTCGAAACATCTCTGTCCATAAAAAAGTATGTCTTCAGTTTCACCAAAAAAACTTATTTTATCATTGTATGGGGGAAAATTGATGAATCTAAGTGCACTAAGAAATAGGCAAGGTTGTGGGAATTATTGGAGAGTCTTTATATTATCATTTATATTCTATTTATCTCTTTTATACTTCATATGCATTTCAGAATTCAATTTTCCTTGAATTAACTGCTTTATTTTAGACCCTAGCTAGATTGCTAGCTTTAAATGACTACTCTTGCAAATTTTGATGTAAAATGAGTTCTGTTAACTCAAAATGAGCACTATAAGTTCCTGTGGGTTACTGAAAGACCCACCTTCCCATATATATCTCCATAATTATTTTTATTTGGGGTCGCACTTCCTTCTGGGATCCTCCACTGCGTAGGGATTCACTAGGCCAAAACTATTGAAAAACCCCAAATTCCTCGAAAACTCCTCGGAAATTTCCATATTTGATGAAAAATTTCAAAACCATTTATTATTTTATATTAATTCTGGAAAACCCCTCTACAAGTTTCCAAAATCCCCTAGTTGAAAAGGCTGAACTACTCTTCTTAGTTTCACGGTTTGGCTACCCAAAAGCGTGGAAGTAGGTTTCCGCATAGAGTATCCTAAAACCTAAATGGAACCAAATATAAATTTTTTAGAGAAGAGGAAATTCTATGTCTGAAATGTCTTTGGTTTCTTCCCCCTGCTCACTCCTCTTGCCTACGAAATTTCCCAGAAAAAACCCCTAATTTGCCTAGTCCGAAGAGGCTCTGAGTGATTTGATTCAAACTTCAGAAATTTAAATTTAAATTACAGAATTAAATAGTGTTCAGGTCTGCACACAAAACTAGGTACATTACAATGGTATCAACCAAAATACTATGCTTGCATCCGATGATGGCAGGCTACATATGATTCCTTGAAAAGAACCCAAGAAGCTCTTCAAGAGTCAGGTTTGTAGATTGATCAAATTCAAAGGGTGTTGAATGTACCAAACCCCCCATATTACATGGAAATGAATAATGTGAACATGGTAGTAACTAATTTGTATGTGTTGAAGGAACCTCACGTGGAGGACAACCATGAGGAAGGAGCAGATTTGCAGATGCTTGTGAAAATATATGAGGAAGAAAATCTTGGCCAAGCACTCATTGAGATTGAGAGGAAGGATGAAGTGTTCTTATCTATGGGAAATATGAATGAGTAAATTCCAATTGAATCAACAAGCAAATAGTATTATCTATTCATGGGTTGGGTAGATAAATATATCACTAAAATAGAGGATCAAGGATGTACCGAAACTGCTTGCATCAATAGAGGGTTGTTTGACATGCATGCTTGAAAGGAGACACCTTATGATATAACCTTATG
Source organism: Pseudotsuga menziesii (assembly GCA_001517045.1). Classification (NCBI taxonomy): domain Eukaryota; kingdom Viridiplantae; phylum Streptophyta; class Pinopsida; order Pinales; family Pinaceae; genus Pseudotsuga; species Pseudotsuga menziesii. The sequence continues at coordinate 185,978 of LPNX010245130.1, forward strand.
GAGGGTATATTCTTCTCTAGAATATGTGGCTGATCACATTCCATATGGATAATAAAATAAAAGTCCTTATTCATCCATTGATTGGGTGGATAGATACATCTTTGGAATGAAGACCTTGGGAGGTACAGAATTTTATTTTTGCAATAAAATTTTTGTTGTGACTGACATTGTCCTCACATATGAACATAAATAAAGAATTATTTTGCAGCCATCAGATACCCTTGATACACATGCACATGAGGTACATTCTGATTTGCATGTTCTTGAAAAGTTTGAGGTCAAGCAAGATGAAGACCGAGCACTTGCATGGTTCCTAAGAGATTATGAGTTGCCTCTAGGAAAATATTGTACAAATTTGGAGGCACATGTTCACACTGTTATTGAGCCAACTAATGGATGAAGTTGTGCATCCATTATCTTGATGGATGAGCATTGTAGGGATTTGGTTCACAATACTTCACCCCACACCTCTATTTCAGCCACATCATGTGGGGATGAAAATTGGGTGAAATCATTTTTTCAGTTGATGCCACAAGAGGAGCATCATAATACCACTCTACTAGTTGAGGGATTGATGGTCAATCCATGTAGTTTGATAAGTGCATTATTAGTAGCTAAATTATTCCCACCTAAATCATTCAACATGAAAGTTTGTTCATCCATTGATTGGGTGGCTATACACATGATTGAGTGGTGTGCACTGGAGGGTAATAATATTGTTTGCATCAATGGAGATACATTGGACACATTATAGAAATTGTATGAGAAGTGGCATGCTCATGTATGGATGTTATATGATGATTTCAGTATATATGGATGGGCATGGGATGGCCATCTACGTCTTCATAACAACAGTGACGTGAGTTCCAATGCTATCTTGCACATGGATTTTAATACTTTAGAGAGGCTCAAGATGATTTGGTCCCACATTAATAAGTTCCATGCTTGGTGGGAGATTCTCAAAGATATCCAGTTTGTCATGGGAAGTGATCAATTTTCAGTGTGGTAGTATGATTTTCACATCCTAATTTTCATTTTCTATGATGATAAAAAAAAATTGTTGTTACTGATGATTGAAAGGGGGGAAATAATACCATGGGACCCTGACATTCTTTGGAATGAAATATTTCCAAATGGGATAGAAAAATTTGGATCCTTGCAGAGGAGGAAGTGGGATTCAGGAATTATACTCAATTACCTTAATTGGTTTGACAATTTTGTTGAAATAAGTGGTCATTGTAGAAATGGCTATAATCAGAGTGGTGCAACAGAAGCATGGAGGAAAACTTTGGTAGCACTCTGGAGTGCTTCTGCTTAAGTACAAGCAGACTTGGGAGGAGAGGAATATCATGTCCCTCCCTTGAAGGGACCTTGAAAGTGTTGAACTTGTCAAGTGTCCAAGGATTAAAAATTGAATTAATTAATGATTCCTAGGAATTTTGATTATTTAAAACTATGGAGGCATGTAAATTTTAAATTCATGTTATTTGTAACTAGTTAATTATTATGAAAAATAATTAATGGTGGAAATGACTTGTCAAGTAAGGAGGGTGCATTAGAAAACTTTCCTAGGATGGAAAAATGGAAACAATGCAAAATAAGGAAAAATAAATTGACATAGAAAATATAGAAACTATCCAAATTATTTTCCAATTTGGTGCAAGGATGAAAATCAAGGAAAGATTACCTTATGCACAAACTTACTAATTACTCAAGGAGGGCATAGTTTCTATTTTGAACTGAAGAATACAGACATGGAAACATTTACTAAGCTTTATACTTGTTATTTTTCTTAAGGAGGTTGAATTTCCACTTTGGGTTAAGTTATACAAACAAGGAAACATCATTTAACACATATTTCATTAAATTTGGAATTATACAAGGGATCTAGAATTTAGAACTTCAACAAGATTGAGTTTTCAAAAAATGAAAAACCAAAAAATTACTTAATTCACTCATTTCAATCTTTATATTCACCATTTTTTTATAATATTATCAATATAATCTATATAAAATCAAATTTATATAAAGTTGAAGCATATCTTCCTAATATTAAACTTAGATTCCTTACATTATTTTATTATTATAATTTTTTAATTTGTATTAATATTTGAGTTGATCAAGGTTTACCTCATCTCATGAACAATAGATGTTGCAATAAATTTCTTACCTATTAAGTTATCTAATGTAATTATTTGTATGTTGAAATTATTAACCATTTTATTTATAATTTGATAAAGCATATATTGTGCATGTGTTGAATTACCATATTAGTAAGAGATTGTCTCCATTTTAGAGTGACCTACAAAGTTATTTAATGATATAGCAGTCAATGTGTTTGTTACTGTAACAAATTTATGTATCAGCATAGTAACTTATTAATTCCCAATCTTGATAATGGGTGGCTAGAACATGGGGATTTTTTCTCAACTTCAAGAAACAACAAGAACTGGAAATGCCTAGGAATTGACTGAAACCTCTATTACCATGAAAAATTATTAGCTCATATAGTCACTGTAATATTGAACCTGTGGATGAGGACACTACCCCTAATCATATTTAGAATATTGACTAGAAAAA
>LPNX010245130.1:193522-206403 GCA_001517045.1 Pseudotsuga menziesii
AACTACAAAGCGTAATCCAAACAAGATTGGTTATCAATGTATATAATCTTAATACAAACACAAAACTATTCTTAGAAAAACTTGTAAAAATGTTTAAAAATTTTCCATACTTAAGAACTTGTAATAGTATTGAAGGTAGTTATTAAGTAGGTTGGAATCCAACCATGATTGATCATGCAAGTTTGTATAATCATGGCTCACTAAGATTTATTTTTTGTATCAATTGTTCAAAGTAAATTCAAATATCCTTGATTGGAGTCATCCCTATTTTAAGTACTCTTGAAAATAGTTATTTGGTGTCATCTAAACCTATATTGTGGACTAGTGAAGAATAACATCTATATGGAACTAGAGTAATACAAAATCTCAAGCAATGCTACTTGATGCCACTATTAGTATACTAATACATAGTAGAAGTTTGTGGAATTAAAAGCAACTCATAGCTTAATGACTACTAATACATAGCAACTACTAGCTTTCCTTCTAGCATAAGCACACATGCTTATGCTAGAAGAAAAGCTAGCACTCATTAGCTTTCCAGAAGAAAAACCATGGGCATGGTGATTGGTGGTTGCTAGGTTATACCTTGTTCTTGTGCCATTTGCTCTATTTTGAAATAAGCACATGGCACAAAATCAAGGAAAGCTAGTGACTCGTAGCTTTTGTTCTAGCCTAAGCATTTCCGTGTAGCATAAGCACACATATTTATGCTAGAATGAAAGCTATTAGTCGCTAGATTTCTAATAGAAAAACCCTAGGCATGGTGATTGGTGGTTTCTAGCTTATACCTTGAGCTTATGCCATGTGCTCTATTTTGAAAGAAACACATGGCACAAGATCAAAAAAAGCTAGCAACTGCTAGATTTCTTTCTAACATAAGCATTTGCTTCTAGCATAAGCACACATGCTTATGCTAGAAGTAAAGTTATCAATCGCTAGCTTTCCAATAGAAAAACCCTAGCCATGGTGATTGGTGGTTGCTAACTTATACCGAAAACTTGTGCCATGTCCTCTATTTTGAAATAAGCACATGGCACAAGACCAAGGAAAGCTAGCGACTACTCGCTTTCCTTCTAACATAAGCATTTCCTTATAGCATAAGCACACATGCCTATGCCAGAAGGAAAGCTAGTAGTCGCTAGCTTTCCAATAGAAAAACCTTGGGCATGGTGATTGGTGGTTTCTAGCTTATACCTAGATCTTGTGTCATGTACTCTATTTTGAAATAAGCACGTGGCACAGGATCAAGGAAAGCTAGCGACTGCTATCTTTCCTTCTAGAATAAGCATTTCCTTCTAGCATAAGCACACATGCTTATGTTATTGGAAAGCTAGCAATCGTTAGCTTTCCGCTAGCTTTCCAATAAAAAAACCCTGGGCATGGTGATTGGTGGTTGATAGGTTATATGTTGATCTTGTGCCATGTGCTCTATTTTGAAAGAAGAACATGGAACAAGATCAAGGAAAGCTAGCATAAGCATTTCCTTCTGGCATAACCACACATTCTTATGATAGAAGGAAAGTTATCAGTCGCTAGCTTTCCAATAAAAAAACCCTAGCCATGGTGATTGGTGGTTGCTAGCTTATACCTTGATCTTGTGCCATGCCCTCTATTTTGAAATAAGCACATGGCACAAGATCAAGGAAAGCGAGTGACTACTAGCTTTCCTTCTAACATAAGCATTTCCTTCTAGCATACGCACACATGCTTATGCTAGAAGAAAAGCTAGCAGTCGCTAGCTTTCCAATAGAAAAACCCTGGGCATGGTGATTGGTGATTGCTAGCTTATAACTTGAGCTTGTGTCATGTACTCTATTTTTAAAAAATCACGTGGCACAAGATCAAGGAAAGCTAGCGATTGCCAGCTTTCCTTCTAGCATAAGAACACATGCTTATCCTACAAGGAAAGCTAGGAGCCGCTAGCTTTCCAATAGAAAAAAACTCTGGCATGATGATTGGTGGTTGCTAGCTTATACCTTGATCTTGTGCCATGTGCTTATTAAGCAACAACTATTAGATTTCCTTCTAGCATAAGCACACATTCTTATGCTAGAAGAAAAGCTAGCAGTCGCTAGTTTTCCAGTAGAAAAACCCTGGGCATGGTGATTGATGGCTGCTGTCTTATACCTTGAGCTTGTGCCATGTGATTTATTTTGAAATAAGCACATGGCATCAGATCAAGGAAAATCTAGCGACTGCTAGCTTTTTTTCTGACATAAGCATTTCCTTCTAGGATAATAACACATACTTATGCTAGAAGGAAAGCTAGCAGTTGCTAGCTTTCCAATAGAAAAATCCTGTCCATGGTGATTGGTGGTTGCTAGCTTATACCTTGAGCTTGTGCCATGTGCTCTATTTTGAAATAAGAACATGGAAAAAGATCAAGGAAAGCTAGCAACTGCTAGCTTTCCTTGTAGCATAAGCATTTCCTTCTAGCATAAACACACATCTAGAAGAAATCTAATAGTCCTTAGCTTTCCAATACAAAAACCCTGTCCATGGTGATTGGTGGTTGCTAGCTTATACTTTGAGCTTGTGCCATGTACTCTATTTTGAATGAATGCTACCTTTCCTTCTACCATAAGCATTTCCTTCTAGCATGACACACATGCTTATGTTAGAAGTAAAGCTAGCAGTCGATAGCTTTCCAATAGAAAAACACTGGGCATGGTGATTGGTGGTTGCTAGATTATACCTTAAATTTGTGCCATGTACTCTATTTTGAAATAACCACATTGCAAAATATCAAGGAAATCCAGTGTCTGCTAGCTTTCCTTCTAGCATAAGAATTTCCTTCTAGCTTAAGCACACATGCTTATGCTAGAAGGAAACCTAGCAGTCGCTAGCTTTCCAATAGAAAACCCTGCGCATGGTGATTGGTGGTTGCTAGCTTATACCTTGATCTTGTGCCATGTGCTCTATTTGGAAATAAATACATGGCGCAAGATCAAGGAAATCTAGTGACTGCTATTTTTCCTTCTAGCATAAACACACGTGCTTATGCAAGAAAGAAAGCTAATAGCCACTAGCTTTCCAATAGAAAAATACTGTCCATGGTGATTGGTGGTTGCTAAATTATACCTTGAGCTTGTTCCATTTGATCTATTTTGAAATAATCACATGGCAAAAGATCAAGGAAAGCTAGCGACTGCTAGCTTCCCTTCTAGCATAAGAACACATGCTTATCCTACAAGGAAAACTAGCAGTCGCTAGCTTTCCAATAGAAAAACTCTGGCATGGTGATTGGTGGTTGCTAGCTTATACCTTGATCTTGTGCCATGTGCTCTATTTTGAAATAAGCACATGGCACAAGATCAAGGAAAAACATCAACTGTTAGCATTCCTTCTAGCATAAGCACACATTCTTATGCTAGAAGGAAAGCTAGCAATCACTAGCTTTCGAGTAGAAAAACCCTGGGCATGGTGATTAGTGGTTGCTGTATTATACCTTGAGCTTGTGCCATGAGCTCTATTTTGAAATAAGCACATGGCATCAGATCAAGGAAAGCTAGCGACTGCTAGCGTTCCTTCTAGCAAAAGCATTTCCTTTTAGGATAATAACACATACTTATGCTAGAAAGAAAGGTAGCAGTTGCTAGCTTTCCAATAGAAAAATCCTGTCCATGGTGACTGGTGGTTGCTAGCTTATACCTTGAGCTTGTGCCATGTGCTCTATTTTGAAATAAGAACATGGAAAAATATCAAGGAAAGCTAGCGACTGCTAGCTTTCCTTGTAGCATAAGCATTTCCTTCTAGCATAAACACACATGCTTATGCTAGAAGGAAAGCTAACAGTCGCTAGCTTTCCAATACAAAAACTCTGTCCATGGTGATTGGTGGTTGCTAGCTTATACCTTGAGCTTGTGCCATGTGCTCTATTTTGAAATAAGAACATGGAAAAAGATCAAGGAAAGCTAGCGACTGCTAGCTTTCCTTGTAACATAAGCATTTCCTTCTAGCATAAACACACATGCTTATGCTAGAAAAAAGCTAACAGTCGCTAGATTTCCAATACAAAAACCCTGTCCATGGTGATTGGTGGTTGATAGCTTATACCTTGAGCTTGTGCAATGTACTATATTTTGAACGAATGCTACATTTCCTTCTAGCATAAGCATTTCTTCTAGCATGACACACATGCTTATGTTAGAAGGAAAGCTAGCAGTCGCTAGCTTTCCAAGATGTAATTCCTATAATGACGTTAAAGAGAGACAGTACAAAGCAGCGGCCTATCCATAAAATAATGATAGTTGTTCTGAGTCGTCATTGTTATGTATGGATATTGATCAGTGTATTCTTTTGATGATCCATTTAGATGAAGTTGTAAAGACAATAGTTTGATATATGGGCCACGAAACTTGTGAGGCGTTCCCTGGTAAAAAAAGACTATTTAACTTGAGACTGGACTTTGAAGGTAGATGGCATGCTTGTCTGACTCCGGTAAGTATTGTTCCCTTCAAATTTGAAAATTTGCTATAATTACTTTCTTTAGAGTGTTGAACATATATATGCAGATGAATAAAACTCATCTATTATATATTCACATGAACTATTGGTTGTCCTATGATATATCAATGGGAGCGTCGAGTACCATGATCAGTCTTAATGGTCCCATTTCTAAGATTTGAAAATCTATTATACAACAATATTTAATCTACCAAGAGCTTGAAATTCAATTCATGCTCTATGCCGGGCATTGCCAATCATTATTAGTGCACAGTTCCTATGCTGACTATTCTTCGACCTATGGCCTGACTTTATTATTATCAATCTTTTTATTACAAGGCGATGATCACTAGTTGAAATCATTGTATAGGGAGTACTCAAATCCTTTTCTTTCTGTCAGCATACTCTGTCCAGAACTGAAATATGTTATTTTTGCTTTGATCTAAAAACTTTCTTCCACAGGGCTGATTGATTTCTTATGCAGATTGAATATTTGTTGAACATATATATAGAATATTCAATTTTCTCGAGCACACTGGGAAATAAAAATATTTAGAGCATATTCTTTAGGTTTGGAGATTGCTGTCAAAACAATAATGCAATGATCAAACTAACTTGCAAAATCATATCATTATAAGCCCAAAATTTAACTTGTAAGACCAAGACTATATTTGTGAATGGTTGCTCCGGGATGTTTCCTTTTTCCTGCATGTTGAGAATATCATTACCAGGATTTACAAGTTTGTATTGTTATTGGCACTCAGACCCCACATTATTCCATTCAATTCAACGCAGTGACTACGTTTATTTTCAAAGTAAATAATTAGTAGACATATTTTCTTTCGTTTGTACTACCAATTTGCTAGAAGACTGACCACTGCTCACTGATTCCTGGGTGCATTCCTGGTCAAAAAACTAAAGAGATTGAGCTGTATTGGAAGATGAGAAACCTAAGTACTGTACTTCCTTGAAGCCTGTACCAAGTCGCTTAAGTAGTCCTAGTCCCCTTGTTGTTACAACTATGTTTGAAATTCATGCAGGCAAGCATTCTTTGACATTGGTGTTCGTGGAAACAAAAAAGGGATCTGATTCATTGGAATACTGATTGTGTTCCAATAGGTTTCCACTGTTCCAGCAACCAGTTTTCATGGAGACAGAAGCCAAAGGAGCGTGAGAAAACATTGAGGTCTTTCAAGATTGGGCTCACTCCTATTCTTGTTGCTACAGATGTTGTTGCTCGTGGTCTTGATTTTCCACAAGTTGCTCATGTTCTTAGTTTTGATTTGCCAAATGACATTGATGATTATGTGCATTGCATAGGGAATACAGGTCATGATTTGTTTATTGCCTTCCTCCATGAAGGTAATTTTAATATAGCTAAGTCTCTTGCTGAGCTTACGCAAGAATCAAACCAAGAGGTACCTTCATGGTTTTCAGCTTATGCTTCAAGATGTGGAATTACAGAGCTGAATGGCTGGGAAGAGAGAGCTGGAATAGTAGAGCATAATAGTTTACAGAGAGGCAGAGTTTACATAATGGAACAGCACAGATGAAACAGAGCAGAACAAAATGGAACAGGACGGGACGGAACAGAGCACACAGCTCTTCAATTTAATTCTCATTAGCATAATCAAAATGAATATAATACAATCATACATAAGAGATGTCTCGTTAAGCGAGAGACTCAACAATTACACCTGTCATATGTCAGTGATGCAACTTCATGCATTCAATGCCGATAATTTAGAAGACCAGAGAGAAAGATCCAGTGCTCTTACTAAAGAATCACGGAATATCGTAGGCATGGGAGATCATATTTGTCTCCTTACGAATCTGATATTGCAAAAAGATGGATGTCAAGTCATTTCCCTTGTGGGTATGGGGGGGCTCGGTAAAACCCTTCTGGCTCAAAATCTATTCAAAAGCGAAAGCGTCCAACATAGTTTTGACTACTTGGTATGGTTGGCTTTATCACACAGCTTTGTAGTTGAACTAGTGTTGCTGGAGATGTGCAGCCAAATCAAACTTCGAGTGAATGAAAATCAAGATCAAATAGAGGATGTTATAAAAAAAATTCATCAACATTTAAAAGACCACCGTTGTTTAATTGTTCTAGATGACGTGTGGCACAGGGATATTTTGGAAAAAAATGGTGTGCCATTGGAAAAGGAATCTAAAATGAAGATCCTGCTCACGACACGTAATAGAAAAGTTGCAGAAGCTATGCCGCCTCCTTATGACATCCAAACCCTAGAGTCTTTATCCTTGGAAGACAGCATGAAGCTGTTTTGCATTCATGCTTTCCCTGAACGGTGTGCAGACAAGAGTCCTCCAAATGAGCTGAGCAGCTTAGCCCTCAGAATTGTAGAAAAATGTTCCGGACTACCCCTGGCTATTAAAACAATAGCAGCTTCTATGGCAAAAGTAAGGAGGCTTCCAAATGACTGGGAAAGGACCTTGAATCGTCTACTTGTAGTAGATGCGATGAGCGAGAGCGTTATGGCGTCCCTCAGGTTAAGTTATCAAATTTTGCCCAATCATCTTAAGCTTTGTTTTGTTTACTTCTCAGTCTTTCCTAAAAATACTCAAATAAATTTCGACTATTTACTGCATGCTTGGACATCTGAGGGGTTTACTCCAGAAATAAGAGAAGAAGCATTCGATGTAGCACGCTCATACATCGACGAACTTATTGATCGATGCCTCCTTGAGGTTTCAAAGGTTAGTGGGGATGGGCGAGTGAAATATTGCAAAATGCATGATTTATTGCATGATTTAGCCATTTCTAAATCCCACAAGCAAGCCAAATGTCTGCTAATGCCAGGAAAGGAATTTTGAAAGAATTGCCACTAAGTGAGTGCGTGGACCTCCGTAGGATTTCATTGATTAAAAATAGTATATCAACAATCAATGGAACCCTCCAGTGTCCAGGGCTCCGCACTCTTTTGCTATGGAATAATACCCATTTTAGATCAATTTCTGCAAGTTTTTTAACTAATGTGAAATATCTAGCTATATTAGATTTAAGCCAGACTTCTATTGCTTCATTTCTGGAAAGTGTAGGGAATTTGAAACATTTGAGATTCTTGAATTTATCCCAGATAGAGATAGAGAAGTTACCTAAATCATTGGCTCATGTACGAAGCCTCCTGTTTCTTGATGTTATTGGGTGCAAACATCTATGTGAGCTGCATTCGGGCATAGGTGAACATAAGTCTATGGTATATCTGAATGTGAAAGGCTGCAAAAATTTGAAGTTGCTTCCTGCTGGAATATCAAAACTCATATGTCTACAGTCATTGAAAGGTGCTGTTCACCTAGAGGATGGGACTTTTGGGGCTATGACAGAGATGCGAGACCTCTCCTTCAAATATATTGATCCCTGCAGCCTTCTCCATCTTCCCAAAGACATTGGTGTCATGAAACGCCTTGAAATTCTTCATCTAGGTGGCTGCGAAGTCTCGAAATGGATCTTTCACCTCCAAAACCTCACTGAGCTAAAGTTAGTTGGTGATAACAATTCAGGACATTCACCTAGAATTTTGAGTGTTCTGAAGCGGGGAAATTGAAAATTCAAAACCTCATGGAGCTGAAGTTACTTGGTGATAACGATTCAGAACATTCACCTCGAATTTTGAATGTTCTGAAGCGGGGAAATTGAAAATTCGAATTCGAATTTTGAATGTTTGGGGGGAAATGAAAATTCAAATTTTGAAGGTTTGCGGGAAATGCAAATGCAAATGAAAATTCAAATTTTGAATGTTGACTACCATTCAAAAATACCGGTAGAAGGTGGAGATGTTCCAGTTACCATAAATGATCCCAGCTATACCCCAAAGACTTTCCCGGATTATTTTGATATTTTGATGCTATTATCTTCTGACAAATTAAAGTCTATTATTTCTGGAATGAGAAATTCAACTGTATTATTTCTGGAATGGGTTAACGTTTAAGTCTACATTGTTTCTGGACTGGATGACAAGAGATTAGAGGATTCTATAAAAAAGTATTTGGTTTCTTTGCGATCTTACAGTTACGAAAGCTTGGAGCAACGGGTCGTGGCCTTATAAGGCGCATTGGACAGTTGAAGCACAAGCTAATGCAGAACTTGAAAAGAAATTGAGGAAATTAGAGTTTCGTTGTCAAGATCTAAAGCATTCATTGAATCAGAGAGTTCAAGATGGGGATATGGCCCAAAAACTTCCCAGGGAATTAGAGCAATAGCCGAGCAGTGTAGAATCAACCGTTGAATCGAGCTATTGATAATGGGGATTTGGCGATTCTCCTGAACAATAGGTGATTTCCCTCCGTCAATCCCTTGAATTAAGTATCTGAGCCACAGAGTCAGTAGTTTCTTCTTGATTGCTTCAATATCTTTCACGATTTTGTCAATTTCAGCAAATAACCTTTGCAAAGCTCATAATCAAAAAATGGGAAATTTATAGTAGTCGTATGGTTTGTGGAAAAAAAATGACAGCTACAAAGAGAAAACCTACTATTCGAAAAAGGTAACGCTTATGAAGGGGTTTAAAAATGAAATTGTTTTGGAAAATGGTGTTTTCTGTCTCTGTTTTTTACTATTTTTAGATCGTTTATGCTAGCAGAGCCAGAAACCCATCTCATGAGCATAGTTGTTGACAAGCTCTTGGAGAAATTGCAGGCAGACGTCGAGCAAAACTGCCGAAAATCTTTTCAAGAATTTGCAGAAAGACATCCAATTTTTCAGGAAGACATCGAATGTTCCGAGAGAATTGAGATTAAAATATGGCGATGGTTTTTTTTTGGGGGGTTCATCTCTGGGTTATGGCACCATATACAAACTATCTACAATAAAAAGGTTTTTTTTCTCTCATTTTCAAACCAGTCTACCTCTGGACTAACCAAGGAAAATTCTCCTCCGAGGTTCAGATGAGAGACATTCATACATAAGACAAACCAGAACAAATTCAAACATATAAATCAAGTACAGATAATTGATTCCCAATCTAACATACTGAAGAGTATATGCTTGATTTTGATATGAATTCCAATAGAAAACCAAGAGGCGAAGCCAACTTACAGTGTAACCACAACGAAGTTGATATTATTGCAAGTGACACCTCTCGAGTAGCAGTGATCAGTGGACTCAGCACCAATCCAGTTGTATAGAGCAGTATTAGTATCATTGGACTCAGCACCAATCCAGTTGTATAGAGCGGTATTAGTATCACTGGACTCAGCACCAATCCAGTTGTATAGAGCGGTATTAGTATCACTGGACTCAGCACCAATCCAGTTGTATAGAGCGGTATTAGTATCACGAAACCGAAAGACGAACCTGGCGATCTAGCAAGCACGCTTGAACTCTAACAATGGCCTGCATCCTGGGCGGGTTAAATTCAGATTTGAAATTCCCCCTTGCGTGGGTTGAATTCAAATTTCAAATTGATGTGGATGGTCGGAGGATTAGATTCAGATTTGAAATTCCCCCTCGCGCGGGTTGAATTCAAATTTCAAATTTATGTGGGATGGTGGCATTGGGCGAGCCATATTCAGCATGTGTGGGTGGGAGTACCAAGATGCATGGCCATCTCCATGACTTGACCACTCTGACATCTCCGTAGACTTTCCCTCCCTTATTCAATGTTGTGCCCATATCTGGTCTTCCTGGCTGGAGCCTGGAGTTGAGTTTTTCGCTCACGCCGAAATCTGATGATAATGCCACGGTTGCCATTTCATAAATTCTACCATCCGATGATAATGCCACATTTCTTCTTTGTTAACCACATGACGATATACTTTTCTTCTTTGTTAACATGGATGGGAAGAAGTGAAAGTTATTGTTTCTTACCGCAAACCTATCTTCATAATTATGAAGAGAGTGTTTATTATTATGTTTGATAAAATATAATTTGTATAATTTATTTACTTTAATGCTATAACATTATGTTTGGATTTTTGTGGAGTACGTTTACACAATTTATTGGGTTGACCATGAAGCTAGTGTGTTTGAGTATCTAGGCAATGTGATGCTTATGTTTATGATTATGTTTATGTTTATGTTTATTTTTATTTTTATTTTTATTTTGAGTAACATTATAGTAAAATAATTTGAATATTGAGAATTAATATTTTGCTAATCTAAAATTTAATTTTATGGTGTAAATTATTCATTAAAGTCTTCTAATTAATATGGTGTGTTATGAATAATTCTACATTTTGTGAATCTAGGTGGCTTTAGGATCTTTAATTTGATGTGATGGTGTTCTCTTTTACTCCAATAATATCACATGTGGTTTTAGTATACATATGTTCATGTTGATGTGATAACATATTTCCTCACTCTAATATTAAGATTATTGCCAATTTCCATGTCCTGCTTCATAGGGATTTTTTTGTTTGTGTTATTATTATATATAGGATGTTGCAAGCTATCTAGCTACAATGGCATATTTGATGTTCATATTTCATTTAACATTCATTTTTATTTTCTAAAATGACACATGTCCTTGATGGTGTGCAAAGTATATGATGGTCTTATAGATCTGAGACATAGGAATGACAACTTACTTTGTGTTGGAACTAAGACTTTTGAAGGTAATGTCGCTATCTAAGATCTTCAACCAATTGACCAAATAGGTCAAATATAATGTGTGTGTTGGGTATATGTGTTGTGAATAATTCTACATGCGTTATAATTGTGATTTAAAGGGATGTGGTGTATTGTCTCACCCACACCAAAAGTATTTCCAATATGAACACTTGCTTTGGGTGCAAGTTTCCACATTGATGTGATAGCATCCTCCTTCACTGATGATATTAGTATTGTGCCTTGTGAGCCATATTTGGCTTGTGGTAATAATCTATTTGATATAATATAAGCTAAATTTCTATATAATTTGGCGTCTTATTTTTATTGTGATATTTCATGTTTGCTCAACTCATTAAGTGTTTACCTTAGGTTTGATTCACAATGCATTCTTGTATCCCACTGCATGAGAATTCTCAATATAACATGGATAATAAGCAGGAGACAAAGGTGGTTTATGATGCATTACCCATATTAAAATGTTTTTTTGACTGAGAAGTTGGTTTTGAGAGATATAATGTCTCATAAACATTATTAGCTTGTGGTTGTTATCTATGTGATATGTATTATGAACTATTATAATACAATAACATGTTCTAATGTTGGTATATCATCCTAAATTTTTAAAGTTTCACACGCATTATTTGCATCAAAATTTTTGTTGATTCAAATGTTAGTTCCAATAAGGGCCATGATTTACATGGCCTCTCTAGCTTGTAGTTGTTATTTATGATTTACGTGGCCTCTCTAGGTTGTAGTTGTTATTTATGATTTATGTGGCCTCTCTAGCTTGTTAGTTGTTAAATCATTATAGTGGCATATCAATATGTAAGGAGATTTAGTTCCACTTTAGTACTTAGTCTAATTTTCTCTACTTGTCCCACAAAAATATTTGAATTAAATAAGAATTCTATTTTATGGTGTTCTTTTCAAAATCATCTATCAATTTTTGAATACATTATATTCAATGTCTATTTAATTTAATGTCCAATGCTAAATCTCTAATGTTATCATAACCTATCTCAACTTGAGATTGATTAGACAACAAAAGAAATTAAAAATAAAAACTTATTTTCCTAGCTTCCCAATTGTCTCAATTTCTTTGTGCTACCATATTATCCTATTTCAAGCAGTAACACTGTGTTTTTTCTTTCTTGATTTTAGAGCTAGAGGTCGAGTTGGATACAAGCCAGAGTATTGTCCAAAGAGCATTTATCCCTCTTTCTTTCTTCTTTTTGACTTTTCAAATATTTTACTTTCAACTTTTACGCTTCTCTCTCCAAAAGTTCCCTTTTACAAAATAGGGGGGTGGAGGATTGAATCCTGGTCTCCTCCCTACTACAAAATAATCTTACCAACTCTCCTAGAGAATTTATGAAGCGATACATCCTTAACATTTTTTTTCTGCCTTTTATTTCCCTCAACAAATTTGAAAAATATGTGAATCCCACTAGTCATGTTTTCACATCAACAGGAAGGGAAGTGAACTGTTGTACGTGACAGGGTCATTGTTGTGCGCAATCCTGCTCAAAGAATGTGCACAAAAATGGAAAAATGAGCTCTAGCACCCCCTACCACCCTACCACCCTATAGAAAATGCCCTACCTCCCTAAATATATGCAATATATTGGCTTGAATTTTGATACTTTTAAATCCCCCTTTATGAACTCACGTGGTATGGTATTGGTTAACAAGTGAAGCCCTCGTGCTTTTCACTTGTTTATCGACCATTACTCTCTCGACGTCTTCCATTACTCTCTCAATGTCCAACTTCACTGCTTTCTCAATTGAGACACTATCTAGGATGCTATATATTAAGTCCTCTTACTTCACTGCCTTCTCTATTGATGGACTATCTGAGACACTA
>LPNX010245130.1:206643-219237 GCA_001517045.1 Pseudotsuga menziesii
CGTGTTTATCGGTGTGTTTGATTTTGGTTCACCCTGTTTGAACATGGTTGACAATTGTTTCATCATGGTTGATGATGAAGTTTGAGCATGTGGTTGTCGATGAGTTGACCATGGTCGACCATGTGGATAACCATGGTTGATCATGTGGTCAAGAATGTGTTTTCACATGTTGTTTGACCATGGTTCAACTCTATGGTTGACTACGATGAACCACGATTCAAGCATGTTTGACCATGATTCAACCATGTTTTCACCATGGATCAACCATGGTAAACCATATGATTAGCCATGTTCACCCATGGTTAAACATGAACAACCCTATGGTTGACCATTTTGTTTGACTATGTTGACCATGCAGTTGATCTTGTTTGATCATAGTTGTCCATGGTTGACCATGTAGTTGAAAATGTGGTTAAAAATGTTTGAACATGTGGTTGACCATTTTTATGTGGTTAACTATGTGGTTGACCATGGTTGAGTATGACTCACCATGGGGTTGTTGATGTCGTAGACCATGTTCGACCATTGTTGACTATGTGGTTGACCATGGTTGAGTATGACTCACCATGGGGTTGTTGATGTCGTAGACCATGTTCGACCATTGTTGACTATGTGGTTGACCATGTTTGACCATTTTTAGCCATGTGGTCAACCATGTTCGACCATGGTTAAGCATAGTTGAGCATGGGGTTGAGAATGTGGTAGACCATGTTCAATCATTGTTGACCATGGAAGACCATGGGGTTGATGATGTAGTTAACCATGTGGTTGGCCACATGGTTAAGCATGGTTGATGATGTCTTTGATGACTTTTAACCATTTCTAACCATTTATTTAACCCCGTGGTTGACCGTGTTTGACCATATCATTGACCTTCTTGACCAAATTTGACCACCTTTTACCATTTAAAGATTTTTAACCATGTAATCATGTTTGACCATATGGATGTCCATGGATTGATTCTATAATATATTTTATAAATAATATAATTTAAAAATTATATTATAATTATTAATATTCATTATTTTTGAAACATTATTAAATTTGGAATTGATTCTATAAATATTATAGAAACTAGGGTCAACATACATTGTTTAATTTTAATTTAGATTACAAATATAATAATGGAATTTTATTTAATGTAAAATCCAAAATAAAAAGTTTCCACTCACAAACTATACACACTTTACTTCCATTATTTTTTATGTGGAAATTCATAACAATAACAAACTATACACACTTTACTTCCTATATTTTTAAGGAATTCCTTAAACTCAAGTATTTGAGATTGTAATTTATCTTTTTTCTTATTAATATTTTGCCAATTAATTAAAATTTGATTTTAAACATTTTTAAATAATATATATTAATATAATAATGGATACAAATCATATTAACGGGGGAAAACAATAAAATTAAACACTAAAAAAACATATATGTGTTAAAAAAAATATGTTACCTTTAATATTAATGACTTCCTCTCCAAACACTCTCAAAAATATTTAAAATGATAAAATCATACCAATTTAAAATTTTAATAATAACATTTTATATAATTTTCATAACCTAATATTAATTTAGAACATTTTAATTAATTTTATAAAATTAATATTTAAAAAATAAAATATATGAAAATTATTGTATAAATTATATATATAAAATAATTCCATTTCAACTTATATTTCTTACATGGATACTTTTTATCTTTTTTCATTAATTATAAATGAACCTTAAATACTTATTTAAAACAAATATTGCAGTCCATGATGCTTATGCAATTAAGGGTAGTCACAAGAGAGTAATGCTTCACATTGTTAAGATATTTCCATAGTTACATAAAAAAATGTTTTTTAAACTCACTTAAAAAAATAAATTCATGAACAATTTAATAAATATATATTGCATAATTATGTCCATCTTTTCATTAAAAATTTAATTCTAAGGAATGGAAGTATTTAATTGGTTTTAGATAGTTTGTAATTTTAAATTACTTTAATTTTTAATTGGTCCAATGGAGATTGAAAAAAATTGTCTATTTTTTCTTTTAATTGTTTTTTTTAAATAATTATATTGTTGATTTAAAATGACACTAAATTGTATTACCAAGAAATTCTCAAATATACAATAACATATAAAAATAAATTATAGATATTAAAAATTTATATTTCAACACTACAAAAATTATACACCTAAAATTTATTAATAATAGAAATTCAGAAATTATATATCAAAAATTATTTTTATTTAAAAATGAAAAAAACATATTTTTAATACACTAGTTATACAATTAAAAAACAAACTATAAAAAATATAAAACAAAAATTATAAATTATATATAAAAGAAATTAACTAAATATATAAACTAAATTAAAATACTTAGGTGGTGTAATGAACTCATTGTATTTGTATATAATAACAAATTAATTGGATATAATATAGATTTCGGTGTATTTATTGATGCATCTATTTTTTGTGGATTTTCTCTATTTTGGATGTCTAATCATAATAATTATGTATCTATATTTCAAGTTAACATTTGTATTAATTAATAGAGTTTATTACCGAATAAGCATTACCCATAAAAAGCTAGTATAATGAACTCATATAAAGCATGAGTATTGTTACAGTATTATGATAAGGTGGGTTATTTATATTTAGCTTCATTGAACACAAACATTGACTCGGCATTGAATAGCGGGCTCGGTTGGACTATTATCCTGGAATTCGAATTTATTTTTTAACCAATCCAGACATGATTTTTCGTGTTAATTTTAGCACTTTTTCTCTCTGTATTTTCCCAAAACAATAATTAGACGTTGTAAAATTGAAATAGGGTCGATGCTCGTAGGATATGAGGCCTATTATTAATATTAAGAAAGGCTCGGTGTCTAACAAAAACTGAATGCATTTGTAACAGCAATTGGAACCGAAACTTGCAAAGATTGGAACAGCCCTGTCATCTCCTTATTTAAAGCTTCCGCACAGCCTGGTAAGGAGGAGTTAAAGCTCTTAAGAGCTTCGAGACGACCTGATAGGAAGGAGACGACTGGATAGGTAGGAAACATTAATGCCGAATGAGACTCAACCGTCATTGATATGATGTTTACATCATGGGTCTCTGACTCACTCGGGGCTCAATGTTGGAGGTTGAGTTGCAAGCTGTAGCTTTACAACTTTACAAGCAACTTCCAGTTTGAAGTTCGGTGTCCAAAACTCCAGTGTCCATACTCTTCACTATTTCTTCCAGTTCAAAGTTAGGAGTCCAGGATTCCACAGTCCATATTCTCCACTCGTAGCTAAAAATGGGAGCCATCCAGTTCACACTTGCAAGTTGTTACTGTTGTAAACGGGTTACAGCAAAACAGGTTACCGGGTGAGTCCAATTTTCTAACACCTTTACATAAATTTCTAATGGTATTGTTTGAATGGTCATCTTACTTGTTTTTTTCTCTACTTTGAAGTCCTCTATTTGTCTTTCATGTATGAAGCCATCTATTTGTCTGAATTCATGTTGGTTACGAGGGTATTGTTTGAATTGATTTCTCCCCATAGCCCCGACTAACTGACCCACAAAATGGAAAATTTATAGTGTAAACTCTATGGACAAAACCACTCCTTTTCCATCTATCACAAATCTGGTCTTCAAATACTGCGAATACAGGGTGAGAAAAGACCAGCCAAAAGACATGAGAAGTAACCCAGTGGAAAATGAATAGTAATGATCGAGATAAACGTGCAGCAATACCAATATACCTGATATGCACCAACTATGTGAATACTGATGGAGAGGTTACCAATGTCAATCAACTAGAATGGCTCGTAGATTACAAACCTGGGTAGCAATGTCAATCAACTAGAATGGCTCGTAGAATCCAAACTTGGTTAGTATATTTTTGGGAGCATCATTCCCGAAAGTTGCATACCCTACCAAGCCTATCTACATGTAGAATACTGTCGTGGCGGTTAGTCCCAATCTAGTTACGTTTTTCATTGTTTTGTTCTTGGAAGGGGGAAAACCCCATTGTGAGTAAGGTTGCAATATATTATGTGTAATTGTATTGCCTCCACCCTCAACTAATCCACATCTAGGAGCTTATTATCAAGAGATTCTCTTGATTCTCTTGTATTTTCCTGGACCGATGGTCTAATACCAGCTTATGAAGTGCATAGGAGATAGCGCTGTTATTCCTAACATTGTTAGATTGGATGCTGAGATGGAGGAAGTAACGAAAGCTAGGAAAGAGGAACTAGGAAAGAAAACATCAATGTTAAGAAATAATTACGATATTTTTGATAGCCTTTATTCTCAGCAATTTGTGCCCAAAGCAATGATATGTTTAACACTTACATGTCTATTTTTCAAAACAAGGGAAAATAAACAATCCTTTAGTCTCCCCATTAATTCCAGCGTAGCCTTTAATGGTGGATTCTCTTAGCCCATTTAGTGTAAGTGAATCAATTCTAAATGTAGGATGTGATATTGTGGCTTTCACGAGACTATCACTATGAAGATCCATGAGTACCAGTTAGGAGTAGGCCCAGTGAAAAATATCCGAGAGGACAAGGCGAATCTGTTGGGACTAGCCTTCTGGCAGTTTGGGAATTTCCCAGGACCATGGCGAGATTATATTGTTACGACGTAGGTACCACTACTAGTGGAGATGTTGGTCTCAATGCAAATTCAAGTGTAAAGGTATCGATGCCAAATCTAGGTATTTAGGTGCCGACATAGTAGATTAACATGGTAGGCACCAGACAAGTTGAGTCACCAAGAGTGGATGAGATTTTATTGCAAGCCTTTCACTTGATGTGAACTCAGGAGTTCTGTAAAGTGAATATTAGATCAGGTCACACATAAGACACACCTGAGAGAGTAGCCAAGTATGTGAATGGTTTGAGGTTTGGTATACAATATGAACTAAGCTTATTATCATTGAGATATTTTGAAGAGGCATATCAGGTTTCTTTGAAGGTTGAGGAGAAGTTGATGAGGGAACAGAGTCAGAGAACAATGGTAAGAGGCTTTGGAGGAAGGGAACAACAACATAAAGGTGAAACTATCAGTTCAAATCAGCAAACACAACCTGACAGAACCAATGATAACCGAGGAAGGAGAGTTTCTTCAAGAGGAAGAGGTAGAGGAAGGGGTGTACAAGCAAGGTGTTATACAAGTGGAAAACTTGGCCATATGTCATGGGATTGTCTGGAAAAAAATGTGAGATGGAGAGGAGCACATGTGGTGCAAGATAAACCTAAATCTCTAAAAGCAGTGGAAGTGGCTGAAATGTTTTGAGAAGGAGAATCTTTGATATTTAGGAAAGTAGATGACGAGGCTAGTGAATCAGTCGAAAGGAGGAGTTTATCCAAGACAACCTTTAAGGCAAAAGCTAAGTGTTGTAAGTTGATTATAGATAGTGGAAGTACTCACAATTTGATGTCTACAAAAATGGTAGAAAAACTGAATTTGAGGAGAATAATACATATAGAATTGTACAAAGTTGCATTGCTGCAAAAATTTCATCAAGTGCTAGTTGATGAGCAGTGCCAAGTAGAATTCTAGATTAGGAATTATCAGGATGAGGTAATATGTGACATAATTGGCATGTATGCTTTTCATATTTTATTAGGTACTCCTTGGCAATTTGACAAAAAAGAAGTGCATGAGGGAAAAATGATTGTGTGTTCCTTTGAAGTGAATGGAACGAGGCACAATAGTCATCGATTAAGAGGTAAGAAACATGAAGTTAATATCAGTAATCAGTTGTTGATGTTGAATGATAATTAATCCTTCATGGATTCAAGAATGGAAGAACCAAAATTAAGAGTAAAATTAATTTCACAAGCAAGTTTGTGAAATGATTTAGATATTATGATGACTAATGCAATGTGCAATGACTGGTACATGGAAGTGAGAGATCAATAGGGTATGTCAATTGCAGGTTATGCAATGATTTAGGAAGCACAACATTTAGTCATGGAGGAAGGTGAAGGGGATATACTTAGTGAAATTGCAAATGAAAATTATGTGACAAAGAGGGTTATGTGACAAAAGAAAGAAAGGCGAAATGTGACCAAAATTCTTGGTTTTCCATAATTTTTATGACATTGTATTTTATGTTTGTTTTTGTAACAAGAAATTTGATTTGTTCAAATGCAGAACAAGGTGGATCTTCTGATAAATTGTTTGCAAGTCAAGTGATAAAGGATGGTGAACAATTTTTTTATGCGAAATTAGAACATACATATCATCTAACAGAAGAATCAGGTCTAGAAATGAATCTATTCCAGGCAGAAGAACTTGGCTGGAGTGTTTGGTTGAAGTAACTATTCAGGAAAAGTAAGCTACTCAGAAAAAGACCTTGGAAACCTGTTGAAATATTATCGAAAAAAAACATAGGAGGGACTCATGGATAGGATCCCATAAACAATCTTAAGCTATGGAGTCTCATGCAGGAGCATAGGCTTAATGATGAGAGACACAAGGAACTTTCCTAAGTCACATCGAACTTTTTAGAATAGGATAGAATTTCTTTTGTAATTTTTTTTTTTTTAAAAGATAGAAGACAAGTTTGAATGAATAAGAGAAGGTCCAACCCTTCGAAGTGTAATAGAAAGGGATAAGATTAGTTAAAATTATTGATTCTTTTTAGCAGTAGATATGGGAGACAGAATCTAAGTCCTAAATTTGTTAAGCATACAATCATATACTGGTGGATCTGTAAAAAAAAAAATGTTCTTTTTAACCACTGTGAGATTCATTTGTGAAGTATCTTTGGATATCTCATCAGGCTTGGAAGACTATATTACCCTAATAGCTTGGAGGAACTGATAGGAAGAGGGATCATAACAACTAAGTTTCTTGGAACGGGAAGCAAAGAAAAAACTATGGGAATCATTCTCTGCGTGTAAGTCAATTCATTATATTTCCATATTTGGGAGAATTAAATAAAGAATAGGAGGATTTTTGTGTAATTATATATTACGTTTGAGTCAAATTCATGAATTGAATTAATATTATTGTCGTTTTATTTTTGTGTGAAAGATTTATTATCATATGCTTTGAAATTTATTTTAGCACCATTGTTTTGCTCAAACACGCAAAGTGTATAATTTTACATCATAGAATAATTTCTTTTGGTATGAGAAGAGGTCAATCCATTGTTTCTTATATAGGATCCCATAAAGAAATTCGTAGAAAATTATCTAGTTCGTGAAGAACTATAGAGATTTGTAAGTTTTGGAACAGAGTTAGATTTGGTGCCAAAAATGGAACTAGAAGTGGTACGGGAAATGGTGTTGTAATTGGTACAGGAAATGGCGCTAAAACTCATGGTAGATGTTCATGATCTACAATACTCCTGAAACTACCATTACATTTAGTACCAACTAAGGATGTGTTGGTGGATTGTTTACATTCATGCTTGTTGTGTTCCTTGGAATAGTTGAGGCCTAAATGGAGGAGTACCAGGCATTTTTGGTGGAGGACTAAAAGGTCCATATACACCACTTTAAAATAATTGATATCAAAAGGATCTAAATGGGCTCAAAAGAATAAAATCAAATGGTTCTTCAATCTCTTGAAATGTGTCGAAAATAATATCTTCGGGGAAAGTAGCACAATAATAATCATTGATGTGCAACATTGTATTCCTTAGCTACCTTCTCTTAGGAAGCTCCTTAGCTATGGTTAATTTTCCGATATGCCTTTTGTATGCTCTAGTGATTCTAATAAATCTCATCAATGTGCTTGCTTGAGACCAAATACAGTATCACCTACTCTTTGTCAAACTATTCAAAATCAAAATTGGAACGTTGGCTAATTATATGTTCAAACTAATTAGAGGAATCATCAAATCTTACTTTAGGACTTGGAGTGGAAACAAGTGGATGCATTTTAAAAACAAATTACTAGGTAGGCGAGGTTTTTGGTATACTCTTATTTGAATCATAAAATTATTTAAGTAAGTGTGTTCTATGTCCAGTATGCTCACTTATATAATACATGCTTCCCCATGCGAGTCACCAATTTTTTGATGAGGGTTTTGGTACCCTCAGCAAACAAGGAGATAATTTTTTGATTGTAGGTCCCAAATAGACTTTGTTTCATTTTGGATACCAATCTCCAACTAGATTCTATCATAGTTGTTGTTTAAGGTTTAGAGTGGTGGGTGTGAATCTCCAATTTAAAATCAATTTCCTATATGGTATGATATAACCATATATGATATACTTTGTGCAATGTGCGGGTCAACGATATTCCACAACATTTTGATTAAACGGTGCAATGGTTATGAAACGTTGAATAATCGTATTGCATAGTCTGAAGGATGTTGATTAACATACAATCCAAGCCCGCGCAATGGTGCTACATATATGTCACACTTTGTGCACAATCCCGTGGTTACATTTTGTGCACAGTCTTGTGTGGCCTAGAGAAGGGGTGAATTTCGTTAACAATTTCGGTGTTTGGTGACTCTTTTTGCTGTGTTTTCATTCTCTGTTTTTCTTCACTAAATTCTATTCCAGCGTTACATTCGGATTATAGTTCCATTTACATGATAAATGTTAAATGTTTAACAGTTTCCATATACATGTTAGCTGCTATGTGATGTTGAAGTAAATTGTTTCTCAGCATTCATAAGACTTTTATTTGCACATAAGTTAGATCTTACAGATCAATATATCAACAAGTTGGGATGTCGATGAGCCCTACAGCATGTGCGCGTGGCCAAAACATATTTGTTTCTTTGTTGTGTTGTGATGTGAGCTGATATTTAGTTTGGTTTGGTCTTGTGTTTAGTATCTGTTGAATGCCTAACAACTAATTTAATGGCATTGCTTGTTCCTTATGAGGCACTAATTTTTAGAAGTGCTATCTTAAAAGGAAAACGTCAATATGCCAAGCTTTGTTATCAAATGTTTATACTACTAATACACACATTGTACAACTATTAAATTTTCTTAATATTCATTTAGTACCAAAATATACAATGTACACTTATTAACCTTTTCTAGGTTCATAATTCCCACAACTACATTCCATTGCCATGAATTTTGAGAGTTCTAAGAAATCCATATAAATTTACACATATTGTATATATATTATCTTTCCTTAATACTCATCTACTACCAAAATATATTTCCCAAAACTATATTTCATTTATGGTACCCCCCCCCCACATATATATAGAGTATATACTTACTAACTTTTCACATGATTCGTAGTTTACACAACTATTGATTAGATTGATTATTTGTTTATTGTTTATGTTCAACTTACGGAAAGATTTTTTCTAGCATTACAAACAATTTTTCATATTTTAGTTGTTTTTCTATTAGGTTGAGTTGCATTATTTTCATTTCAAAAGAAACGTCTTTTCATTTATATGTAATATCTCATGTGCGCTCAAAACCGTCACTTTCTTTGATGCACACACACACACAAGATACTCTCTTGTCACTCACTAAGTTCAAAAATAGCCTAAATCTACTCACTTAATACCTCCACAGGAGGGCACAAAAGAATCTTGTAGTTTATGTAGGATTTTGGGGCTAGGCATCCAAATAATGCCCCTTAATCATTTTTTCACTTGAAAAAAATAGTTGTTGTCCTTAGTGTGCTGCTATAAAAATCCTTCTAAATCAAGTTGTCATGTATAGCCACATGGGGTAAGTGAAAGAGCGGCGCCGCGCCATAGGAGGTCAAACCCAAGGTAGCGGGTGTATGTTCTCTCAAGTGGGCTAACCACCACTTGTTGAAAAGGAGACGACCCAATACCGTTCGAGGGATAACTGCTCTTTCTCCACTTGAAAAAGGTATTTAGTGACCAACTTAGGATGTCATTCCTTATAGGTGACTGTCGTGGAAGCCGACAGTACCTGAGACAGATTTTGTCGAACTAGTGGATTTCATCACCGCTAGTATCTTCATTATAACTGACTCTTTGTTACCCCTTCTAGTATAAACATTTCCTTCTAGGATAAGCACACTTGCTTATGCTAGAAGAAAAAATAGCATTTGTTAGCTTTCCAATAGAAAAACCTTGTCCATTGTGATTGGTGGTCGTTAGCTTTCCAATAGAAAAATCCTGTCCATGGTGATTGGTGGTTGCTAGCTTATACCTTGAGCGTGTGCCATGTGCTCTATTTTGAAATAAGCACATGGCAAAAGATCAAGGAAAGCTAGCGACTGCTAGCTTTCCTTCTAGCATAAACACACATGCTTATGCTAGAACGAAAGGTAATAGTCGCTAGCTTTCCAATAGAAAAACCCTGTCCATGGTAATTGGTGGTTGCTAGCTTATACCTTGAGCTTGTACCATGTGCTCTATTTTGAAGAAATGCTAGATTTCCTTCTAACATAAGCATTTCCTTCTAGCATAACACACATAACCATGTTAGAAGGAAAGCTAGCAGTCGCTAGCTTTCCAATAGAAAAACCCTGGGCATGGTGATTGGTGGTTGCTAGCTTATACCTTGAGCTTGTGCCATGTACTCTATTTTCAAATAAGCACATGGCACAAGATCAAGGAAATCTAGCGACTGCTAGCTTTCCTTTTAGAATAAGCATTTCCTTCTAGGATAATAACACATACTTATGCTAGAAGGAAAGCTAGCAGTCGCTAGCTTTCCAACAGAAAAATCCAGTCCATGGTGATTGGTGGTTGCTAGCTTATACCTTGAGCTTGTGCCATGTGCTCTATTTTGAAATAAGCACATGGAAAAATGTCAAGGAAAGCTAGCGACTGCTAGCTTTCATTCTAGCATAAGCATTTCCTTCTAGCATAAGCATTTTCTTCTATTTTCAAATAAGCACATGGCACAAGATCAAGGAAAGCTAGCGACTGCTAGCTTTTCCTTCTAGGATAATAACACATACTTATGCTAGGAGGAAAGCTAGAAGTCGCTAGCTTTCCAATAGAAAATCCTATGCATGGTGATTGGTGGTTGCTAGCTTATACCTTAAGCTTGTGCCATGTGCTCTATTTTGAAATAAGCACATGGCAAAAGATCAAGGAAAGCTAGTGACTGCTAGCTTTCCTTCTAGCATAAATATTTCCTTCTAGCATAAACACAAATGCTTATGCTATAAGGAAAGCTAACAGTCACTAGCTTTCCAATAGGAAAACCCTGTCCATGGTGATTGGTGGTTTCTAGCTTATACCTTGAGCTTGTTCCATGTACTCTATTTTGAACAAATGTTAGCTTTCCTTATAGCATAAGCATTTCCTTCTAGCATAACACACATGCTTATATTAGAAGGAAAGCTAGCAGTCGCTAGCTTTCCAATAGAAAGACCCTGGGCATGGTGATTGGTGGTTGCTATCTTATACCTTGAGCTTGTGCCATGTACTCTATTTTAAAATAAGCACATGGCACAAGATCAAGGAAAGCTAGCGACTGCTAGCTTTCTTTCTAGCATAAGCATTTCCTTCTTGGATAAGAACACATACTTATGCTAGAAAGAAATTTAGTAGTCGCTATAGAAAAACCCTAGCCATAGTGATTGGTGGTTGCTAGGTTATACCTTGATCGTGTGCCATGTGCTATATTTTGAAATAAGCACATGGCACATGATCAAGGAAAGCTAGCGATTGTTAGCTTTCCTTCTAGCATAAACACACTTGCTTATGCTAGAAGGAAAGCAAGAAGTCGCTAGCTTTCCAATAAAAAAACCCTGGCCATAGTGATTGGTGTTTGCTAGCTTATACCTTGAGCTTGTGCAATGTACTCTATTTTGAAATAAGCACATGACAAAAAATCAAGGAAAGCTATCGACTTCTAGCTTTTCTCCTAGCATAAGCATTTCCTTCTAGCATAAGCATACATGCCTATGCTAGAAGGAAAGTTAGCAGTCGCTAGCAATCCAATAGAAAAACCCTGGGCATGGTGATTGGTGGCTGCTAGCTTATACCTTGATCTTGTGCCATGTGATTTATTTTGAAATAAGCACATGGCATAAGACCAAGGAAAGCTAGTGACTGCTAGCTTTCCTTCTAGCATGTGGCACAAGATCAAGGAAAGCTAGTGACTGTTATCATTGCTTCTAGCATAAACATTTTCTTCTAGCATAAGCATAAGAACACGTGCTTATGCTAGAAAGGAAAGCTAGTAGTTGCTAGCTTTGCAGTAGAACAACCTTGGGCATGGTGATTGGTGGTTGCAAGACACTGTCTATGGTGATTGGTGGTTTCTAGCTTATACCTTCAGCTTGTGCCATGTGCTCTATTTTGAAATAAGCACATGGCATAAGATCAAGGAAAGCTAGCGACTGCTAGTTTTCCTCCTAGCATAAGCATTTCCTTCTAGGATAAGCACAATATTAATGACTTCCTCTCCAAACACTCTCAAAAATATTTAAAATGATAAAATCATACCAATTTAAAATTTTAATAATAACATTTTATATAATTTTCATAACCTAATATTAATTTAGAACATTTTAATTAATTTTATAAAATTAATATTTAAAAAATAAAATATATGAAAATATATAAATTATATATATAAAATAATTCCATTTCAACTTATATTTCTTACATGGATACTTTTTATCTTTTTTCATTAATTATAAATGAACCTTAAATACTTATT
>LPNX010245130.1:230091-367487 GCA_001517045.1 Pseudotsuga menziesii
GTCCTTTTAATAGAATTTTTCTAGATTTATTGAAATATGTGTTATTTGCAAACCAAAATTGCTAATCCCATCAAGGAGGGCCACTCATGGCTTAAGAACAAGATTGACTTACTTGTTCAACAAGTGAAGGACTTGCTCAATAGGTAACCCAAGGTCTACTTAAGGGAATTTACAAATCCATTATTTAGTTTGGTTAATGTATGTTTTGTAATTGATTGAAGCTTAAGCTTCATTTTTGAGCGGTGATCCTTAGTCTCTTAGGTGATGTGCCCCAAGTCCCTTGTTCCCCTTCACCCCTCTTCTTCCCTCCTCATTGCAGGTTATATTGGAGCTATGTAGAAGCTATAATTCATTAATGGAGTGCTATTGCATGTTATGAATCCATTTCTATTTTAGTGCAGCACATTAGAGTGCTTGGGACACTCCTCCATTTGTATCTCAGAGCTATCTTCAAGATTTCCTCCTTTTATGAGAGATTGATGATCTGAAGTCATGAATAGATATTGATGGATATATTTCATTAATTGAGGTTATTATCACTCCCTAATATCATTTTACTAACAGTGCCAACTTTTATGTAATGTTCTAATAGTTTTCCATTACAATGTCTACCTCAAATTCTAGTTTTCTAGCCTTGTAATGAAAACTAAATTAATGAGTAAATATATGAAACTCCTGTGAGATTGAATTCAGTAATTAATTCTCTAAAATAATGTATTATTACCTTTTTTAAAGTATTATATATTTTTGAATATATCTTATTTACTTTTGAGAAGCATTTCCACACCCTAGCTAGAAATGCATTGAAAAATGACAATTTTTATATTTTGAATGAGTTGAAGGAATTAAAAATTTCGAATTTTATTTATTTAAATTTTTAGAATTCATTAAATTCATATTAAACACCTTCCATGTCTAAAACTTAGTTTTATTAACATTCTCCATATGTTTGGAAGTCCCAAAACGCGAGCCTAGAGTGTAGTGCAAGGGACTAGTTTTCTGATCCAATGTCCTAAAATTACCAAATATATTATTTACCTTGATAAAAATTTGTATACTATAATATAAATTTATATCATAGACATATTCAGTTTCCCCAAGCCCCTAGACAAAAGGACTGAACTACTCTTCCTAGTTTCACGGTTTGGCTTCCCAGAAGCGTGGAAGTAGGTTTCCGCATAATGGACTTTGAAACCTAAATGGCACCAGATCTAAATGTTTTAGGGAAGATTAAATTATATGTCTGAAATATATTTGGTTTCTTCCCCCTGCTCACTCCTTTTGTATGCAAAATTTCCCAGCAAAACCCTTGATTTTCCCAGTCTGAAGAGGCTCTAAGCGGTTTCATTCAAAAATCAGAAATTTTAATTTTAATTATAGAATTAAATAGTGTTCCAGTCTACATACCAGAATTGGGACATTAAAGCCTTGGGTCTAAGAACTTGAATCATTAAATCACTTTCACAAATTGTATGTAAGGGATTCCCCCCTGATCCTACCCTAGGGATAGTGGAAATAGCCTTCCACCATAACCTATGTAGATCTCTAGAAGTATAGATGCTAAGGCTACCAAAATCACATAGAAAGTCTGTCGAAACAGTCTTCAGTCCAACCGATGCACATGGGTAGGGTAGCTAATCCTGAACCCTAAATAGTATCAGGAACCACACGGGGCCGGAAGGAGGCACTGAGTAAGTCCCTAAACATGCAATAGATCTGGTGTATTCTCTATTGAGTTTAGGAGGGGTATCTCCACGGCTTAGTATCACACAACCCGGTGCTTGACTCTTGTGTTAGAGGATATTTCTGGTGTCTTTCTTTGCGAAGTTGGGTTTCCTGAAAGATAGGCCACTATGTTTGCGTTTAATGTTTTGGGCAGTTAAAATGTCCCTAACCCAAAACACTAGCTTATACTAGTATGTGTCATCCCTAGAAAGAAACAGTTGCTAATATATTTTAGATATTAAACGTTCTTTTTAAGGTTGTTGATTACTAAAAAAGGTGGTGGAGGTGAAACCAATGGTGTTTGAATCAACAGTAGAAACAATATGACTAAACAAAAGTGAAATTGAAATGCAAAATCAAAATCCTACATCTCTTTCTTTTTCAAACTGAAAATTGAAACCACGAAAGAAAAAAAATCATTTTATATTTTAAGAACAATGTCGTGCAATGCATTAAAGAATAAACCCTAATCTATATGCATATAAATAAACTATATGTTCTTTTTACTTTTTTGTTTCTAAATGTGAAATAAAAGACAACCTACAAACTAATGCATCCAAAGTAATGTAAGCAAAGTAAATAGACTTATGCTCTATACCCCACTAACAAACCATAGGGTTCCCTAGAGCTAGATATCACCTCATTAGGAAAGGATATTTGCAAAGGTAAACAAGCCAACCACTTTGCCATGGAGATACTAAAAAACAAGACTGAAACAAACAAGGTTCAATCTAGACCTGCAAATAGAGGTTGCTCAACATATTTCCCAACAAGGTCAAGCCAAAGAAGGAGGTCGAGGGAGGAGCAAAAAAACAATATTAAATACTTGAAAAATGGATTAAAAATTAGTTAAATAGCCCTCTAAAGAGAAGGTACTACTTCCCAGAGACCATCCTCACACCGAGGGACCATGAAGACCCTTCAGACAACCCTCAAACACCCAAAAAACCCAAAAATTGATGAAAACATCACTTACAGGGGTCATTCATGAGTTTCCTTAAAGGAGGTCAGGCATTTCATGCCAAAAAACATAGGCTGCATGAAGCAAAGTCATGAATGCACTCAAAACTCACAATTGTGCAGTGAAGAATCTCCGAATGGGTGCTAGAAAGATTTTAAAAATGTCAAAAACTTCCCTAAACAGGCAATGGAGGTGTCCAATAAAACTTAAAGGTTACTCCTAAGTTGTAAGAAGGACTTGAAACCTTAAATACATTGGAAAGCAAAGGCAAAGAGACCCCAAAATAGACAAGGCCTCCCTAGCAGAGTCGCCAGTTTTGTTGTAGTGGAAAGTGCTCCTATGGCTAGGGGTTAAGAAGCCACCAACTTACTATGGTTTAAAGACTAATGTATACTATTCTGCAAGAAAATGTAAAAAACAATTAGAGATAAGTAAGGTTCATACCTAATTCATTGAAGGCTGGTACAATCTTTCTCTAGCCCTTCCTCTTGCTCCTCAATCCATGAGACCTACAAAAAAATTTCAACCTTCCTCAAACCAATTTCACTAAATATAAAGCAATGATAATCAAAGCAATATGAAACCCTAATTTGATTGGAATTACTATATGATTATAAACAGATATATGACATACATTAGACAATGATTTGGGAAAGAGAAGAACATCACATATTTATTATCAAGAGGAAGAAGTACAGATTTAACCTTCTCCTCTTTCTAGGCACCTCACGAAACCTTGATCTAGATCTCTTGCTTCCCTTCTCAAAGAATCTCAGACTCCAAGTTCTGCAACACAAGGATATAGAATCTAGGGAAAATTTATGGGGATGAGAGTCCCAATTTCTCCAACATAACAATGCAAAGGCCAAGTCCCCTTCATGGACCTCTCTTCCTCTCTTATATATATATATTTTTTTTGAAGAGTTAGGGTCTAATAGGGATCAGTTACAACTTCAGGATCAGTTCCAAAACCACCCAAAGCACCCCTAATTCATGAATTTTCAGGTTTTTATAATTTTTTACTACTATAGAAAAAATTCACGGGTTTTATGAAGCTGAGTTGTGAATGCCAAGGAAAGGTCATGGTTTTTCTTAATAAAAGTTGTGAATGGGTAAAAAATAAAAAAAATTAGGGTACTTCCTTGCGTTTCAGGGTTTGGTGTCTTCTCAAAAAAATTTCCTTACTCATATACCTTTCCAATAGTACAAAGAAGAGATCAAACAGAGTTAGATAATTTTAGATATGGATCCTCCAATCAAGGTGTTTTTTTAGTGACTTTGAGTGACTTTCATGAAGTGTTTTCATGGAAGTGTCGATATGTGATGAAAACATGGGAAAGTGGTCAGAGTCAGAAATGTGTCATTTTAGGCTATAAGAAACCCAACAAATGGCACTAGACTATGATTCTCAACAATTTACAGAGAAATGCATTGTACCCATTGCATCTGATGTTAGTACCGATATTTTAATAGAATCTCAGTCACCAAATGAGATGGAAATAATGGTGATTCCAAATTTTAGTCCTTCGAAGAGCTAGATCTGAGGTGTATCCTAGGGGATCTAGTGGAAACATGGTGTACAATATATCATGAGCTATTGGATCCAGGCACTAAATGAGGTGTAGTGGAACGTTGTTTATTTTATGGAAGATCCACGATTGAGTATGATAGCACATTCACAAATTAATAGCATGATGCCAAAAGTGATCGAGCTAATCAAGAAGTGGATCAGTATATCAACAGTTGGTGCTAATATCTCCTTGACAAAAGAATAGGGATTAATTTTCCTCGAGGAGGATTTAAATATGACAAAATCCAAACATGTCGAGACATATAATTAATAACTCCTTGTGAAATAGTTTTTGCAAAACCTCTCCTCCCCCATGAGTTGTGGTTTGATAAAATAGTTCCAGTTTCTTCCCAGGTAAGAAAAAAGTGCTTTTTGCATTAGTCAAACCAAAGAATATGCATGTTACGCACAACACGGACCTTTTCTGATGTGAGACAAAAGAGTACCAA
The DNA here is from genome assembly GCA_001517045.1 of Pseudotsuga menziesii. Classification (NCBI taxonomy): domain Eukaryota; kingdom Viridiplantae; phylum Streptophyta; class Pinopsida; order Pinales; family Pinaceae; genus Pseudotsuga; species Pseudotsuga menziesii. The sequence goes on from LPNX010245130.1 coordinate 234,797, forward strand.
ATAAAAGCATGGCAACTGCCCCTATTTACAAATTCAAATTTATAGAAATGGAAATTGTATGCCTTATTGTTATCATGTCTGCCAAAAGAAAAAGAGACCATTGAACCTATGAAACCTCCCACCAAGCACTATAAACTAGACTTATCAAGCTACCAAGCATTTCTACCTTACTACATACAGTTTAACATTGTATACCCTTTGTTTTTATTTTAAAATAAATACATCCACTGAACCTGTAGCTTTACCTAATCCATTCTGCTAAAATCCTACTAGACTATTTTACTTGCTAATAGTGATTTTTCCCTAGGATGGCCTAGAAAACTAAATCCAAGTTATCAAATACTATATTTGTTAGTGATGAGAATATACATGACATGAATTCCATTATTTGGCATATGATTATCACCAATTCTAACCTAAGTTCAATCTTGTAAGAAACCCATTCCTTATCCGTTGGAGGACAAGATCCTTTCCAATTATGGGACTCTAACCTTGTCAAAATATTGTTCCCCGGGTTCGTATATTTCCCATAATTTATCACCTGGTGCTCTAACCAGTACTCCAAAAAGAAAGGGAATTATTACATCAAATCTCATTGAAACCGTGTATAGTCTAGATATCACTAGCCTAAAAAGAATGTTTTTCCTTTCAGAGCTCCAACTAGATTATAACCTGGATAAAAAAACCTTATGTTCTTCCTATCAAACCCTTATCCACCAAGATCTAAGCCTTTCTCTACTGCAACACCTAGAAAATGGATTTTTCCTCTCTATTGTGCCCCCACCATATGAATCTATGGTCTTTTCTAAATGGTTTCAAGGAAATAAATATCCCTAATTTGTATAATATTGGGAATGAGATGATGAAAGAATATATGTGGTGATCCTTGGAACCCTTGTGAGTTAAACCCCTATGTATGGAAATAATTATCCAAGGTATGACCTATGTGAATTTTTTATCCAATGGATTCGAGAATGATTAGAAGAATTCCCTATGATTTCCCTGTTCAGATACCCATATTATTTGTTTCATATGTTCTTGCACCAAAATTTTGAACATTATAAATCCTTCAACCTAAAGATGAGAAATGAGAAGGGGGATCCAATCCCATTTTTCAAGTGGACTGATTTTATCTTGATAAATCCTAATAACTCTAATTCTCTAGTTTCACCAACAAAGTAATGAGTATACATATGCTATTATCCATGATGTTCTACCACCCAGGATGTTCCTCGAGAACACAAAATGGATTCATTTCACTTCAAACACCATAACAAGTGACTAGTTCATATTCCAAAATCATACAATAATAAGAGTATATGGATTCAAAGAGGATCCATATCAACTCCCTGCTTTCCTCACACTAAATATTATTTCCATGGAATATGAAAAAAAAAATATTTAACGTGTATGAAAGAAATTTCAAGCATTACATACATGGGAAAACCTTTCTCCTACCACAATATATAGGACCTTTCTAGATCAATGGGGATGAATGCTTTCCAATACTTAGAAGGACTCTTAAATCAATTGAATTTGAAGAAGGAAAATCCATGCAGTATGACCCTCATGGTATGATTTCAAAGTAACTAATTGAGAATAGGAATTATGCATATGAACATGAGCCAAGAACATATTGGAAAATAGTTGAAAATTTAGAGACTTGGGAAGATATCATGGAAGCTCAAAGAATAATTACAGAAGAAAGAGCATGAGAGAAACAATAGTGCCAGAAAAGGGGAGATAATGATCTTTCTATAGACATGGATGTATATGAGGATGAGAAAGGTCATCCATCCAAAAGATCCAGAGCTGAGGGGAAATAGGTTGAAGAAGAAGACAATATCAATATACCCAAAGAGTTAATGGACATAACCATTCTATGAACTATACAGAGCCCAGAATGTTATTGACTAAACGTTTAGAGTCACCTTTAACAAGGGTAGTACAAGTATAAACATACTTGCAAACTAAGTACAAGAACATCGGAGAAATAAATTTCAAGATGATGAATGAAACGAGACAACAAATAGGTACATGAGGAAAAAGGCTACTTACAGTAGTATATCATAACAATGAAATTTTCAAATGGTATGTAGTGCAACTTATAGTGCCACATCCTACTAGATTTACTAAATATAGGGCTGATGAATATCAAATAGATTTCAACCAATTTGAGAGGGTAGATAGACTAGATTTCTTTAAGAAAGCTACTGATATGATCTATAAAGAGGTGGTTTAGTCAATTAAAATAGAGAAGAATCTCAGGACCTCTTTACATATATTTTAATATCTATGGAAAGAATAAAAGGTGCCAATGAGATCCAAACAAGTAATCATTAAAGACTTAAGTTCCGAGCCAATATATAGTACGCATGCTACAACTATTTTGAAAGAAAAATACAATGAAATTTCTCATCTAAGAAAAAACTTCAACATCCCAATAGTTCATGCAGTTCAAACCCTTGAACTTAGGAATTTCCAAGAAGAGAGTGAAAAACTATATGCAAGTATGTTACAGTTAAAAAACCTAATTGAAGATAGATATGATAAAATTAGTAAACTTGTGTATAAAATTGCCTCTGTGAAGATGAAAAAAACTGACATATCTACTAAATAGGTTAGTGGAGGCCTTCCCTCTAATGTGTAAGAAGGAGAACTATCATTAGAATGAGTATAGCAGGGTACAAGTGTGCCTAAAAAGTAGCATGTTGAAAAGGAATTCATAGATTTCATGATTGAAGACACACCTACACTAAAGGAAACTTCCCAACCAACAAAAAAGCTACTTGATAAAGATAACATAATTAAATAGTTAGAGACTGAAGTAGTCCAAACATGTGGGAGAATTTTAGAGTTGGAGGGAGAGTTATCTAAAAGAGAAGATGACATCTGTGATTTAAAAAAGGATATAGATGATTTAAAAAGTAAGAGAACCAAGATAAAGGTGGATGTAGAATGGGAATATCTTCTAAGGAGAACAAATCAATCCATATGCTACAATATAACCCATTTTTTTATGAATGAGTAAGATCAATGTGAGCTAATTCAAGAAGAATTAGATATGTACGAGACAATCAAAGAGGAAGTAAAGGTGGTAGAAATCTAGTTGGGAGACAAGGCTAAAGAAACTGAAAAGATAATTGAATACCTAAACAATAGAAGCAAGATGCAATTGGAAAAAATTCAAATAAATAATAGAACTCATCTTTTCAATATATCTAGGAAGGCTCTTTGGAGAAGAAACCAAATTCATATGAAGTCTCTTGTAGATGACATACATGCTTTCAAGGGTATGTTTTTTAAAGTGATCAATTTGGGTTTATGTCACCCTTGGAATGGTAATGAAGAAATGTTTCCTAAACAGGAATACTAGACAAACCTGATACAAAATAGAAACTCATATCTAAAAATAGTATCTTTATATTCTACACAAAATGTTTTAGAAATTGATATCAATTTATTGTCATATTTTTTCCTCATAAAAATATACAAAAATAAAATAAAAATATCCCCACCTTTTTTTCCCAAGAAAGAGGTCTAATACCAAATGATTTGGTCTTTAATAGATCTTAGGATAGATATAACATTAAATCAAGAATAACATCGTAGATCCACATAGTAGGTGTTAGAATAATCAACCCATAGTTAACTACCTTAGACATTAATTAATCCATTTTTGTCTTATTTGCCTAGTTTCCAATATTCCACTCTATGCAAGTTGTCTTCCACATGTCCCAGAATTCAAACTTGCTAAAACTGAGTGATGGAGTGCTTAGGAAACCTCCTGGAATCCATATTTAGCATATCTTCTTTATTCCAGATCCTCCCTAGTGCATGTCTGCTTTTTCTGCTTTATTGCCTGCTTTACTGAGTTTTATGGCAAAAGGGAGAGTAAGACTAGGTGCAGTTGACTTGTTTTTTGCCCTCATCATCCTCCATTATTTTCTCCTAATAAAATCATTTATGATTTTCCTTTCCATCACCTATTAGCTTTCCTACTTGACTTTTCCAATTCGTGAGCTCCTATACAGATTTGGAAACTGCTTTATGCACCTATGGGGGATTTGACTAGATTTAGTAATCCTGCTTTTGACTATTTCGAATGGCATCCTTATGCATTCAAATATATCATGTAATTTTTTATTTCAGCAGCCTATGACTTCACAAGGATGGCTATTGTACACTTATTCAATACAAATTAGTTTTATGCTCCAATTTCAGTTTCCTTTGTGTGTAAATTTTCATGTTTGATTAGTAATTTTGTGAGTGCAATTGATCTATCACCTAGGTTAAATTTCCACATGGTATCAGAGCCTTTGTAGATTGATTTCTCTCCTTCCATATTGCTAATGCAGGTTCGAAATCTTGACTGGGAGCTATTATGCTGACTGAAGGGACAATTTCTGAGCTATGGATCAATCTCAGAAGATCATCTTGACTCCATTTAATTTATTTGAATGGAAAGAAGAGATGGAGATATTGTTGAGAGTGAAAGGTCTCTACAGGGTGACTATGGAAACTGAAGCATATCCGAATACAGCTACAAAGAAAATTAAATGGCACAACAGGAGGGATGAGGCTTATGGTCTCTTGTGTCTGAGCATATCCAGAGACCTCCTCTTCCCTCTTGATGGATTGACATCACCAAATGAAGTATGGGAAAATCTTGTATATATTTTTGGTAAGATAGATGAGATGAGAGGACATCAAATCAATAATGTATTGATCTCCTTGAGTCTCAGCAGCTTCGAATCCCTGCAACTTTACTTTTCCAAGTTTAAAGCCCTTGTTTTGCAGCTAAAACAATGTGGAATTGAAAAGAAGGAGGATAAACTAGTCTTGGACATACTCTCGAAGCTTAGCCCTAACTATTCAATGTTTTTTTTTACCTTCCATGCCACCAAGTTGACGTCTCGAGCCTTGAAGATGCCTAATCTTGCAAAGTTCACGAAATCCCTCACACAAGAACAAGATAAACTAGTGATGATGGGCACCATCAAACCTTCCAAAGACCAAGCTATGGTTGCTGGAGATTAAAGGGTGGATTCAAAAGGCAAGAAGAAAGCTAAGAACCCACCTAAGTAGAAGAGAGATAAGAATAAGTCTCAGGAGGAGCCCCAAGGCTCCAAGAAGAACTTCCATAAGAAGAAGAACAAAGGAGAAATGAGCAAGTGATCATACTACAGTAAGGGATTTCATCTTGAAAGCTCTTACATGAAGAATAAAATTGACATGGTGACCCAACTCATAGAGAAGAATAACATATCCCTTCCTGATAGCTCAAAGAAGAGGGAAGGAGGATCAAATTCATAATACAAAGAGAGAGTTCATGCATTGGTTGCTGGCACATCAAGCTCACCTAGTTTCATCATAGAATCTGAAGCTTCAAGACATATGGTTTCGACCAAGGAGGCATTCTCCACTATTGACATGTCGAAAGGTACACCAATAGTGTTGGGAGATGACTCTCTCAATGACAGTTTGGGCAAAGGAATGATTGATCTTGACCATGGTAAGTTCAGCAATGTATTGTATGTTCCAGGTCTTGCCTCTAACCTCTTGTTAGTGTATCAGATGACCCACACAGGGTCTCCAAAGAAGGTCATATTCTCCCCTTATGATGTTGAGATCATGGAGATCTCAAGTGGTAAAGTCATTGCAAAAGGAGTTGTAGATCACACTTCGAAGGTATACTAGTTTTCACATTTTCTACCCCACTCAAACCCCTCTGCTCTTTTGATTCATGCTAATGAGGCAAGCAAGCTTTGGCATGGAAAATTTGTCCATATTAACTATAAGTATATTTCTGATCTAAGTGAAAAAGAAATGTTCATAGGGTTACCAAAGATTAATTTTTCCAAGGGAGTCTGTCAAGGTTGTGTCCTAGGAAAACACCCAGAGCATAAATTTGAGAAAGCTAGTCATGGGAGAACTGCTGCACCTCTTGAGTTGATCCACAGTGATGTTGCTGGTCCATTCCCTCATATTTCAATGTTTCAGGCCAAATATTCATTAACTTTCATATATGACTTTTCCAGGTACTGTTGGGTTTACTTCCTGAAGCATAAGTATGAAGTTTTTGGCCTCTTCAAAGTCTTTAAGGCTTTGGTTGAAAACCAGTCTGGGAGGAAACTCAAGATCCTCAGATCTGACAATGGTGGTGAGTATGTCAAGTCTGAGTTCATTCATTATTTTGAATATTCAGGTATTCAGATGCAACATTCAATCCCTTACACACTACAACAAAATGGTGTTGCTGAGAGAAAGAACAGATCACTGAAAGAGATGGCAACCTGTATGTTGGAGGATAAGACTTTGCCACCAAAGTTATGGGATGAAGCTATAAAATATGAATCCTATATTTAGAATAGGGTGCCTCATAAACATCTTGATGATATGACTCCTTTTGAAGCATGGAGTGGGCTCAAGCCAGATGTGACCCATTTCAGGATTTTTGGCTCAAGGGCTTGGGCTAGAATTCCAACAGAAAAGAGGAAGGCTTTGCAGCCCCAAATCCAAGAGTGTCTATTTGTTGGGTACTATGAATATTCAAAAGGGTAAAATTTGATAAATTTGAGCACAAACAAAGCCTTCATTGAAAGGAGTGTTCAGTTCCAAGAAGAGCCTTTAGCAACAATTGAAGTTGGAGAGTCTTCTTCACCACCAGAACCATTGAATGCAAGTGAAGAGACAAATGAGTTTGATGATTCTGATATGTATGATAATTATTATTTTATTTCATATCCTAACATTCCTACAAGACTAAAATGGAAATCAAATACCATTCATACAGCTGGGTAACTAGCTGGAAATCCTAGTGATCCTAGGAGGACTGGATCTCAGTTTGAGAGTGCCCTGAGCATGAAAGGTCCTTTGTTTGTAGAGAAATGATATATGATGGTTGAATCAGACCCATAGACATATTAATATGTATCACATGATCCAATATGGCAAGCATCCATGAAATAATAATTCAGCTCACTCCAGAAGAACAACACTTGGGAGCTGGTTGATCTTCCCCCAGGGAGGAAGCTAGTTCAATGTAAGTGGGTTTTCAAAACTAAGTTTTCTAATGATGGTTCACCTTTGAAATATAAGGCAATATTGGTAGCCAAGGGATACTCACATGTACATGGTATTGACTACAATGATACCTTTGCACCAGTGGCAAAGATGGACTCTATCAAGCTAGCCTTAGCCATTGCAGCTTCGAAGCAGTGGGAGGTACATCACATGGATGTGAAGTGTGATTTCATGAATGGATATATTACTGAATATATTCACATGCATCAGCCTCAAGGTTTTGTTACTAATCCATATTTTGTTTGCATGCTAAATAAATCATTGTATGGGCTTAAGCAAGCCCCCAGGGCTTGGTATGCCAAGATTGATGGCTTTCTGCTGTCATTGAGTTTTGTTCGATGCAAGTATGATACAAATGTTTATTTGAAACTGATTCATGGTTATTTTATGATTATTTTCTTGTATGTGGATGACCTTCTGATTAGAGGAAGCTCAAAGAAAGAAATTGCCTCCTTGAAGGATGCAATGAACCATGCATTTTCTATGACTGATTTGGGGTTGTTGAGCCAATTTTTGGGTCTCAAAATTGCTCAATCCAAAAATGGAATAAAATTAAATTATTCCAAGTATGCTTTGGATTTTATAAACAAGTTCAACATGAAATATTGCAATCCAAGCAAGACTCCCTTCCTTTCAGGAGTTAAGCTTGAAGAAGCAGGTTCTTCTCCTATGGTAGATAGTACACTGTATAGACAACTGATTGGGTGTTTGTTGTACCTTACACACAATAAACCTGATATTTCTTATGCAATAAGTGTGGCTTCAATATACATGTATCAACCTCATGAGATCCATTGGAGAGCAGCCAAAAGGATCCTTAACTTTGTTCAGGGAACAAGAACTCATGGGATCTTTTACAAAGCTAAATCTGATCTTGATTTGATTGGGTTTACTGATAGTGATTGGGCAGGTGACAACACAGATCGAAAGTCAACATTAGGATATGTTTTCATGCTTGATGAAGGACCAATCAGCTAGTCAAGTAAGAAACAGAGTGCCATTGCACTCTCATCTACAGAAGCAGAGTACATAGGAGTTGTAAATGCAACAACTCAATGTTTATGGTTGCAAGGGTTACTTGGTGAGTGTGGATTCGAATTAGAGTTCTAAATTATTATCTATTATGATAATCAGAGCACCATTCGAATCTACAATGACCCAGTTCAGAGATAGATAACCAAACACATTGAGATCCATATGCACTACATCAGACAGCTTGTGCATGATGGCACCATTCACCTACTCTTCTGTGCATCTTCGGAACAAGTAGCTGACATCTTCACCAAATTTTTTTTGTGAGAATACATTCAGTAATCTCAAATCACTGCTATGGATTGCTGATCATGTTGTGAAGCATGATTGATGACAAAATTTTCAAATTTTGTTTTATTGTCCATGTTTAAGGGAGGATTTTCCCACTGGGTTTTTTCCTCTTTCCTTGGTTAAATGGACATGCAGTATGTAAAGGGTGACTAAGCCTTGTTTCTAGGCACTATATTTTTCTGACATTTACTCATAAGTCAGGCTTAAAATGGGGTGTTATAATAATCAACCCATAGTTAGCTACCTTGGACATTAATTAATCAATTTTTGTCTCATTTGCCTAGTTTCCAATATTCCACTCTATGCAAGTTGTCTTCCACATGTCCTAGAAGTCAAACTTTCTAAAACTGAGTCATGAAGTGCTTGGGAAACCTCCTGTAATCCATATTTATTATATATGCTTTATTCCAGATCCTCCCTAGTGCATGTCTGTTTTTTCTTCTTTATTGCCTACTTTACTGAGTTTTATGGCAAAAGGGAAAGTAAGACTAGGTGCAGTTGACTTGTTTTTTTCCCTCATCATCCTCCATTCTTTTCTCCTAATAAAAGCATGTATGAGTTTTCTTTCCATAACCTATTAGCTTTCCTATTTGACTTTTCCAAATTGTAATCTCCTAGGAAGATTTGGAAACTGCTTTATGCACCTATGGGGATTTGACTAGATTTAGTAAGCCTGCTTTTGACTATTTCGAATGGAAGCCTTATGCATTCAAATATCTCATGTAATTTTTTATTGCAGCAGCCTATGACTTCACAAGGTTGGCTATTGTACACTTATTCAATACAGATTAGTGTTATGCTCCAATTTCAGTCTCCTTTGTGTGTAAATTTGCATGTTTGATTAATAATTTTGTGAGTGCAAATGATCTATCACCTGGGTTTAATTTCCACAGTAGGAAGAAGATAATGAATATGAAATGTAGAGAATACCCTTAAATTAGGGTAAAACCATTAACTATTTTTCATGGAAGGAATTAGTTAACAAGTCCAGTGTAATGAAACTCATGTGTAATTACATTATCTCATGAATATTCCTGTGTCAATTACCCCTTTTTATTACATAATTTCTTTTAACTATGTAGGGGGGACATTTCTTACCCACCAAGTGCCAAGTGGGGCTATTCACATTACATTCATTATCCCCACATTAAATTCAATATCCCCTTGGGTACCTCCCTAAGTACCTCGCGTTATATTCCCTATGTTCATTCCTATGGGCCCATGATTCCAAGAAATTACAACATACCCTCCTCAATGCTTCCTTTACTTTGAAGAATGAGAATTTGATAGAAATAAAGCACAAATTTCACTAGTCTTTCCCTCAAACCATTGGCTAAAAATATTTGTTAAAAATTAATTCTAGCATTTTCCTTATATGATTTTGAATAATTGTTATTTGTATTGTAAGGATAAAGCTAGTATTTGGTGAGACACTAGAAAATATGCAACCCCTTTATCCTAGAAAATAAATTTAGTACTAACTATCCACACTCCCCAACTTGTCACAAAATTAAAAAACTCTCTACTCTTTTAGTTCCTTTTTTCCTTGATCCAAAATGGGCCAATATATAATTTTTCATCTATTTTGGTGCTTTTTAGGTGGAAATATTGGATGAATTGGCTTGTAGGACCATTTTAGGGGCAAGTCTCACTTTACAAATTTGGATTATATAATATTTTAGGGCCTTTTTTAGGGTAGAAATGATATTTTTTGGTGGTCAAAAGTCCATCTCTTGTTCCATGCCCCTTGAATCAATTCTATACTCTGATACCTTTCCAACATTCTAAGAATCACCTCGAAGGGATTTCATATGAATAATTTATTCCTCTCACAATTTGACCTATCCAATTACCCACTATGGTATCAAGTCAACTCCACATCATCTCTCATTTCTCACACGTGCATCTAGTCATGTGTGGACTTTCAACAACATTACAAAAGTTATAAAAAAAACCCTAATCGAGAATTGTGGCATGCATAAACACTTAAATTAACTCTAGATGGCTACCAAGGTATGTTAAATATTGGTCCATTAGGAGAAGAAGTGTTAAATTTCATGAACCATAGATCTACAATCCAAAATGAGAGATGTCTAAAAAGAAGTATGCAGTGGAATTATCAAATCAATGTAAACTGAACAACAGATTTATGACATAAATTTCACACAAATCAGACAAGTGTTGCTCAGATTCTCATAACATTAATATTCATTAATTAATAAGTAATACAATGGTAGTACAATAAATAACATTTGAATATTGTGGATAGGATTCGAATATACCAATTATAACTAACTATTTATCTATCTCAATGTGGAAAAATCATAGCTGGAGCTCACTAGTGTAACTCTAGATGACTAAATCAGTCTACAATAAGTCAACTAATGAGTTTGGTGGAGAAAAGGAGCCACACTACCTGCATGCATGCAAATCTAATGTTAGAATAACTGGTTGTGATATAATTAATAGTAACTCGAGCATAGTTGAGCATAACGGCTTACCTACCAAGGTCTACTGAAGGAGACTACTAGTAGCACTGAGAGTGACCTCCTAAAATGTAGGTATTAGTCCTTGGGGCGCATAAACTCATCATCATGGAGATGCAGTAAGTGGAAGTTAACCCATAGGTGTGTCACCCATACTCTAGTACAATGATAATAACCTCCTAAGTTTGAAAAATGACAAAATAGACTTTGTTGGATAAAGGAGGATTAATTAATCCTAACAAGAAGAGATTCCATTCTTATGATGGTATGGTATTGTTCCATAGTTGAGCAATAGCACAAGAGTGGATATTAGAGTAGAACATAGGAAGTAGGAGATCTTGTAGTAGTCATTCTAGTTGGAGAGTAATAAGTAACTCTATAGAGAGTACCGTTTCATTTATCTTTACATTCTATAAAACAGACAAAGGGATATTCCTCATTTTTTGTTACGTTTTCCCCAATAATTGGTTTTCCCAACATATATCTTGTGTTATTGTGTGGATTTTGTATTTCTTTTCTCTAGTTATCTTCTTTCAGTCCCAATTTTATTTAGCATGAAATAATCTAATAAAAAGAAATAGGTTGTAAGGTTCCTTGCAACAAATTGTTCTAGTGGAATATCGATGATAGTTTATAGATCATATTGGTATCAAAGAAGTTTTGTTTGGGATTTTGTGGGAAATTGTGGGATCTAGTAGAGGAATAAATAAAAATATTTCAAATGTTGGCCATGGTCGATGATTATGGTGAATAAGCAACATGAGAATAATGAGTAGTGATTTACAACGTTAGAAATACAGGTCTTCAATATCTCAAGCAACACGTCAATCCTCATAGCGGATATGGAGAGCAATTTTGGACCATTCGATGATGTTACACTTGCTAACTCAGATCATATTATAGGGGAAATCAAAAGATAAAGGAAACCTAGAAATGGAGATGAGAAAAGAGCCCCAAAAAATGAATCAAAGTTCCAGTGCCAATATCATTTCTGAGTATTTATTAATATGGAAGCTAAATTCGATACTAAGATATACCAAGGTGATATCTATGCTTTAAATTTGAATATTTTGTTGAAGAAATTAGAGGTCTATTTTAGTATCCATCAAATAAATTTCCAACCATAAAATGTTGGGTGATATTTTTCTAAAGTATTTGGATTTCTAAAGGTTTTATATAGTTTCTAACCCATTTTGGGGATTTTTAGAGTAAAAATAATGTATCCCATGGCATCTAGGTGAACCAATTTAGAAAATATATGGAAATTAGCAAATATTTTGGAAGAAAATAAAAAATTAACCCATCAGCTAAATTTTGTCCCTAATATTCTTCTTTGTTGATATGACTACATGTCCACCCAAGTCTTACTTCAGTAGCAGAACATACTAAAAAAAGAACATAGCCAAACATAGAAAAAAAAGAAAATGATTTGTAAAAGAACGATTTTTAGATAATAAATTGGACACACTTACCTCCCTAACCACTCCCTTTTCCTCCTTCATATCAAATGGTAACACTTTTCCAAAACGAGGCTTAGGAAACACATCGCAGGAAGGCTAATCATCGAACGGATGCAAAAGGGATCAGTGTATTATTGTTGTCGTCATCGGAGCCGATCAACATTAGAACTTGGATTTGGGTGGTCTTTTGTTTCTACTATGGAAAATTGTAAATATTTATATTTTTTTTAAATTCTGAAAACTTGAGATAGTCTTATTAATTCTTAAATTTCCAATTATAAAAGTGTGGGTGATATTTTCTTTTAAAGATTCAAATTTTCAACTTAGATTTGGGTGGCCTTCTTATGCAACACTTTTTTTTTGTATTATGGAGAATTTTAAGGATCCATACTTTTCTTAAAGTGAGAAAACCTTAGTTAGTCTTATTAATTCTTAAATTTTCAACCATAAAATTTTGGGTGATATTTTTCTGAAGTATTCAGATTTCTAAAGGTTTTATATAGTTTCTAACCCATTTTGGGGATGTTTAGAGTAAAAATAATGTATCGCATGGAATCTGGGTGAAATAATTTAGAAAATATATGGAAATTAGCAAATCTTTTTCGGAAGAAAATAAAAAATTAACCCATCAACTAAATTTTGTCCCTAAAATTCTCCTTTGTTGATATGACTACATGTCGACCCAAGTCTTACTTCAATAGCAAGACATACTAAGAAAACATAGCAAAACACAGAAAATAAGCAATGATTTATAAAAAACGATTTGTAGAGAATAAATTGGACATGGTTACCTCCCTAACCACTCCCTTTTCATCCTTCCACTCCCTTTTCCTCCTTTCCTCCTTCATAAAGTAGTTCTAGATTCCACTCTTAAAGAAAGAGTCAAAATGTTGGGTGTAAAAGCAGTGTTTTGCCATCATATGAAATGATCGATTATCTTGTAGATTACATTTATGTGAATAACATTCATGTAGGTGAACAATATTTCACCATATGATGATCGACAATGAGCATAGCAGGAAAACCCCAACAACCAACATGAAGGTATATATAGGAGTAGAATATTTACACAAACCAAGAGAAACATGACTACGATCGCCCACCATAATTTTCCTCCTTCTCTACCATACAATGCATACAGTTAAGCCACGGTAAGAATTTGAGTCATTTGTCAATGATATTTTCTATCAATGATTCATGCAAGGGATTATTCATGTTGTTAAATTGTCCCATCGGTCGATGATCTCAAAAATCCATCATGGGCATTCCTTGTGATAGGGATATATGTGTAGTTTTATATGGTGGAACTGGACCAATTTACCATTGACATTAAAATATGGACAAATGGATCGATACATTCATAGACATTTCCAATTTCCCCTCGTTGAAATCATGCACATGTTAGAAAATGGATGTACCTCTGGAGTTTCTGGACGGAGAATCATTAATCGCTTTCAGTATTGCATATAAATCCAGTACCTCTATTTGAACTAGGATTTCCTTGAAATGTTCTAAAGAAGTTTTTAATTCATATATTGAATTCAAATGTACACAACATGATTTGAAGCCGAAATTCGATGACATCCAACGTATTGTATGGATGTGTCGGACAACAATGATGTAGTGGGGAAAGGTCCTCCATGCCACAAGTCAAGTAGTAAGTCAGGATAAAACACAACTGGAAGGAAATGGATGGGTGGAGACAATGAATAATGAAACCAACACTAGCAAGCCAAATTATGGTGGGAATGACTACCTCTATTCTCCCCAAGGAGGGTAAAACCAATGAGTATAGATCAAGAACTTCCAATTTTGAGTAGGGACATTAATACATAATATAGATACATCCAAGTCCACATATTTATATGACCGCCAGATCATGATACTAAATGCTAACACATGTCACAAAAATGAGTATAAGAGAAATGATAACCATAACAAAATATAATATAAGCTGAGTAATAATCGTGCAAATAATCCATCTGAATCAATATTTGTCCAATGAGAAAACACTGATGCAAATCTTATCACTGCTAACTACTCTGCACATGACTAAATCGCTACATCAGTCCTCAAATCTGAGTGTCCCGAGACTCATTCCTCACATGGGAGAGTACTATATTCCATCAAATAAATAATGATCCATCATAAATGCTCGTACTGATGGAGATAATTGTGAGCAGTTTGGGAATCCTTGTTGGTTGGATGATTCCTATACTCATTGGGGTTGGACATGGGACTCATACCTATGTCATTGCAGCAACATCATTGTGAGACTCAATGCTGATGTGCATCAAGCACATAAGAACTTAATGTTGGGTGGGTAAATCTGACAAATTTCCAACTTTACATTGAAAATTTCTAGTTTTCAGTGCAGTGCTATGATTTCCATAGCATGAATATCATTTCTTATGATAATAATTTTTTATGGTGGATTCTAATGTTTGGGTACTTATAGTTGAGGAAATAGGATCCAGGAATAATTTTGTTTGATAAGTTGTGTGGGAAGGAATTCTCACCAAAGGGGGTGCAATGCAAGGAATGGGACCCTGGAATTGCTTGTTTTGGAGAAACTTTACGTGCTAGATTGATGGAGCAAGTTAACATTTTTGCACATGGATTCATGCTCCAGTTATCCTACATGATGGACAAATTTGCAGCACTCTGGATTTCTTCTACTTGAGGACAAGCATAATTGGGAGGGGAGGACTGTCATTTCCCCATTTTGACAGCACCATGAATCAGATCAAACCCCATGGATCCTAGTGACATATTGAATTAAATAATTAATTAGGGGTCAAGTAAGCACTAGAGTCAAAAAATGATGCCAAAAATGAGAAAAGAGGAATATTTCAAGAAAAGAAGCATAAATCCAGAAAGCAGGATAAACAGGAAAAGGAGGAAAGTATGAAAAGCAGGAAAGTTCAGAAAAGAAGGAAAGTCAGAAGAAGAGGAAAAATAAGGAAAGGAAAAGCAAAGCAAAGCAAGTAAAGCATGTCCACTCATGGGTGACCTATTATCACAGGTCACCAAGCCAAGTAACTTGCTCAACATGTCAACACTAATTCTATAAAATAAGTATTCCAACCTCCTTTTAGATATTTATCTATTTTGGTTTATTATTTGATTGCTTCATTCTATGTGAGCATTATTTCTAGAGTGATGCACCTCAGAGCCCTGGGAGATGAGCCTCAAACCTTCCCTTCCCCTCTCCTTCAGTATTCTTCTCTTATATTGAAGGTATGGAGCACTTGATTTCAACCATTTTAAGTAATCTCATAGATATTTTTCAAACTCCATCATGTTCAGGTCGAGCTCCAGTGAATCCCATGCTTCACCTATGCTCTCAGCCCTTCCCAGGTCATGTTTTGGGCCTCCTTCCTATCATTGTGAGTCTCTTGATGTAATGGTCAGTGATTACTTTAATATCTGATATATTCCATGGGTAAATAATTTATTTCTCTCTTCCAATTCGAAATATTAATGTCCCTTAAGTTTGCATACTCATTTTTAGATGTAAAATCTTAACTAGTCATCAAAATGAGGGATTTGACCCTCCTACGGAAATAGTAACTGAGTATTTCCCATGAGAATGAGATTGAATGGTATGATATGATGTAATATGATGTAATAGACTCTACAAAATAAAATTATCAGGTCTTATACATTTCTGTTCCAAAATTCAAGCTTATTTGCACACCCCTGCTAGATTACTAGCTAATTTTGACTAGTATAGCTGTTATTTAATTTCAGAGAGTTATACTTAGTGAATTTTTTCTGTAATTTGATGCATATCACTGAAGGAAATAACTATCCATATATTACCCCTGATCATATATTCATTGAATTCGTACTATTTTTTTGGATCCTCCATTGCGCAGGATTCCACCAGGCCAAAATTGCCAAAAAAAACCCAAGTTCTTCCAAAACTCCCCGAAACCTTTTAGATATTATACAAACTATAAAAAACCCTTTATTATGTGATCTTAAGTCTTGAACAACCCTTTTCAAGTTTCCAAAATCCCCTAGTTGAAAAATACTAAGCTACTCTTCCTAGTTTCACGGTTTGGCTTCCCAGAAGCGTGGAAGTAGGTTTCTGCATAGCGGATTCTGAAACCTAAATGGAACTAGATATAAATGTGTTAGGGAAGAGGAAATTATTTTTCTGAAATATATTTGGTTTCTTCCCACCAGCCACTCCCTTTTTTTGCAATTTATCCCAGTAAAATACCTTAATTTCCCAATCAACAATTTACTGAATGCTTGCAAGAGTAATAGTAGAAATTTCATTTTAAAAATTGTTGAAAGATAATATTCTAATATGTACATAATATCAGGGATATTACAGTGGTATCAAATCATGTCCAAGAAACCAAAATACTTTTCTTGCATCTAAGTATTGCAAGATGAAGGTCAATTGTGAGAGAGATGAATTTACTCCTAGTCTCTCTGTTGGTGAACACAAAATCGGTGCAAAGCAAGCTGATGTTTTCAATGGTGATAAAGGATATTTTGGATAAGATACAAAAGAAGAACAAATATCATATATGAATTCATCATATGAAATCCCTAAGGAAGTGGAATACTAGTCCCCACCAGCTGAATGTGAACTAGGAAATTTGAAAGAGAAAAATCTGATGCAAAGGGATGGATACAGTTCAGAATTTTCGACTCTCTTGTAGGATGATGAATCTGAAATGCCAAGGCATGAGATTATTTATGATTTTTGTATAGATCACATGTCATTCCGGCCTTCAGAGATACCTTTCACTTCATATCATGGAAGTGAGTGTGCAGAAAATTCAAAGGCTGGCCTGTATGTTGAGTTTTATGTGGTGTATTCATGCCACAAGAAAAATGGTCATATATGTCAGCTATTAGAAGAATAAACCTTGCTGGAGGATATTTTTGGTGAGCCACATCATTTGATTGGATCACTAAAGGAGGACAGAAAGAATCTTAGGGCAGCCATGAAAAAATTTGTTGACATCAATGCCTTGGTGGAAAGATGTTGTTGGAAAGCTTCTGGTGGAGAGATGGAAGGAGAATCCTTTCTGGAGGAGTGCATAGCACAGAAAGAATGCATGCCCAAAATTACTGAGAGATATATGAACTTAATATATGATAGAGAACGTCTCCTCATAGTGGCTTAAATGTAGCATTGTGAATTCGAGAGGGAAACAAAAGAGTCTGAAACACTCCATATTAAATGGGACGCTACATATGATTCCTTGAAAATAACCCAAGAATCTCTTCAAGAGTCAAGTTTACAGATTGATCAAATTCAAAGGGAGTTGAATGTACCAAACCCCCCATCCTACATGGAAAATAATCATGTGAACATGGTGTTATAATAATCAACCCATAGTTACCTACCTTAGACATTAATTAATCCATTTTTGTCTTATTTGCCTAGTTTCCAATATTCCACTCTATGCAAGTTGTCTTCCACATGCCATAGAAGTCAAACTTGCTAAAACTGAGTCATGGAGCACTTTGAAAACCTCCTGGAATCCATATTTAGCATATATGCTTTATTCCAGATCATCCCTAGTGCATATCTATTTTTTCTGCTAAGTTGCTTGCTTTATTGAGATTTATGGCAAAAGGGAAAGTAAGACTAGATGTAGTTGACTTGTCTTTTTCCATCATCATCCTCCATTATTTTCTCCTAATAAAAGCATGTATGAGTTTCCTTTCCATCCCTTATTATCTTTCCTAATTGAATTTTCCAATTCGTGAGCCTCTAAGTGGATTTGGAAACTGCTTTATGCACCTATGGGGGATTTGACTAGATTTAGTAAGCATGCTTTTTGACTATTTCGAATGGCATCCTTATGCATTATAATATCTCATGTAATTATATATTTCAGAAGCCTATGAATTCATAAGGTTGGATATTGTACACTTATTCAATACAGTTTAGTGTTATGCTCCAATTTCAATCTCCTTTGTGTGTAAATTTGCATGTTTGATTAGAAATTTTGTGAGTGCAATTGTTCTATCACTTGGGTTCAATTTTCACATGGTATCAGAGCCTTTGTAGATAAATTCATATCCTTCCATATTTCTATTGTAGGTTAGACATCTTGACTGGGAGCATTCTACTGACTGAAGGGCACAGATTCTAAGCTATGGATCAATCTCAGAAGATCATCTTGACTCCATTTAATTTCTTTGAATGGAAAGCAGAGATGGAGATAATGTTGAGATAAAAATGTCTCTATAGGGTGACTATGGAAACTGAGGCAGAGCCCAATGCAGCTTTAAATAAAATTAAATGGCACAACGGGAGGGATGAGGACTACAGTCTTTTGTGTCTAAGCATATCAAGAGACCTCCTCTTCCATATTGATGGATTGACATCATGTAATGAAGTGTGGGAGAAGCTTGTAGAGATTTTTGGTAAGACAAATGAGATGAGAGGAAATAAAATCAAGAATGAATTGATCTATTTGAGTCCCAGCAACTTCGAATCCCTGCAACTCTACTTTTCCAAGTTTAAAGACCTTGTTTTGCAGCTAAAACAGTGTGGAATAGAAAAGAAGGAAGAGAAACTAGTTTTGGCCATAATCTCGAAGCTTTGCCCTAAATATTCAGTGTTTGTTTTGACCTTCCATGCCACCAAGTTGACAAATCAAGCCTAGAAGATGCCTAAGCTTGCAGAGTTCATGGAATCCCTCACACAAGAACAAGATAAACTGGTGATGATGGGCACCATAAAACCTTCCAAATACCAAGATTTGGTTGCTAGAGATTAAAGGGTGGATTCCAAAGGAAAGAAGAAAGCTAAGAAGCCACCTGAGCAAAAGAGAGACAAGAACAAGTCTCAATAGGAGACCCAAGGCTCCAAGAAGAAATTCCAGAAGAAGAAGAACAAAGGAGAAATGAGCAAATGTGCATACTGTAGTAAGGGCTATCATCCTGAAAGCTCCTACATGAAGAAGCAAATTGACATGTTGACCCAACTCCTAGAGAAGAATAACATCTCCCTTCCTGATTGTTCAAAAAAGAGGGAAGGAGGATCAAATTCAGAGGACAGAGAGAGAGTACATGCTTTGGTTGCTGGCACATCAAGCTCACCTAGCTTCATCATAAACTATGGAGCTTCAAGACATATCGTTTCGACCAAGGAGGTATTCTCCTCTCTTGACATGTCGAAAGGTCCACCAATAGTGCTGGGAGATGACTCTATCACTAACAGTTTGGGGAAAGGAAGGATTGATCTTTACCATGGTAAGTTTAGTAATGTATTGTATGTTCCAGGTCTTGCCTCTAACCTCTTTTTAGTCTATCATATGACTGACACAGGTTCTCCAAATAAATTGATCTTCTCCCCTGATGATGTTGTGATCATATATATCTCAAATGGTAAAGTCATTGCAAAAGGAGTTGTAGATCACACTTCGAAGGTATACATGTTTTCACATTTTCTACCCTACTCAAACCCCTCTGCTCTTCTAATTCATGCTAATGAGGAAAGAAAGCTTTGGCATGAAATACTTGGCCATATTAACTATAGGTATCTTTCTTATCTAAGTGAAAAAGAAATGTTCATAGGGTTACCAAAGATTAAATTTTCCAAGGGAATCTGTCAAGGTTGTTTCCTAGGAAAACACCCAGAGCATAAATTTGAGAGAGCTAGTGATGAGAGAACCTCTGCACCTATTGAGTTGATCCACAATGATGTTTCTGGTCCATTCCCTCATATGGAAATGAGTCAAGCCAAATATGCATTGACCTTCATAGATGACTTTTCTAGGTATTGTTGGGTTTACTTCCTGAAGCATAAGTCTAAAGTTTTTGGCCTCTTCAAAGTCTTTAAGGCCTTGGTTGAAACCAGTCTGGGAGGAAACTCAAGATCCTTAGATTTGAAAATGGTGGTGAGTATGTCAAGTCTGATTTCATTCAATATTGTGAAGATGCAGGTATTCATATGCAGCATTCAATCCCTTACACACCACAGCAAAATTTTGTTGTTGAAAGAAAGAACAGATCACTGAAGGAGATGGCAACCTGTATGATGGAGGCTAAGAGTTTGCCACCTAAGTTTTGGGCCGAGGCTATAAAATATCCATCCTATATCTAGAATAGGGTGCCTCATAAACAACTTGATGGTATGACTCCTTTCAAATCTTGGAGTGGGCACAAGCCATATGTGACCCATTTCAGGATTTTTGGCTCAAAGGCTTGGGCTAGAATTCCAACATAAAAGAGGAAGGATTTGCAGCCCCAAAGCCAAGAGTGTCTATTTTTTGGGTACTCTGAAGATTCAAAAGGGTACAAGCTGATCAATTTGAGCACAAACAAATCCTTCATTGAAAGTATTTTTCAGTTCCAAGAATAGCCTTTAGCAACAGTTGAAGTTGGAGAGTCTTCTTCACCACAAGAACCATTGAATGTAAGTGAAGAGACAAATGGGTTTTATGATTCTGATATGTCTAATAATGATGATTTAAATGCAGATCCTGACAGTCCTACAAGACCAAAATGGGAAGCAAAGACCATTCATGCAGTTGGGGAACTAGCTGGAAATCCTAGTGATCCTAGGAGGACTAGATCTCAGTTTGAGAGTGCCCTATGTATGAAAGACCCTTTGTTTGCATAGAAGTGTTTTTTGATGGTTGAATCAGACCCACATACATATGAAGATGCAGCACATTATCCAAGATGGAAAACAGCCATGAAATAAGAATTCAGCTCACTCCAGAAGAACAACAATTGGGAACTGGTTGATCTTCCCCCAAGGAGGAAGCTAGTTCAATGTAAGTGGGTTTTCAAAACTAATTTTGCTGCTGATGGTTCTCCTTTGAAATATAAGGCAATATTGGTAGCCAAGGGCTACTCACAGGTACATGGTATTGACTACAATGAAACCTTTGCACCAGTGGAAAAGATGGACACCAAAAGGCTAGCCTTAGCCATTGCAGCTTCGAAGCAGTGGGAGGAACATCACATGGATGTGAAGTGTTCCTTCTTAAATGGAGATCTTACTGAAGATATTTACATGTAGAAGCCTCAATGGTTTTTTTCTAATCCATGTTTTGTGTGTAGGTTAAAGAAATCATTGTATGGGCTCAAGCAAGCCCCCAGGGCTTGGTATGCCAAGATTGATGGCTTTCTGCTATCATTGAGTTTTGTTCGATGCAAGTTTGATCCTAATGTTTATTTGAAGCTGATTCATTGTTCTTTGATGATTATTTTCTTGTATGTTGATGAACTTCTCATTACAGGAATTTCAAAGAAAGAGATTGCTTCCTTGAAGGATGCAATGAACCATGCATTTTCTATGACTAATTTGGGGTTGTTGAGCTGATTCTTGGGTCTCAAAATTGCTCAATCCCAACATGGAATAAAAGTACATCAGTCCAAGTATGCTTTAGATTTGCTGAAAAAGTTCAACATGAAATATTGCAAGCCAAGCAAGACTCCCTTCCTTTCAGGAGTTAAGCTTGAAGAAGTAGGTTCTTCTTCTATGGTACATAATACACTATATAGGCAGTTGATTGGGTGTTTGTTGTACCTTACACACACTCGACCTGATCTTTCTTATGTACTAAGTGTGGCTTCACATTAGAGGAAATTTGGGGTATAAAATGGGCCTTATAAGAAAATGCACCAACAATAAATTTTGTGAGTTGGAATTCAAGAACCAATAGAATTTCAATCAAATCAGTCAACCATAATGGTTGAATTGACATATTTGTCATAAACGAAAACTACTTTTTTTTTTCGTATTTTTGACATATCTCCCTGTGTCTTTACTTAAATTTCAAGTGAGATAGCTCGCTAGATGCGGAATTTAATTCCACATCCAATGATTACCCACATTATATAATTTTATCGGACCCCGCTATCCCAAAAATAAGAAATACCTGAAAAACACGTGATGATGGAATTGACATATTTGTCATAAACGAAAACTACTTTTTTTGTTCATATTTTCGACATATCTCCCTTTGTTTTTACTCAAATTTCAAGCGAGATAGCTCGTTGGATGCGGAATTTAATTCCACATTCAACGAGTACCCACATTGCATACTTTTATTGGACCCCTCTATCCCAAAAATAAGAAATACCTGAAAACACATGTTTTTCAGGTATTTCTTATTTTTGGGATAGCGGGGTCCAATAAAAGTATGAAATGTGGGTACTCGTTGGATGCAGAATTAAATTCCACATCCAATGAGCTCTCTTGCTCAGAATTTGAGTAAACACACAGGGAGATATGTTGAAAATACAAAAAAAAGTAGTTTTTTTCATTCTTCCTCCAAAATTAATAACTATTATTTTATTATTTTAACTATTATTTTATCATTTTCCTTAGGAGGCCCATTTTAGACCTCAAATTTCCTCTAATGAGATACATGGATCATCCTCATGAGATCCATTGGAGAGCATCCAAAAGGATCCTTAACTTTGTTCAGGGAACAAGAACTCATGGGATCTTCTACAAAGCTAAATCTGATCTTGATTATATTGGGTTTACTGACAGTGATTAGGAAGGTGACAACACAGATCAAAATTCAACATCAATATATGTGTTCATTCTTCCTAAAGGACCAATCAACTATTAAATCAAGAAATAGAGTGCCATATCACTCTCATATACAGAAGTAGAGTACAGAGGAGTTGTAAATGCAGCAACTCAATGTTTATGGTTGCAGGGTATACTTGGTGAGTGTGGTTTCGAATAAGAGTTTTCAACTATTATATATTGTGATAATCAGAGCACCATTCGAATCTGTAATGATCTAGTTCATAGACAGAGAACCAAACACATTGAGATCCATATGCACTACATCAGACAGCTTGTGCATGATGGCACCATTCACCTACTCTTCTGTGCATCTTCAGAACAAGTAGCAGACATCTTCACCAATTTTTTTTGTGAGAAGACATTCAGCAATCTCAAATCACTGCTGGGGATTTCTGATCATGCTGTGAAGCATGATCGATGACAATATTTTCAAATTTTGTTTTACCATCCATGTTTAAGGGAGGATTTTCCCACTGGGTTTTTGCCTCTTTCCTTGGTTAAATGGACATGCAGTATGTAAAGGGTGACTAAGCCTTGTTTCTGGGCCCTATAGTTTTCTAATATTTACTCATAAATTCAGGCTTAAAGGGGGCTTTTAGAATAATCAACCCATAGTTACCTACCTTGGACATTAATTAATCCATTTTTGTCTTATTTGCCTAGTTTCCAATATTCCACTCTATGCAAGTTGTCTTCCATATGCCATAGAAGTCAAACTTGCTAAAACTGAGTCATGGAGTGCTTGGAAAATCTCCTGGAATCCATATTTAGCATATCTGCTTTATTCCATATCCTCCCTAGAGCATATCTACTTTTTCTGCTAAGTTGCCTACTTTATTGAGATTTATGGAAAAAGGGAAAGTAAGACTAGGTGTAGTTGACTTGTTTTCTTCCCTAATCATCCCCCATTCTTCTCTCCTAATAAAAGCATGTATGATTTTTATTTCCATCCCTTATTATCTTGCCTACTTGACTTTGCCAATTCGTGAGCCTCTAAGTGGATTTGGAAACTACTTTATGCACCTATGGGGATTTGACTAGATTTAGTAAGCCTAATTTTTTACTATTTCGAATGGCATCCTTATGCATTCGAATCTCCCATGTAATTATATATTGCAGCATCCTATGACTTCATAAGTTTGGCTATTGTACACTTATTCAATACAGATTAGTGTTATGCTCCAATTTCAGTCTCCTTTGTGTGTAAATTTGCATGTTTGATTAGCAATTTTGTGAGTGCAAGTGTTCTATCACTTGGGTTAAATTTCCACACATGATAGTAACTACTTGGATGTGTTGAAGGAACCTCATGTGGAGGACAACCATGAGTAATGAGCAGATTTGCAGATGCTTGTGAAAAGATATGAGGAAGAAAATCTTGGCTAAGCACTCATTGAGATCGAGAGGAAGGATGAAGTGTTCTTAACTGTGGGAAACATGGATGAGGACATTCCAATTGAATTAACAAGAAAATATGATTATCTTTTCATGGATTGGGTAGATAAATATATCAATAAAATAGAGGATCAAGGATGTACTAAAATTTCTTGCATCAATAGAGGGTCATTTGAAATAACATTATGGATGGTATATTATGCTCCAGAATATGTGGCTGATCACATTCCATATGGATCAGCAAATAAAATTCCTTATTCATCCATTGATTGGGTCACTAGTGGAAAATGAGAAATTAGTGACCAAAAAAATGACCAAAATCCGCATATCAATGACCACTTTTGGTTTGGTGATCGCTAGTGGCTAATTTACGGTCTTTTATTACGCGACCAAAATTGGTCATTTTATTTTGGTCATTTATAGCTTGTCAGTTGGTCATTAATTTGGTCATATACTTGGTCATTAATTTGGTCAATATTTGAATCAACGACCAAATATATGACCACATTTATGACCAAATTAATGACCACATGACAAACTAGAATATGACCACATTTGGTTGCATAATAAAAGACCGTAAATTAGCCACCAAAACTGCTTTTTGGTCATTAATATGCAATTTTTGGTCATTTTTTGGGTCATTTTTTGGGTCATTTATATCTCATTGTTTGGTCAAGTATCTCTCAATTTTTGGTCATTTTATATGCGAATTTTTGTCATTAATCTCATTTATTGGTCACTAATTTAGCCATTTTATGTGTAGTTATTATATTTTAGTAGTTTAAATGGTGTCTATTATTAATCAACATAAATTTTTAATATGATATTATGTTTAAAATAATAATAAAAAACCATACATTAGTTATCATCATATAATACACATGTGAATTAAGCAATGTCATATTAATTAGTTAATTACAACACTTATAAATAATATAAACTACAACCATATAAGTTTTAAATAGCGCAAATTATATTATATGAAATGTCAAGTATTACAATAAACATGAGTTTTCTCAAAAACTATCTCCATATAAATTTACATGAAAATCATCTAGTACATCGATGAATTTTCAAAATATTACAATGACTAAACCATCCCATTTGTACTTGGCTGCTAAGCCATACTTAGATCCCGCAACAACTTCAATTAACGCATACTTAGTAGCTTGAAAGCCTCAGTAGCAGACTCTTCATACTCAATGGCAAAGCCTCAGCAACAGGCTCTTCATACTCAATGGCCCACTTAGTTAATTTCATTCCTGCAAAATCCAGTAAAAAAATCTAAGTAAAAAAAACAATGAACTGTAAAATACAAAAACAATGAAGAAAATTATTTATAATGTTCAATATCTTAGCCTCCAATTGCTTTTCCTTTTTCTATACAAAACACTTGAATTGAGCGATTAGACATTTATTTCCAAGTTTCTATTCATACTCATGCACTTGAAAAGATTCTAATGTTTTACCTCGGGTTTAAAGACACTCCCTATGGTATTCTGGGAGATACTCTCAATAAGAAGGAAATGTACAATAGAAGGGAAACTTTCTGAACTATCTAGTTGGTCCCTGAGCCTACCAACAACCCATGCCCTAACAACTGTCATCTGGAAGCCAAATATGACGTGTTATGTAACAGGGTTAAGCTTCACATGCAATTAACAAGAACGTTGAATCATATAACAATGGGGAAATGCCATGTTTTATCATAGCCCAACACACTTGTAAGAAGGAATCATGCCCATAGATATAAACCAATGAGAAAGGCCAACCAGATTCAAGGTCGATGCTTCTGTTTTGTCACTACAAATTTTTGTAGAAGAACCCATAGTCACACATTCTAACAAACTTCGTACCTAGAATGGGGTGAATTTTTAGATGTTGAAAGATCAATCACCCATCCATGCATAGTAATAAATTATTGTAAATCAGATACTAACCAAATCCTTGTCTTCCATCATCTTCTTCATTGAATAAGCTAAACTGTCAATAAAATGACAAGAAAACATGTTAAGAAGTGAGACACCACTCTCAAATAAATCATAGACAATCACTAGATATTAATTTGAATAAGCTAAATCTAGAAAAACCTCTACAATTAATCGTACGTCAAGGTGATTGCCAATGGATGTCCTTCTGGAACTGCAACAATGACAATGGAAACCTACAAACAAATATTTCCATTAGTATTTCTCTTATGTACATTTTCATATAATCATTGGACATGACACTACTCAACATTTTTGTAAACAATGACAGTTGATTTTATACAAACTATCCATTTAAGCATAATACTAACAAGATACTGAAAGTAGGACATGGTGACCTACCGCAATCGAGAAGATGTTAACAATTATGTTAATTGTGTCTCCAACCTTGGTCTTTCCTGCTTGAAACATGGGTTTCCCATTGGAGTCTTGTGTATTTCCTGTAAAAATATCATAAAACAGAACACAAGCTACAGTCAATACAAAGTGGCAATGCAAAACACAAATAATTTAGATAAAACATTGAAAGGTAGTACAGTATCACTTACCTAATCAAGAGGATGCCAATCAATCTACTGATCAAGTTGTTAGGTAGCAATGACGAGGGAATGAATGACATAAATAAACTGAAACAAGAAGCCAATTTTTGTTATTCAAAAATACAGAACTCACTCTAGAGTCTATATTGGTTTCTGTAAGTCTAAATAAAACCTTATACATAGAATGATCCGATGTGGCTTGCATCACTATTCAACTATTTATATTCATTCATAAGAAGCATGCTAGGTATAAAAATATGAATCCAACTATTTATATTCATTCATAAGAGTTGTAGATTAAATTTAAATGTATTCAAGACCTCGAAAATAATTCCTCTTAGATGTACCTTTGCATGCACTCACTAAGGATTTTGAACCAATCAAATTTCTTAGAAAAGAGTGAAACAAGTAACTACTCCAAAATAAAAAATGAAATCACAAATTTAGATTGCACTATTTTGTAACATATAAATAGATCATCCTAAAGAATGGAAACAAGATCAATGCCTAGGTGATATTTTCAAAAAACCAAGTAGGAAAAATAACAGATTTTAATGTTTGGATCAACATACCAAAGGAGAAAAGATGCCTCAAAGAATCAACATCATTTTCCTCTAAGGTGTAGGTCTACAGAAGTAGAAGCAATCTCCTCACAAGAACAAAGTGTCAAGAAAGGATATTGGTCTCGTCCTGAAGCTAAGTCTCCAAGAGATCTGAATCTGTGGAGAAAGGAAACCAATCTTAAAATAGACTCGAGATGCATAGGATGTGCCACAAACTCAACTTGAATCATATCCCGTGGAATTGTCTTTGGACACCTACACATCTTTCGACCAGATATTTTTTAACTAGGAAGACTGGAAAAATGTCATTTCAAAATCATAGTGGACAAGGTGGCCAAATGGCAACATCAGATGGCCATTCAATTCGGGAATATCCATATTTCCACTAGATCAAATGTAAAAATACTACCTAAAGACAAATGCAGGGAAGTTTTGTTGAATGCATAAGTCCTCCACAAGATAAGAAAATTGTTATTATCCAATCTCAATCCAGAACTTCAACCACCATACCATAAAAATAGGAAATTGGTTGAAATAGAAAAAAGAATATCAACAAGACGACAATCGGATCACAAATTTTACAGTGAGACAAAAGACAGGCCACTCTTAAAACATCTTAAGAAAACAACATATGTGAATTATGCAATAGAAATAAAGTTTAAGATGCGCAGAAGTTATTTCTAGGATACTCCATCTACATTTTTAAAATATGAGAACTAAGATCTGCCTCTTATAACCTATTGACACCTTCTCTCCTTCATGCTTGTGAGGTATGGAGCCCACAGCTGAGGAAAAGAGGTTGAAACCACATTAACAAGGTACTCATTAATAAGTTTTCACAATGCATTAACTTTTAACACCGAGAAAATTATTGCATGCCATTCAATGACTTTATATGTGGTTTTGAAGCTGACATGAATCTAGCATGTCCTATCATTTTCACTTTGTTAGTTTCCATGGGAGCTGTAGATCCTACCATCATTTTTGGAAGAAATAAATTCTCTACATGATAAATAACCAGTCCCTGGCTGATGTAAGAAGAGAAAGCTATTGGTAATAGCAAGCCAGAAAGCCATCCTAACTTCAATGCAATGCAAAGCCATGTACATTGTGCTCTATTATTGTATTGGTTACTTTTACTCGTATTTCTAATGGACCGTGCTGGAAGAAGGTAACACTGATGCTAAAGAGACCACACCTTTTCATGTAAATTTAAATCATGTGTATACAAGAATGACATCTTGTATTGGTGCATATCTCTATCATCTACTTGGTTTATTTCATTTCCAGCCTAGAAATTTCTAGTGTTCTAAGAAACGTGCAAATAGACTCAAGGAAATGGTTGATGAATCGTTTAATCGTTCGACATCTCTAGGCCTTGTATAATGTGCTTCTATGTCATCAGAAATTGCTCTTAAGGGGGGCACTTCTAGAAGAAACCATCCCAAAACTGAACTGCTCCAGAAACCTACTGCTGGCATCTATTTCCCATTTCTAGATGAGAACTTGAAAGAAATGCAACATAGCTATTAGAAACATGAATTTGGCCTTTTGGGGTTTTCCAATTTTCTTTTCTGGTAACGTAGATATGTAGTATAATTGATCTCCCTGTGCTGGTTATTTGAAGGTTCTTAACTGGACTTCGACCATTCTTTTATGTGGGTGCAAGCAAATAATCCTATCTACCACTCTAGTTCTATTCATTACATTCATTACAATTGCTTTGGTAAATAAATTGCTTCAATCAGGATTGTCCAGGGAGGTATCTCAGTTGTAGGCCTAATGGTATTCTTTTGTGCCTTCAATATGGGATTTGGTGCAGTGGCAAACATTTTCTGTTCAGAAATCTTTCCAACAAGAGTTAGAGGAATTTGCTTGGCTCTGTGTGTTATAATAACGTGGACTGCAAACATGTTTATCATATTCCTGTTTCCTACCATAAACAAGGGCTTGGGAACAATAGGTGTTTTTGGATTTTTCTGTATTATGAGTGCAGTTTCCTGGATATTTATCTTCCTTAAGGTTCCAGAGACCAAGGGATTTCCTTTGGAAGTTATCAAGGAGTTATTTGTTGTTTCTACATCTCCAGATGGAAAGGAAAAAGCATAGATTAACCAGAATCTTAGAACTAAATGATTGACATAGCTCTGCAGACTGTTAAATAGGATGGTTATGATTTTGGATAATTCAATTGAAGCATTGGAAAGCACAAACAGAAAGTTGAGCATGAATATTGTTCAGCACTTCTTTATTTCCTCTTTTTTAGATTGCAGCCTAAGCCCTATCTACCTTTGCAATGCATGATTCAAAAGCAGCTGTATGCGATTGATGTAAGTAGTCAAATGTATTGTATCTTAGGGTTTTAAGATGAGAGATAATACTTTTCATGTCACCTTGACAATTCCATTGTCCACAATCAGTCTTCCAACTGTTGAACTAGCTGCCCCAGCTAAGAAGCTAGAATGTTGAAATCTCCCTTTCTTTTTCTAAAGAGACACAAACATGACATCAAGTTAAAAAATGCACTTCTATGGGAAAATTTCTTATTGGGATCCAATATAGACAGGTAATCTAATTCATGCAAAACTAGAAATAGAATAGAGAGAGTATTAGGGCTGGCATAAAAAACCAAATATATTCTGAATTCAGCCACATTCATGAATTATGTCTTTAAATGTAGCAAATACCTGACCAACATAGAGGTTGTGATATGTGCTCATCACAGATATCTACTTAGAACCTTCATGTGTGTCAACTGGCTGCTGATTTTTCTTGTACACAATTTTACCATTGTTTATCAGAACTTCATATTGCTCTCTCTCATTCTGCAATATAAAAAATTGTAAGAATAATGATTTCAAACAACTGAGATGGTAGATATAAATCCCCCTCTAATGAACATGTGTGTCCCACAGAAGGTTTAATCCACACACACCTTGACAAATAAAATACCAGAATTGTTCTAACTCCAGATAACCATTAACTACTGTTGCATTTCAGGAGTTCGATAAAGTAAGGAGAAGATCAATTAAGAAATATTACTGGGCTAAGGTATTTAATTTGTTGATTTTGCAATGTTGACCTTGGGCAGTCATCAATATTAAGATCCCTGCCATCTCCAACATCAAGCCTGTAATAATGACTTTAATTAAGTTAAATTTGACTTATCCAAAAGCACTGTCATTCAGTATATCTTATCGTGGGATATACTTATCCAAAAAGCACTGTCATTCAGTAAATATATTTTGAGACCCTGAAGCATATAAAAATGGCTTATTGTGTTAAAACCATGTGATTGGAGATTTACTATTTCGATTAAAAAGATGAGCATACAGGTACTTGATACAAAAAATAAATAACCAACATGGGTATTGTGCAAGGCATTTTGCCAGGTTATATATTTGATTTGATATGCTATGCTTAGAATGAATCTTGAAAGACAAAAATAAATGCTGCTTATGATTATCAGAATTGCAGTCCTTGCACCATTTGACATTATTCAAGACAAAATGTCGACTCTTTTAATTCAAATATTTTGGAAGTTGTCAGGACTGGAATCAGTGCATTGGGTTTGAAGTATGTCATTCCTATAGAACCATAATCATATGAAAATTAACACAACATAATAAAGAGTATGATAAACTCCAACATGGATTCAATGAGAATATAAAGTGGAAAACATCTTTCATAAACAAAATCCCATATCTTTGTCTTTCTAAATATATATTTCTATAAATGCTAAAGGATTACAATAAGTAGCCCTTGTAAATTGGCCAAGAAGGGCATCTTTCAGGGTCAAAATAGAGGAAAGCTTGAGGGAACCATCCCTTAGTCTTTCATTCGAAGTACAAAACCATGGGAAGGCTTGCAATGAAATATACTTCTTTGTGAGGATTAGTTGTAGATGAATCTAACATAAATACAAATTCTTCAATACTGGGAGCCTATCCGCTAGGACTACCAAATTTTGCTTCAATTCCATAAAATGCATCAAACTTTCCAGATTTGTTGAGTGTCAGATGAGTCTTGTCATTAGTGCACAGTAGGGTTCTTCCTACAAAGCAAATGGAAATCAGTTTCAAAATATGTACCTGTTTTGTCCATCTTAACATAAATCTTGTCCTGTGCACACTGAAGGAACATTATTCACAACAAAAATCTCCATTTGCAAATTAGAGTCTAGACAACAAACTCAATGCACCTTAAAATGCTATAAAACACCAATAAGTTAGCACATAACTCTCCTCCTGTTTCTCTTCCAATTTAGCCAATTCATATCAGACATAAAGGCACTGACATATGTTTTCCTTTGCAACAAAATTCAACCAATTGATTAATACAAGTTTACAAAACTATGGATTTTGATCATCAATAGAAAAATCCATCTTGCATTTCTGATGGTGAAATAAATATGCTATATCTATTGGTGTGCTACCATCTTCTAGCTTCTTATCAATACGCTGGCGACTAAATCTAGGAAATATCATGGATATTCCACGAGAAGGATGGACTAAACCAAAACTTCCTGATGCACTGGAGAAACTGTGAGATCTGAAATGGAATAATTTGTACATGGAAACAAGAAAAAGTGGTAAATATGTGGGAAAAGATATGGAAGGACCCATCAAAACATTATCAAGGATAACTCTTACATTGCCCTTATGTCAAACTGTTCTCCTTCTTGGGAAGGCAAACCAAAACTTTATAAAGGCAAATCACCTGCTTCCCAACATATCAAAACTTTATTATTTATATATGTATGTTTATTGCAAATAAATAGTATGCAGTAAAATGAAATTTCATTTGGCAATATTCATACATTATAAAGGCTGAGTTAGAATACATGGCAGATTATATCATTGTAACCAAAAAGAAAAACTTATCTACAGAAGTGATAGACACTACTGACCAGATAAACTAAGAAGTCATTTCTGAATCAACTTCAAGCGTTCACCCACTATAATGTGGTGTCTAATTAATCATAATCAGAGGGCATAAGCTAAAGTAAAATCCATTCCTACCAGAATACAATTGTGTTAAAGCTCTCTACCTTGTTCCTGAAGAACATTCCTTAGCTTGGACATTTTCATTTGCGAATGGAGGTATGGCAGCGTTGTCACCCTTGTTTGCAATTTTATAGGTACCATTCTCCCTTGCATTTGAGCCCTTACCACCAGCAATATCTGAATAAAAGAATTCCACAAACTTATTAAAATATGTTTTTAAACAATATACAATATATGCATCGATGCCTTGTTCTTTCCCACTTGTTTTGCTAGTCACACTCTCTACCTTGTATACATATTACATATGTCATTTCTAGTTAAGCATTTTCTATGATATACATGTAGAGGGATGTTATTCGACAGACCTGTTTTAGAAGTTTGAATATCAATTTGTCCAATGTGAACAACACATAGGACTGTGTACCAATAATTTCTCGGCAATCATCCTCAAACTTAGCATTATCTGCTGAGCCATCGAGTAAACTGAATAATATAGTCATAAATCTGCAATCAGATAATTCAAGCAAATAGTTAATTGTACTTCAAAAGAATTGAACAAAATATCTAAAAAGAGTTAAAACAAGCATATGAATATAAAAACTTGTCAAGCACAACTCACTTTGCATACAAATCTGGAGGATTTGTGTCTTTTACACTTTTCCATTTATGTTCAGCAGATAATGAATTCTTCTTTGCTGAGAATAATCGCTCATATAATGTCCGCACCATGCCAAACCATTATAGCCTCAATTCATTTTATAAAATAGAACCTGTCAATTCATGTACAACTAAAAGAAACAGTAAACTGGACCCATTGACATAAAATCAAGGTGAGAAGTCAAGACCAGACTTAAGTAGAGCACATTCACTATAAGAAATTGCTAGAGATGAGAGAAGATTCAGGAGAGGTCTTTTATCGAGGTTGTTTCACTGGATTATGGGCTTGCCTCTTATGCTACTGTAAGGTTGGTTACTTAACAGATACTTCCAATATTAATTTTAATAAAACGTTTATGCTTTGTTGTCTAAGTTCTAACATTTAATGCTATCCTACAACTAACACAATGCTGACATTACATAAAAAAAATTGCACGTAACATTAATATGTTTAATCTATCAGTAGCAAAATACCTGGTGGAGCCTAAAAAGCACATAAAAAGAGTCATTGCCATAGAAAATTTTTGACTCTTTTTGTGCTTCATTGTTTAAAGTAGAAGGAACATGTATTGCAAGAGGCTTGGATGTTAGCAGAGAACGATCTGAAAGTGCTAAGCATGTCCCTTCTCCGTCAACATCATGTGCATCAACTGTTACCTCAGCCTCACCTTCACTTTCATCCTTTCCATCATTTCTTCATGCTCTTCATCATCTTCCTCTTCTTCCTCATGATCTTCACGTGAGCACTCATCACCATCCTCAGATTCACTACCTGAAACATCTTCACCAGCTTCTGAAGCATTCTCACTATCCTCAGTTGATCTTTGAGGACTCTCTTCCCCCTCATCGTCTGCATCGGCATCATGTTCCCCTCCCGCCTCAGCACCACACTCAACCTCTTCATCTTCTCCACATCTATTTCTATACTATCTGTTTGCACCATTCTCCTCCCCTCTAGGCACAGTGTCTGTACCAGACACTACATTGCTAGCATGGGCGAACAATGTGTTTTGTCGATCCTCAATCTCTGGCGTAGGTGACAATCCACCTTCTTCTCTTTCAATTTTCAAGCTGCTATGTACAACTTCTTCGAGATACCTCAAATCCATGTTCCTACCTTCCATTCTTAAGCCAATATATCGTCTCTCAGTTTCCTGTACAACATTGTGTGACAAATTTTAGTTACACAAATGCATATACAATGTACATATACAAGTTTAAATGATGGTTTGCATAAAGAACAATATTTTTAGTTCAAATGAGACAAAAAATTCAACAGACAAAAGACAGTTCCTTCCAAACAAGAACTCTCTTGGTCTTGCTTGTTTTCAGCTCTCAGATTAAATAAATTACAGAAACCACATAATAGAAAGCAAAAACAAGTAGGGATTTCACTCCACATCCAATCATTCATATGCTGTGGCATACTGTATATATTTAAACACTCACTAACTCTACTGCCATACATAGTAAATATTAACAATCAAGAGATCATAACGCATTCCCGCTGCTAAGAGACATATGAAATCAACATGGCAATAGAATATCCCATATGGACTCTTTTAGCTATGAATCCTCGTAATTTATATACCATGTGAAATGCACACAACATAATATGGGAGGAAGAAGGTATTTTACCAGCAATCAGATGTTTCAATTACAACCAATGAAATACTTTTATTTGAATATTATTAAGCTTCTTGGTAGTATACTTTAACCAATGAACACTATTTCATCCTATGTTCTCTGCATATATTATATTTTAAAACAACAATGTAGATAACGTAATGTTAATAATTTCCAACAAATGGCCACAAAAGTAGATAAGATAAGAGAACTCCAGAACCATACATCTACTAAAGGCCCTGCCCTGTCTTTTATAGAAGGCTTTGGCCCACTCTCACTGACCATTTTCCCAGGTCTTGAATGCTGTGCACCATTCCCTACCAAGTACAACACAATTAACCTCAAAATGAGAGAAATAAATAGAATAGTTAAAAATGAACTTAATATTATCTACATTACAGTGCTTGTTAAAGCCAAATTCTTCTGATAATTTTAAGTCTCTTTGAAGCTGTGTACCATACATGGGATGAGTAGCTAACCTGATACATGGTCCAACCCCAATCATCCTGAACTTGACTCTGTTGCAACTGCATTCACAGCATTTGAGTCATCTAAATTTTCAATGCGGCCAACCTGCATGGCTGTACCAGGCATCTCATCAGCAACAGGTGCAGCGGAATGAGATTTTCCACCCTCACTTTTATGCCCGTTTTGGTCAATTTCATGAATACCATTTCCCCTGATGGTACTCTCACCATTTTCCATTATAACCCTGACAGAAATTGATGTTCCCATTGTTGAATTTTCCTCACCATTACCAACAGGATTTGGTTGTTTCAAATTAGTGTTTCCGATGTCAGCTCCATCACTTCCATCACTCTCCCTTATTATACTTGTTGCACTACATTTTACAGCAGAGTTCTTCACTTTCACTACCTCCTCTGTGTCCTCTGCACCATGAGGTCATATTGGGACACCAAGCATAGGCTCCAAGAATGATGTCCAAAGCCTCATCACTTTCTCAAATTGTTCCATCGTTGTACATACCTCATCACAGGAGTACTTAATAATTTGATATAAGTATTCATGAATGTCATAATCAGGATATTCAAACTGCAGATTAGGGATTATTGGTCTTCTATTCCCAGCAGCGATAGCAAGAAGTAC
Source organism: Pseudotsuga menziesii (assembly GCA_001517045.1). Taxonomy (NCBI): domain Eukaryota; kingdom Viridiplantae; phylum Streptophyta; class Pinopsida; order Pinales; family Pinaceae; genus Pseudotsuga; species Pseudotsuga menziesii. Next base: position 270,573 of record LPNX010245130.1, read on the forward strand.
ATCATCCTCCTTCCTCTTCTTCTCATTTATTTCTTTAATCTCTGCCAGAAGTGTTTTTTAACAAGTGATAAAATATTTCTTAAGATATATATAAGCAATTAATAAGACAATACAAAAGAGAGAATTGAAATAGCACCAATCCAGAAATCATGAACTACATTAACAGGAGCACTAATCAATACATCATGAACTACATTAACAGGAGCACTAATCAATACAATATTCTCTCATCATATATGATACAATGGTAACAATCTTTATAAATCAAACAAAGAAAACATAAAAACCCTTTCTTAATTTTAATGGTACACAGTACACTCCCTATATCACCTCAATAAGAAGGAAACCTTAAAATACAATCACAATATAACATTCTTAAGAGGTAAAAGTGTACCTAAAAATTATTCAGACAGACACTTGAGGGAAAAAACATAAATTATGACAAGTTAAAAAGTGTTCTAATAGACAGGAAGATATCAGAATAAAATGATCATCTAACCCTTAGTGCTCAGGCTCTTTTTATCTTGCTTCTTGAAGTAGAAGCTACGATGATCAAGTGATTTGTGATAGTTCTTGGCATAAACTTCAGCCTATACTTTATTCATGTCTGTACGACATCTTGACCATTCTTCTTTCTTTTGCTTGAGGCGGATCAATATGACAGTCAAAGCTACAGTAGCATTCTTTCGTAGTAGATCAATTACATCAAGCCCATGATCTCCATAAATACGTTCAATGCACCTTAAATTTAGAGCTGTAAATAAGCAAAATAAACATGAGTAGAATGTTCCAGATACTATAATACTTCCAACTCATCAAGTTCACCACAAAAGACATTTGTAGAATTACGAATACCTGTCAAGTGATCTTCAACTCTAATTTGACCATCTTGCTTAGCAGTACCATCTTTCATCTTTTCTAGCAACTCCTCTACATGCTTTGTTGTAATAGAAGTAGACTCCAGCAACATATCTAGTTCAAATCTGATAATATAAAATACACAAGGATGTAAAATTTCACCATTGCCCAATATTAAATAGGCCATAATAAAGAGAAACTTGATGACACCGTTTCACCTAAAAGACTCTGTACATCAAAAAATAACACTACAAATGTCAATAAGCCACACACATATCATCTTCACAGTGGAATAGACCGTCCTCATATTGGTTCTTGCGCATATGCTTAAAAGAGTAATCCTCACTACCAGATGTCACCGATACCCAAATATCATTTAACACAGATGCTCCACGATCGGTACGATGACTTGCAGGAGGCTTGGGATACTGCATGACAATTGAAACATTCGTGTTAGTATAAAATCAAACATCACAACAAATTCATAATCTAAATGATAAATGTTATAAGTTCTTTTGAGCTTACTCACAAAGCAAGCTTACCTTTAAAACCAACAAAGATCCATCTTAAACCCGTATCTATCAAGCACCGAGAGGGATCCAATTTCTTGTGTAATTTTTTTTTAAACTCTGGAAATTTGATCCCTCCATTGCTTGATAGATCCGGGTTTATAGGCCAACGTGAATTTTTTTCATTACTTTTTAATTTTGGTAATGTAAAGTTACATTACGTTACGTGACAACATCTTTCCCATACTGGGCCGTAGAGCACATCACTCCTCTCAGTGTAATTAATCCAAAAGACACATATGGATAATAATTTAAAGAATATTTCCTTATATTTTTTGGAAGCAAACGATAGCTGGGAGTACACCGCTCACAGTTTGACAGATCCAACTTAGAAATTGGCTTATTCATATACCTCTCCTTGTTTGGGAGTAAGGAAACCTTGTGACTGGATGAATCTTTTGTAACGTAAAATGGAGATTTATCAATTCTCTCCCTTTCCTTTTCCCTGTCTCTTTCACGATCTCTATCTTTCTCCCTCTCTTCTTTCTCCCTCTCTCGGTCACGTTCCCTATCTTTTTCCCCGTCCTTCTTCATCTTTATAGGTTTTTGAAGTGCTCCATCTACCCACAATGACTCTACAACAATTGCAACCTCTAATTAGAATTTAGAAATTTACAAGAATATTGCATGCCATTGTCTATCTAGACTTAGAAGACTTCCACTCACAAGCCTGACAAAGACATGGTTCAAAATTCCCCAATCTCACACACTTCTTTTTGCTTCATGCAGAATAAGAGCATTAGAGGGAAATGCATTTAATATCAACTAGGAGAAAGCATAACCTAAAGTGGAGTTAGGCTAAAAACTCACTCTTGTTAAACACGCCAGCAAGGAAACCATCTGCACAAAAGTTGTACATACATGTTATGAAAAAATCATGTAGATAATTCAAAAGAAAACACAAGAGAATCACATGGGAAAAATTAAGACATCTACTAAGTGTCAAAATTCATACCAATGTTCTCACATTGAGAGAGAAATTCATTGAACCCATCCATAAGATCCGGAAATTTTCCAAGTATGTTAGAGACCTGAAAAGAGATTTAAGTGTTAAGTCCTCACAACTTGCAAAGAATGTTTACAGCTTACAATGAAATACATGGAACAAACTCACTTGGAAACCTGCTGATACCTACAACACACAAATATACATACATACACATGCATTTATATACACCAAATCCACAGCTGAGAGATAATTACAGTTTATCTCCATGGAATATTTAATTAAGTAATCCTTTACATAACATCTGCAAAGTAACCTACCAAGCTTTGTAACTGTGCACGGTTGATTATTTATGTGCTGTATATGTGCAGACATTTCAAGAACTCTTGATATGTATCATGATTATGCAATTTGGCTTTTACTTTATCACAGAAATGTAACTCCTGCTGATACACATCTGCATAGAAATTTATATTAGCTACTCTCCCAGATGAAGTATGAGTTTGCAGAAAATGACTAAGGAATTGAAGTTCATTGCTAATAGTCATCAATACAAAACATCAGATTCTCATCCTAGATTAATAACTATTTTTCTAAGCAACGATCAGCAAAAGAATCAATAAAAACAAAATATAATATATATGGTGACTCCAATGACCATTAGAAACACCTAGAGGGGACTCAGGTCATTGAAGCAGATTTTGGGGGTAAGCTACAATCTAAGGGCCACATAATTCGAGATTTCAAGGCAGCAACAAGGCTAGCAAACAGAGATGGTAAAATTTTATAAAAAAATACAGAACAGCATAATTGAGTTGTGAAACAGGGGTTTTCCCGGTGAGATTTGTAAAAAGGAAAACAACAGACGTATGGCTGCTGTTCCAAGACTTTTTGGTGGTTGGAGAATCCTAGTATGGGGTACCTCTGTAGTATACACTCACTAGGAAGTATGTTCCATGGGAAGCTTATTTGGGTATGTTGAAGAGACAGTATGACAGCAATGAGTAGGAGATCCAAATCATAGGCTAACATACTTTGCGTCAGTAAATAATGGCATTGTTATTTTTTCAAGGAGAAACAGTAACACTCAACGGATGGGCTGTAATGCTCTGTCCTGTGAAGAATATGAAGTCAAAATTTTAGTGAACAAACCAACTGAAACTAGCGTTTCTTCCTGTGTTTCGAAGCTGTGAAGATAGGTGAGCAGCGCTGAGGAATTTGTTGTCAATATTGCGAGAGAGAAGGCATGTTGCATTAAGTTAATTTCTGTGAATATATTCCTTTCCTCGGCCTGAATCACAGCAGCAAAGGTGCACAAGCTTTCAAGGTCGATGTACATGCAAAGGATAGAAGCACTTGTTATGGTGTTCATAAACAACATGTGCAGAACACTTCTTATATATGGATAGACTCTAGAGTATATTGCAAAAGAAGGGGGCACATTGGCTAGTGTAGCATGCAAAAGGAGCGCAGTCAAAACATAAACCTTGTCTTTTACCCATCTTTAAACAAACCATGCAAAAGTTGAGTTTAAGTTCTAGTTTTAGGTTCTGAGCACTTAAAACTTCAGTTATTGTTGAGTTAGCAGCCAATTTCAGTGGGCATTTAACACTTTTAGTTAGCAGCCACCAGATCTATAATGATACTGAGAATTTAGTTTTTTTGTGAAGAAGCAAGTTTACTTATTTCTGTTGACAGCAGCAGTGTTCAATACCGACCTATCCAAAATAGAAAAATCATGCATAAAGGTCTTCAATAGGACCTATGTGCACAACACACAATTAAATTGGCAAATGACCTATGTACAATCAAAGACCAGTAAATGAAAGGAACATGATAAAATGAAGCATTTGCCAAGATTCAAAATAACTTGCTAGCACACAATCGGTCCAAATCACGGCACTATAATGGGAGACAGCATACCCACTTTATAGTCGCAAGATAGGATGAGAATTCAACACCAAGATATCCAAAACAAAACAAAACAAAAAGGCATTTATAAATAACTTTCTCTATTCACATAGAAGTTTATGGTGGTGATAGTAGACAAGATATAATGATCCTTGTATCCGAAGATCCATTTATTTCTTGAAACATAGCTTGCACTGTTTCTGCAATGTTAATTTCAATCATAAAAAACGATTTGAAATCCATGGATTTTTATTTAAATTTAATATTTAGATATCCACTGACAGAAAATGGCCAATGGGACTAGCAAAAAGTACATGAATCCAATTTTATAGGAGAAAAGTACAGGCCTGCCTACGGCAGCATACTGAATCACATTAAAAATAAAAACTAGCATACATGCCTTCACTCACACCTATGGGTGTAGTGGAAATTATGGCTTCCCCTCTGTTCTTCATTGCTCAGGTGGGATAAATCAAGGCATTGTGGGTCTTTCAAACCATGAGCTTGATGCAGGGGAGTAGGATCAGTAGGAATCCTAGGAAATTATTCATGCTTGTAGGCACCAGCCCGGAACTCTCTGCTACCCGGGTAAGGGTTTGACTATTAAAATTGTTTCTGCGGCTATGTCTTGGTTGAATTTGGAACCTCTCCCACATTTGGTTGTTTCGTAGAGCTTGGGGGGGGAGCACACTTGCTAGGAGGAAGTTTGAGCATCCAACTTCCATGTTCCTTATTTCAGCTGCCAATAAAGAACATTATACCATATTTCTTTGTAGGGATACACATCAGTTGGAGCCCAATGGTTAAACTCAATTGCATTGAGTGCTATCCACTACAGTTTTGAGAGGGTGCAGCTATCTAACAGGGTACCTTTGGGTGTGGGGAAAAAGATAGAAGGTCTGTACATTTCATGTGAGAAATTTTCACCATATTTGATGAGAATATCAGACTTTATTTACTGCAAATTGAATCAGTCCTGTAGCAGACTGTCTCTATTGCTCAAAAGCACTTTCCAGTAGCAGGATATTCAACGCACTTATGTCCTGTAGCAAGCAACAGTAATTTGAATTCCTGTACAAGGCTAACTTGAAAGGGGTCATGAAGCTTCCCTGAGGTCACAGTAGTCTATTAAAGTCTATATTTCTTGTTTGTGGAGCCAACCAGTCAAAAGGAATCCATTTCATCACTTCCCAGGCATGTTTTCAGTCATTGAATAAATAATCAGATCTGAAGTTTCTTTCTTTAAATTTTGTAATGCATATGGTTTGCTCATCTAATGTTATCATTAAGATCTCAAGTTATAAATGGTAAAAATCATATATGGTTTCATAAGGATGCAATGTTAAGCCCATAAATCAGATCCAAGGCTTAAAAGTTAAAACATCCACAGGACACCTATAGCAATGAGAATTCTAAGTGTTTGACAAAACTCCACAATCACAATTATGCACAGCAAGCTACATCAGTCTATGTTGAAGTATTTGTTAAAATGGTCTCAATCAGGGAGTTCTCATTGAGCATTACAATCATCCGGAATCAGACTTGAGATTAAGGTAGTAAGGTAGTAGTGTCCACTAGTGTTTGACAAATCTTCAACTAAACTTAGATTGTTGGAAAAATTTGGTTCAATTTTAGCTTGGGACATCTCGTTGCATTTTGGCCTTGGATTCTAGTTCCAACTTTTCTTGACATGTTCTTGATGAGTGTCCAATCATGTATTCATATCTTCATTAGTCCTGTTGATCTACATTTGTGTTCATTCATTGGACATTAATAAAATTATCTTATATCCGTACAGGTCTTGCATTTTTTCCCACACAATTATGGAATCAAAATATTCTATTATTCAATCTCAACAAAATTATGGCTGTCACAACATGTATAAGATTGAGAATAGTGATTGTCATTTGACGCTTAACATAGCTTCCTTACCAGCATTAGGAGTTACAGCAAGGAATTGCTCTACAACACCTTCATTTTGTGTTGTTGTCAAGCTGCATGGAAAAGAGACCAAAGAATAGATAGAGTTATCAACCAATTTAAGGACTGGGATATTCCATGACATGAATGCACAAAAATGAAATCTGACGTGTTTAAAGAAGAATACAAGGGTATGCATTATTACCTGCAAGTGCTGTAAACAAGGGTACCACCAATCTTCAACAATCTGAACCCATTATTCAAAAGTTGTAGCTGCATTGAAGGATATGAAAACAACAGTAAACCATTGCACCTTAGATAACTATATTCTCCTAGAAAACATGGAGGGAAAGTTATTAAATCACACTCATTCAAACCATTTAGAATCTAGAGAAAGTATCAATTCAGCGAGTATAATTTCATGGAATTATCAGCAGGCTTCATGCCACTAGTAGATCTAAGATTCACTGAGGCTTCGAGGTTAAAGACTCAAGAAGCACATAGTATAATAGCGTTATTGGCACGATATGCTTTCAGAATTATATGCAGGTTGTGTGGTAAACTTTATAGCCTGTGTTCTTCATGTATATTGCTTTGTGTGTCTGTAGGAGATGTCAAATAATAAGTGAAATTGTGGACTGATGGATGTTTTCTTTGAATACCAATTGCATGGTAAGAAGCGAGACTTGTAATTCCCTTTATTTTTCATTATGGATATGGGCCAAAGTATAGTATATATTTCGTAGGATTCCTGTTAGAAGATAGGTTTGGGATTTAAGAAAATAGGCTAGATTTCTGAAGCATGGAACTAGTAAGTCTTTGTGTGGTTAAGTAATGAATGCTACAAATTATAGTGGAAAAGGTAATAGATATGTGCACACCTCAGATACTCAGAAGACTGAGATGTACAGGATTGTTGTGTAATTAAGTCATTAGAGTGATACCTTCAAGTGTCTGTCTATATGTATGGCTCCTGTGAAAAGCCCATCTTGAACAAGAAATTAATTTGTCACCAGCTTGTTAGGCTTTCTAGTGACAGGTGTTTTCTACTTCCTTTCATTTAACGGATGCTTTAAGAGGGAGTTGGGAAGTATTATTTTTCAGTTTTAGGCTCTGTGTTCCTTGTTGGGTAGTTTATTTTACTCATTTTTAAGAGTCATTAGGTCAATATGACGTTAAGTTTGAAACAATTACTGTTTGTCAGTGGCGATTTGGAGTATGTTGCACGATGTTTTCAGGCCTTGCTAATGAAAGATAAACACCATTCAAGAGTTCTAATCAACTATGGTTCCCTTATTTTGTGCAAATATGGTTCAGTTGTTGTAGGTATGGGAATCTGACACATAAGACCTTCAAATCTATTATCCCTTTTCCTTGATTGGTATTTTGATAAATCAGAGCTTCTGCAAACACTCTGCTACATGAAACCCTGATTTATTTTAAAACTGATGGTGTAGTATGTTAACTGGGTTCTTGACTTTTCTTTATGAGGATCCTAGCCATATGACTAATGCTGTACTTTTCCAAAGATTAGGACATGGGAATTATATTTATTACTTTATACACTCAAAGATTTCATTAAGACATCATATAGGAGATGTTGGGTCACCGGAAATGGTCAGATTCTTATCTACTGGACTTCAATTTTTTGGTGGCTTCATCTCTTCTTATTAAGCATGTATGTTTACTGTGAGCTTTTGGACCGAAATGTAGTAGTGATAGAGGGGCAGATGCCATTCAATCATTTGCAATTTCCAAAACTGCAAGAAGCATTATTATAGTTGTAAGTTGTGGTGGTTGAACTTTGATAGGGAGTTGTAAGTTGTAGTTGTTGAACTTAGGTTCTAGGAATACGTTATCTGTTACATTTTTTTATGTAAAAAAGTGTAATCATCCATATTCTATGCTTTAGCTACCTGTCATCACCAATCCCTGATTAATCCTTTTGCAATTTAGCAAAACCAAATGCTATTCTTTCATGGGTGTAAATACAAACCCCTATCCTTGGAAATATAACATATTTGTTAACTTATTTGTGTATTTGACTTTTTAAATTATATTTTACAGGGTTGTTTTCTCGATCAACAGTGAATTACAATGCCGGATGCAAGAGTGCAGTATCAAATGTAGTGATGGCTTTAACAATCATGGCGACCCTTCTTCTTCTAACGCCTCTATTCTACTACACTCCTGGAGTTGTGTTGGCATCCATAATAGTTGCAGCAGTTCTGGGTTTAATTGACTTCCTTGCAGCTTATTTCATATGGAAAGTTGATAAGGTGGATTTCATATGCAGCCCCACCAATAGGATCGAATGTAATACAAAATGCAACATCATGCCCAACCCGTATTGAGAATGAAACTGGTACACCCCTTTCAACTCTCAAAACAGGAGCCTCCTTCCTGCTTATATACAAAACCTTCGATGGGTTTGGTGGGTTAGGATAATGCATTACATTTTCTGCTCCAACAACGAGAGGGGATTTCCCATCTGCAACAATTAAAGGACGGTCATCCTCTTTATTTTCTACCTCTAAAGGTCCCAAACATTTGTGTACATTGTCTGAAACTCTCAAAGCAGTATAACCATATGTAACATGTGGAGAACCTTCAAGATACTGAGGCATGTATAAAGGTCAAAGACTATCTGGTAGCCTCATCAAACCTAGAGCCCAAATCACAATCATATTATCAGTGGCATTCATCAAATTTTGTATCTGGGCTTTCAAGAGGCCTTTTGTAACAGACAAGAGTCTTTGACTATACACAAGTTTCATGTTATTAAAATCGACGTTTCCATCGGGATCGAAATAAAGAAAATATGGATAGGCTTACAGCAAAACCCTAGAAACCCTCTAACAGAAACCATAGAAAAATTTCTTAGAAGAGCTCAAGCAAGGATGAAGTCATTTACCTCAATCTCAAATGGGTGCTCTTCCAAGCATATATTTTCAATGATAGATGATTTGAAACAATGCATTCCATAGCAGAAAGAACAAATCAAACAGCTTTGTCGCAATTAACTGAACCATTTTAGTACAAAAAAATTAAAGACACGAAATGGAAAGAAAGCCCCATATCTTTACAAGATATTGGTGGACTCTACGGCTGCAGTGATGAATGAGAGCCAGAAGGGTGTGTTGAAGAACGAGAAGGGTAGGATGCCATGATCCATAAACGGGATTTAAGGATGGAAAACATTGAATATGTTGCAGGGTCCAGCAGTAGCATCCCAAGCTCTGCCTGATGCCATGAGCATCCTAAATTGTCTCCAAATACCACATATTGCGAAAATGGAAAACAATTGAACATGGAACCAAATTTGAAAGTGTGGCGCCAAAATACACGTAATGGCTTGGATTTGGTTCATCTTGGGAGGATCCAAGCTTCTTTGCCTTATGAATGGTATGAATGGTGAGGAAATCAAATTTTTTTCTAGCATGATGTTCAAGAAATCATTAAATTAACATAGCTTTAAAGGTTTGACTGAATGGAAAATATGACAAAAGTTGAATATTGTGGTAGTTAATATTATTATTTTAGTTATAAAGGATTAAGAATTTTAAGTTTTGAATAATTAATTACCATTATAACTAATATATATTGTGTATTTTTTTTAAATATGGGTATTAAGATATTATGTTTCTTAATTTTTAAACATCAAGATTTTTTCAATTGTTATTATATTCAATAAGGGGTCAACTATTTATGGAAGAAAAATTGACTATGGATGCTTGAGTTTGAGCTAAATGTGGACCCTATATCTTTCTTTGAATTCAAATTCTCTAATTCATAGTGTCTTGTCATCCCACTTAAGGGGTTTCCTGCTAGGATTGTTTGCAAGATCGGGGAAGGTATTGATTTGCACATCACCACCCTTTGAGGGTAGGTTGAGTACATGGACTAATGTTTTGATCTAGGGTTGGGTTACTACGTTGATGTTGTTGATCTCACTTGTTCCACATGTTGTTTTGGAGTTTCCATAGAGGTTTCTTTTTTCATATTGCTATAAAGGTTGATTTTAAATGTTTTTACAAGAAGGGTGTCATTGTTTCCCAAATACATGCAAATGGTATGTGTGTTGACAAGTCATATAACAAAATGTCAATTTCTTTTAATCAAATACATTGGATTCATCAAGAATTGTCCAACTTTTGAAAAGTGGGTGGAAATTGTAATTAAGATCAACACATATTCAATCATAGGTAAATATGCTCTTCTGAACTCAATTTATGTACGATTTAACAATTCTACCAAATACATTTCCAATATTTTTAAACAATTATTGAATCCACTAAAAAATCATAATAATGTTGTTATTATTGTTTAAAGTTAATTATATATATATATATATATAAACATAAACTTAAACATCCAACTAAAATATAACTTTAGAAGAGAATAGAACTTTAGAAGAGTGAAGAGAGATTAACGATAATTTAGATGAGTATTTTATGGTTTTTTATAAGTGAATGACATCTTCCTAAATTTTATAAATCGTGTTACATTAATAGGTGCTTATATTTTAGATTTTTGGGTGGACTAGCATAATTTGTACATTTTACTAAATTCTACTAAATTCATTGTCAAATTTGTAAGTTTTTTCATTGCCGGAGTGACAACTAAAAATGACCAAATAAATGGCCAATTGTTATGTGGTCATTTTTAGTCTAGATATCCCGTGACCAAATTTGGTCATTTATCTTGGTCGTTTTTAGTTTGTTTTTATTCCGTGACCAAAAGTGGTCATTTATCTTGGTCTCTTTTAGTTATCTCACTTAAATTTATCAATTTTGGTCATTTATCCCTTGAAAAAAACTGTGGTGACCAAAAATTTTGGTCTCCTGGTCGCTAATCTCTCATTTTCCACTAGTGGGTGGATAGAGACATCTTTGAAATGAAGAACATGGGAGGTAAATAATTTTATTTCTGCGATAAAAAAAAATTGTGATTAGCATTGTCCTAACATGTGAACAAAAACAAAGAATTATTTTGCAGCCATTAGATACCTTCCATACGCATGCACATGAGGTACATTCTGATTTGCATGTGCTTGAGGGGTTTGAGATCAAGCAAGATGAAGACCAAGCACTTGCATGGTTCCTAAGAGATTATGAGTTGCCTCTAGTAAAATATTGTAAAAATTTGAAGGAGGCAGATGATCACACTATCACTGAGCTAATTAATGGAGGAATTTGTGCATCCATTATCTTGATGGATGACAATTGTAGGGATTTGGTTCACAATACTTCACCCCACACTTCTATTTGAGCCACATCATGTGGGGATGAAAATTGGGTGAAAGGATTTTTCTTTTTGATGCCACAAGAGGAGCATCATAATCCCACTCTTCCAGTTGAGGGATTGATGTTCAATCCACGTGGTTTGATAAGTGCATTATTCATATCTGAATTATTCCCACCTGAATCATTCAACATGAAAGATTGTTCATCCATTGATTGGGTGGCTATACACATGATATAGATGTGTGCACCTGAGGGTAAACATATTGCTTGCATCAATGGAGAGACGTTGGACACATTAGAGAAATTGTATGAGGAATGGAATGAGAATGTATGGCTGCTATATGATGCTTTCAGTATACATGGAGGGGCATGGGATAACCACCTGTTTTGTCATAACAACAGTGACGTGAGTTCCAGTGATAGCTTGCACATGGATTTTTATACTTTAGAGAGGCTCAAGATGATTTGGTACCACATTAAAAAGTTCCATGCTTGGTGGGAGAGTCTCAAAGATATCCAGTTTTTCATGGGAAGTGATCAATTGTCAGTGTGGTGGTATGATTTTCACATCCTGATTTTCATCTTCTATGATGATAAAATTTTGTTGTTGTTACTGATGATTGGAAGGGGGGAAATAATACCATGGGACCCTGGAATTATTTGGAATGAAATATTTCCAAAAGGGACAGAAAAATTTGGATCCTTTCAAAGGAGGAATTGGGATCCAGAAATTCTTCTCAGTTACCTTAATTGGTTTGACAATTTTGTTGAAAGAAGTGGTCATTGGGGAAATGACTATAATCATAGATGTGCAACAGAAGCATGGAGGACAAATTTTGCAGCACTCTGGAGTGCTTCTGCTTGAGGACAAGTAGACTTGGGAGGGGAGGATTGTCATGTCCTTCCCTTGAAGGGACCTTGAAAGTATTTACCTTGTTAAGTGTCGAGGGGTTAAACATTGAATTAATTAATGATGCCTAGGAATTTTGACTATTTAAAACAATGGAGGCATGTAATTTCTAAATTCATGTTATTTGTAATTAGTTAATTATTATGAAAAATAATTAATTGTGGAAATGAGTTGTCAAGTAAGGAGGGTGCATCAGGAAAATTGCCTAGGATGGAAAAATGGAAACAATGCAAAAGAAGGAAAAAGAAACATGTCATAGAAAAGATAGAAACTATCCAAATTAGTTTCCAATTTGGTGCAAGGATGAAAAGCAAGGAAAGATTACCTTATGCACAAACTTGCCAATTACTCAAGGAGGGGGAAGTTTCTATTTCGGACTGAAGGATACAAACATGGAAACATTTACTAAGCTTCATACTTTATATTTTTCTCAAGGAGTTCGAATTTCCACTTTGGGTTGAGTTATACAAACAAGGAAACATCATTTGCAAGGCAAAATTGATAATCCCATCAAGGAGGACCACTGATGGCTTAGGAACAAGATTGGCAAGTGGATTACTTGTTCAACAGGTGAAGGACTTGCTCAAAAATTCACCCAAGGTCTACTTAAGGGAATTTCCAAATCCATTACTTAGTTTGGTTGTTGTTTATATTGAGCTATGCTTATGTGAGCATTCCTTTTAAGTGATGTGCCTCAGACTATTGGGAGATGAGCCCCAACCTTCCCTTCCCCTCTACTTCCATCATCTTATATTATATTGCAGGTATGGAGCACTATATTTAAGCCATTGAAATACTATCAGAGATATTTTCAGCCTCCATCATGTTCAGGTCTAGCTCCAGTGAATCCCATGCTTCACCTATGCTCTCAGCCCCTTTGTTGGTCATGTTCCGGGCCTCATGCCCATTATTTTGGAGTCTCCTTTGTAATGGTGATTCTATTATATGATTTATAATATATATCAGAATATAAATCTATAATTTATCTTTATTTGGTTGAAACGTCTCTGTCCATAAAAAAATTTGTCCTCGGTTTCACCAAAAAAGCTTATTTTATCATTGTATGGGTGAAAATTTATGAATAGAAGTGAAATAAGAAATAGGAAAGGTTATGGGAATGAATGGAGAGTGTTTATATTCTCATTCATATGATATTTATCTCTTTAATACTTAATATTTATTTCAGAAATCAATTTTCCATGAATTAATTGCTTTATTTTAGACCCTAACTAGATTTCTAGCTTGAAATGACTAGTCTTGCAAATTTTGATGTAAAATGAGTTCTGTTAACTAAAAATGAGCCCTGTAAGTTCATATGGGTCACAAAAATACCCACCTTCCCATACATATCTCCATAATATTTTTTGTTGGGGGTGTACTTCCTTTTTGGATCCTCCACTGCGCAAGGTTTCACTAGGCCAAAACTACTGAAAAAACCTAAATTATTCCAAAAATCATCAGAAATTTCCAGAAATGATGAAAATTTTCCAAACCAATTTAGTGTTATATTAATTCTGGAAAAACCATCTACAAATTTCCAAAATCCCCTGGTTGAAAAGGATGAACTACTCATCCTAGTTTCACGGTTTGGCTGTCGAGAAGCGTGGAAGTAGTTTTCCGCATAGAGGATTCTGAAACCTATATGGAACCAAGTATAAATGTGTTAGGGAATATTAAATTATATGTCTTAAATTTCTTTGGTTTCTTCCCTCTGATCACTCCTCTTGCCTACAAAATTTCCCAAAGAAAGCCCCTAATTTTCCCAGTCCGAAGAGGCTCTGAGTGGTTTGATTCAACGCTCAAAATTTTTAATTTTAATTACATAATTAGATAGTGTTAAGGTATTCACACAAAAATTGGGACATTACAGTGGTATCAACCAAAATAATATGCTTGCATCTGATGATGGGAGGCTACATATGATTCCTTGAAAATAACCTAAGAAGCCCTTCAAGAGTCAAGTTTGCAGATTGATCAACTTTAAAGGGAGTTGAATGTACCACACTTGCATGGAAAATAATCATGTGAACATGGTAGTAAATAATTTGGATGTGTTGATGGAAGCTCATGTGAAGGACAACCATGAGGAAGGAGCAGATTTGCAGATGCTTGTGAAAAGATATGAGGAAGGAAATGTTGGCTAAGCACTCATTGAGATTGAGAGGAAGGATGAAGTGTTATTAGCTATGGGAAATATTAATGAGGAAATTCCAATTGAATCAACAAGCAAATAGGATTATCTATTCATGTATTGGGTAGATAAATATATCACTAAAATAGAGGATCAAGGATGTACCAAAATTGCTTGCATCAATAGAGGGTTGTTTGACATGCATGCTTGGAAGGAGACACCTTATGACATAACATTATGGATGGAATATTCTGCTCCAGAAGATGTGGATGATCACATTCCATATGTATCAAAAAATAAAATTCCTTATTCATCCATTGATTGGGTGGATAGAGACATATTTGGAATGAAGACCTTAGGAGGTAAAGAATTTTATTTCTGCAATAAAATTTTTGTTGCGACTGATATTGTCCTGACATGTGAACATAAAAAAAAAAATTATTTTGCAGCCATTAGATACCTCCCATACACATGCACATGAGGTACATTATAGTTTTAAATTTCTTGAGGAGTTTGAGGTCAAGCAAGATGAAGACCAAGCACTTGCATGGTTCCTAAGAGATTATGAGTTTCCTATGGGAAAATATTGTACAAATTTGAAGGAGGCACATTATCACACTATCACTGAGCAAACTAATGGAGGAAGTTGTGCATCCATTATCTTGATGGATGAGAATTGTAGAGATTTGATTCACAATACTTCACCTCACATTTTTATTTCAACCACATCATGTGGGGATGAAAATTGGGTTAAAGGATTTTTCGAGTTGATGCCACAAGAGGAGCATCATAATGCCACTATTCGAGTTGAGGGATTGATGTCCAATCCATGTGGTTTGATAAGTGCATTATTAGTAGCTAAATTATTCCCACCTGAATCATTCAACATGAAAGTTTGCTTGTCCATTGATTGGGTGGCTATACACATGATTGAGATGTGTGCACTGGCCGGTAAACATATTTCTTGCATCAATGGAGAGATATTGGACACATTATAGAAATTGTATGAGCAATGGCATGATCATGTATGGATGCTATATGATGTTTTCAATATACATGGAGGGGCATGGGATAACTACCTATGTTTTCATAACAACAGTGACATGATTTCCAATGCTAGTTTGCATATGGATTTTTATACTTTAAAGAGGCTCAAGATGATTTGGTCCCACATTAAGAAGTTACATGCTTGGTGGGAGAGTATCAAAGATATCTAGTTTTTCATGGGAAGTGATCAATTGTCAGTGTGGTAGTATGATTTTCACATCCTCATTTTCATCTTCTATGATGATAAAATTTTGTTGTTGTTAATGATGATTGGAAGGGAGAAATAATACCATGGGACCCTGACATTCTTTGGAATGAAATATTTCCAAAAGGGACAAAACAATTTGGATTCTTGCAGAGGAGTAAGTGGGATCTAGTAATTCTACTCAATTACCTTAACTGGTTTGACAATTTTGTTGAAATAAGTGGTCATTGTAGAAATGACTATAATCATAGTGGTGCAACAAAATCATGGAGGAAAATTTTTGTAGCACTCTGGAGTGATTCTGCTTGAGTACAAGCAGACTTGGCAGGGGAGGACTGTCATGTCCCTCCCTTGAAGGGACCTTGAAAGTGTTGACCTTGTCGTCTAGGGGTTAAACATTGTATTAATTAATGATGCCTAGGAATTTTGATTATTTAAAACTATGGAGGCATGCAGTTTATAAATTGATGTTATTTGTAATTAGTTAATTATTATGAAAAATAAATAATTGTGGAAATGGCTTATCAAGTAAGGAAGGTGCATTAAGCAACTTGCCTAGGATGGAAAAATGGAAACAATGCATAAGAGGGAAAAAGAAAATGTCATAGAAAATATAGAAACTATCCAAAATAGTTTCTAATTTGGTGCAAGGATGAAAAGCAAGGAAAGATTACCTTATGCACAAAATTGCTAATTACTCAAGGAGGGTGCAGTTTCTATTTTGGACTGAAGGATACAAACATGGAAACATTTACTAAGGTTCATACTTGTTATTTTTCTCAAGGAGGTCGAATTTCCACTTTGGGTTAAGTTATACAAACAAGGAAACATCATTTGCAAACCAAAATTGCTAATCCCATCAAGGAGGGCCACTCATGGCTTAGGAACAAGATTGGCAAGTGGGTTACTTATTCAACAGGTGAAGGAATTGCTCAACAAGTCACCTAAAGTCTACTTATGGGAATTTCCAACTCCATTATTCAGTTTTTTTAATGTATGTTTTGTAATTGATTGAAGCTTAAGCTTCATTTCTAAGTGGTGATTCTCAGTCTCTTAGATGATGTGCCTCAGGTCCCTTGTTCCCCTTCACCCCTCTTCCTCCCTCCTCGTTGTAGGTTATATTGGAGCTATGGAGAATCTCTCAGCCATTAATGGAGTGCTATTATATGTTATGAATCCATTTCAATTTTAGTGCAGCACATTAGAATGATTGGGACACTCCTCCATTTGTATCTCAGAGCAATCTTCAATATTTCCTCCTTTTATGAGAGATTGATTATATGAAGTGATGAAGAGTTATTGATGGGTATATGCCATTAATTAAGGTTACTATAATTCCATAATATCAGTCTCCTAACAGTGTCAAAGTTTATGTAATGTTCTAATAGTTTTCCATTACAATGTCTACCTCAAATTCTAGTTTTCTAGCATTGTAATGAAGAATAAATTAATGAGTAGAGATATGAAACTCATGTGAGATTTAATTCAGAAATTAATTATCTAAAATAATGTATTCTTACCTTTCTGAAATTATTACATATTTTTGAATATATCTTATTTACTTGGGAGAAGCATTTCCACACCCTAGCTACAAATGCATTGAAAAATGACTAGTTTTATATTTTGAATGAGTTGAAGGACTTAAAACTTTTGAATTTTATTTATTTCACTTATGAGAATTCATTAAATTCATATTTAACACATTCCATATCTAAAACTTAGTTCTATTAACATTCTCCATATGTTTGGAAGTCCCAAAACGCAAGCCTAGAGTGTAGTCCAAGGAACTAGTTTTATGATCTAATGTCCTAAAATTCCAAAATATGTTATTTACCTGCATAAACATTTGTATACTATAATATAACTTTATATCATAGCCATATTCAGTTTCTCAAATCCCCTGGTCAAAAGGACTGAACTACTCTTCCTATTTTCACGGTTTGGCTTCCAAGAAGCGTGGAAGTAGGTTTCCACATAGCGGATTTTGAAACCTAAATGGCACTAGATATAAATGTGTTAGTGAAGAGGAATTTATATTTATTAAATATATTGGTCACTTCCCCCTGCTCACTCCTCTTGTATGAAAATTTTTCCAGCAAAATGCTTGATTTTCCCAGTCTGAAGAGGCTCTGAGTGGTTTAATTCAAAAATCAGAAATTTAAATTTAAATTACAGAATTAGATAGTGTTCAGGTCTACATACCAGACTTGGGACATTATCTCCTTGTTT
This sequence comes from Pseudotsuga menziesii, assembly GCA_001517045.1. Classification (NCBI taxonomy): domain Eukaryota; kingdom Viridiplantae; phylum Streptophyta; class Pinopsida; order Pinales; family Pinaceae; genus Pseudotsuga; species Pseudotsuga menziesii. The sequence continues at coordinate 288,545 of LPNX010245130.1, forward strand.
CCAAGTGCTTGAATCACCAAACCTCTTTCCCAAATTGTATGTAAGGGATTCCCTCTCGAGGCTACCCTAGGTATAGTGGAAATAGCCTTCCACCATAACCTGTGTAGATTCCTATAAGTATAGATGCTAAGGCTACCAAAATCACAAAGAAATTATGTTGGAACAATATTCAGTCCAACTGATGCACATGGGAAGGGTAGTTAAGCTTGAAACCTAAATAGTATCAGTCACCACACGGGGTCAGAAGGAGGTACTGAGTAAGTCCCCAAACATGCAACAACTCTGGTGTATGCTCTACTGAGTTTAGGAGGGGTATCTCCACGACTCCGTATCACACAACCTCGTGCTTGAATCTTGTGTTAGAGGAGATTTCTAGTGTTTTTCTTTGCGAAATTGGGTTTCCTGAAAGATAGGCCACTATTTCTGAGTTTAATGTTTTGGGCAGTTAAAATGTCCCTAACCCAAAACACTAGCTTATACTAGTGTCTGTCATCCCTAGAAAGAAACAGTTACTAATATATTTTAGATATTAAACGTTCTTTTTAATGTTGCTGATTACTCAAAAAGGTGGCGGAGGTGAAACCAATGGTGTTTGACTCGACAGTAGAAACAATATGACTAAACAAAAGAGAAATTGAAATGAAAAAGAAAAATGCTACTTCTCTTTCTTTTTCAAACTGAAAATTGAAAGCCACGAAAGAAACAAATATTTTTATATTTTAAGAAAAATGGCGTGCAATGCATTAAAGAATAAACCCTAATCTACATTCATATAAAGAAACTATATGTTATTTTTACTTTTTGTTTCTAAATTTGAAATAAAATACAACCTACAAACTAATGCATCCAAAGTAATGTAAGCAAAGTAAATAAACTTATTCTCTATACCCCACTAACAAACCATAGGGTGCCCTAGAGCTGGATATAACCTCACTAGGAAGGGAGACTTGCAAAGGTAAACAAGCCAACCAATTTAGCATGGAGAGACTAAACAACAAGACTAAAACAAACAAGGTTCAGTCTAGACCTCCAAACAGAGGTTGCTCAACATCTTTCCCAACAAGGTCAAGCCAAAGAAGGAGGTTGAGGTGGGGGGGGGGAGCAACAAAACAATATTAAATACTTGAAAAAGGGCTTTAAAATTATTTAAAAAGCACTCTAGAGAGAAGGTACTAATTCCAAGAGGTCATGCTCAGACCTAAAGCCCATGAAGACCCTTCAGACAACCCTCAATCATCCAAAAAACCCAAAAATTGATGAAAAATCACTTACAGGGGTCATTCATGAGTTTCCTTAAGGAGGTCAAGCATTTCAGGATAGAAAACATAGGTTGCATGAAGGAAAGTCACTAATTCACTCAAAACTCGCAATTGTGCAATGAAGAAGCCACAAATGGGTGCCATAAAGCTTAAAAAAGGTCAAAAACCTCCCTAAACAGGCAGGGGAGGTGTCCAATCAAACTTAAAGGTTACTCCTAAGTTGTAAGAAGGACCCGAAACCTTAAATACACTAAAGAAAAAAGGAAAAGAGACTCCAAAATAGACAAGGCCTCCCCAGCAGAGTCGCCAATTTTGTTGTAGTGGAAAGTGTTCCTATGGTTGGGGGTTAAGAAGCCACCAACATAATAGGGTTTAAAGACTAATGTATACTATTCTGCAAGCAAATGTAAAAATGATTTAGAGATAAGTAAGGTCCATGCCTAATTCACTGAAGGCTGGTACAATCTTTCTCTATCCCTTCCTCTTCCTCCTCAATCCAAGAGACCTGCAAAACAATTTCAACCTTCCTCAAACCAATTTTACTAAATATAAAGCAATGATGATCAAAGAAATATGAAACCCTAATTTTATTGGAATTACTATCTGATTATAAACATAGATATGATATACATTAGACAATGATTTGGGAAATATAAGAACATCACATCTTTACTATCAAGTGGAAGAAGTACATATTTCACCTTCTCCTATTGTTAGGCATCTCATGAAACCTTGATGTAGATCTCATGCTTCTCTTCTCCAAGAATCTCAGACTCCAAGTTCTGCAACACAAGGATATAGAATCTAGGGAAAAGATATTGGGATGAGAGTCCCAAATTCTCCACCATAACAATGCAAAGGCCAAGTTCCCTTCATGGACCTCTGTCCCTCTCTTATATACCTTTTTGTGAAGAGTTAAGGTCAGATAGGGATCATTTACAACTGTAGGATCAGTTCCAAAACCACCCAAAGCACCCTTAATTCATGAATTTTCATATTTTTATATTTTTTTACTACTATAGAAAAAATTCATGGGTTTTATGAAGCAGAGTTGCAAATTCCAAGGAAAAATCGTGGTTTTTCTTAAGAAAATTCGTGAATGGGTAAAACAAAAAATTTAGGGTACTTCCTATTGGAGACATTTACCATCGTACACACTCTTTTGTTCAAATTGGCCTAGTTAAACCACTATCCTAAGCTTAATTGAAATCAATGGAGCATTAATTGCCATCATCCAGTCACACCCACGCCTACCTATAGTCAAGGAGGCTAACTTAGCCTTCTCCTACAGTCAAGGAGGCTAACTGGAGCACTCCAGGGGTGATCTGTGTGACATTAATGCACCTAATTGATAACTGGTGGTTACAATCAGTTCAACCAGTCAATTACAGTCAGTTAAGGTGCCTCCATTCATTAAATATATTATTTAATGATTATTTAATGATTATTTATTATTATTTAATGATCTGGAGTCAACAAGGCACCTCCACCAACTTCTAATGGTCAGTTCAGCTTCAGTTAACCTCATCGGGGTTCATTGGGTTCATGCAGCACTAGCACTTGATGGTTGGATTGCTATGACATGTGTTTTGATCTCCTTCAGTTGAGATTCAGTCATTTATTGCACTCCGACTTCAGTTAGGGTTTGGTGAGTCAATTAGGGTTTTGGTCAAGTGGTTAACTAAGTGAGATTGAATGGTTTAGAGTCAGTTGAGCTAGACTCACTCACTGAATTCAAATGGTCTCCTTAGGTATTCAAATTCTTCATGGAGTCAAGCCATTGCTCAGCATTGGAATTGTAACCCTTTATTGTTTATTAAATATACAGAGAGGAAACCATTTCTGGTTCTGATTATTTCCAATTCATGAGTATTTGTTAATTATTCTTTGATGATTTTGATTCCTAGTTCCTAGATCATGTGCAAGAATTAATATGGTATCATAGCTTACGGCGGGATGAATATCAATCTCTCAAAAAAAAAAAATTGACAGATTTCTCCATGAAATTTGAGCAATAGCTCAAAATTCCAGCACTGCACCAGAAGCCAAGGCTTACCACTCAATATCCCAAGTAAAGAACTTGTTGATCAAGCTTTCTTGATTGACTATGATAGGTGTGATGAAAGCCTAGAATGTGATAGCTTTCCGACCTTACGGTGCCCCTTTTGTTTTGATTTGCAGGTTTTATCAGGTACAACTTCGAATGGACTCATCAATCCCTCTTCTCACCCCATTCACAAGCTATTCGGAATGGAAGTTGAAGATGATTGCATATATGAAGAGATGAGGTATCTATGAGGTGTCTATTGGACTTGGAAAATATTCTTATGAGAATGAGAATGACTGGATAAATGACGGTGATAGAGCTATTGGAGCAATATGTCTGGCCCTTTCTGATAGCTTGTACTACCTTAGACTTGGTTCTGTTGAATACCCAAAGGAAGTCTAGACAATATTGGACAGAACCTTTGGCAAGCACAATGATGATCATAATAGTACTTTGGAGATAACATCCAGCACCACAATAGTTCTTCACTCAAAATTCTCATCCTCTACTCTCTCTAATGAAGTTGTTCAAGATGAAGATGAAGCAGAATCTTCTACACATTCAATTCGAATTGAAGAAAGTCTCCATGTAGTGACTTCTTCTCCTGATGCTCCAGAAGTTCATGAGATCTCTGATATATCATCTTCTCATATTGCTGAAATAGAAGAAGACATTTGAATATTTGATATTGAATAAAAATAGTGCTACACTTCCATGCAAACATTCACCGGTGATTTTCCTTTGAATTCTGTGATAAATTTACCAGTAATTGCTTCCGAAAGTGAAGAGAAATTTGATTTTTCTCCCTCTAATGTTGCTGCTGGTGTGAAAATATGTAAAAAATTGGATATTTTGGAAGAAATATCAGATTATAAGAGTGACACATTCGCTCCCCATGATCTATATCTTCCAGTAGAATCCTACAGGATTGCATGCACCAAAATTCAGAATTTTGAAGAAGAAGAAAACTGTGCATCTACCGTCTCGGTTGACCATAATTTTGGATATGATATGAACCTTATTGGATCTGATATTGTATTATTTGGATCTGATCTGATATTTATTGGTTCAAAATTTCAGGTTCATACACCTTCAGTACTGCTTGTAGCTGTTCTCATCAACGGTGTGAAGAAACAAGTACCGCAAGTCTCCTACAAAACTGTTGTTGGGGATTTGATTTGATTTCATAGTTTTGGATATGTTGTGAACTTATTTAGATCTGATTTACATTATTATCTGATATTATTTTGTTCATATTTTAAAATGCAAGAGCTTTCAGCCATGCTTGTAGCTGCTCTCACCAATTCTGGTGTGAAAAATCAAGTACCGCAATTCTTCTTCAAATTTACTGATGGGGATTTGGTGTTAGTTTCCTCTTATGAGGTTGCTGATATTTTATTTTTTGAATCATTAGATATTTCTGAAGCTATATCATATTATGGAACTCAATCATTCACTCTCCAAAGTCCCAGGGATTCTCTACCTTTGGTCACAAGCTCATCTCCTCACAGAACTAGTAAAGAGGAAGACATTCTGCATCCGCTTGGACACTTGCTCCTAAACATTGGGGATGATTTTACCACTCATGGTTTGATATTCAAGGCTGAAACATATCAGTTTCTTGAGTGTTCCACACATGGTTTGAATCCTCAAGAAACTTTGCTCTCTCTTCAGATGATTTCAGTTGCTCTACATGGGTCCATTTTTCACCGTCCAGCTGTTTATATTTCTGATTCAGTTGAGTGCATTGTTTTTCTTCCAAAGTGGAAGATTCCTCTAGACATATTCATTTAGTTTGGATTTATAGGTTCACATGCACAGTCTCAATATGCTGCTACATAGAAGAACCAATTCTTTATTTACTGCTTAGTTTGAGGGAGGGTATTTTTCCCATGAGGTTTTCCCCGTTTCCTTGGTTATATTAAGCAGTTACTTTATTGTACAGGGTGACCTATGGCCTTTGTTTCCATGGCCCTAGCATTTTATGCATATATTTTTTCTAACTCTTCTTGAGTATAGGTTAAGGGGGGGTGTTGGAGACATTTACCATCATACACACTCTTTTGGTCAAATTGGCCTAGTTAAACCACTATCCTAAGTTTAATTGACATCAATGAAGCATTAATTGCCATCATCCAATCACACCCATGCCTACCTACAGTCAAGGAGGCTAACTTAGCCTTTTCCTACAGTCAAGGAGGCTAACTAGAGCACTCCAGGGGTGATTTGTGTGACATTAATGCACCTAATTGCTAACTGGTGGTTACAATCAGTTCAACCAATCAGTTACAGTCAGTTAAGGCGCCTCCATTCATTAAATATATTATTTTATGATTATTTAATGATTATTTATTATTATTTAATTATCTAGAGTCAACAAGGCACCTCCACCAACTTCTGATGGTCAGTTCAGCTTCAATTAACCTCATCAGGGTTCATTGGAGTCATGCAGCACTAGCACTTGATGGTTGGATTCCTATGACATGTGTTTTGATCTCCTTTAGTTGAGATTCAATCATTTATTGCACTCTGACTTCAGTTAGGGTTTGGTGAGTCAATTAGGGTTTTGGTCAAGTGGTTAACTGAGTGAGATTGAATGGTTTAGAGTCAATTAAGCTAGACTCACTCACTGAATTTGAATGGTCTCCTTAGGTATTCGAATTCTTCATGGAGTTAATCCATTGCTCAGCATTGGAATTGTAACCCTTTATTGTTTATTAAATATACAGAGAGGAATCCATTTATGGTTTCGATTATTTCCAATTCATGAGTATTTGTTAATTATTCTTTGATGATTTTGATTCCTAGTTCCTAGATCATGTGCAAGAATTAATACTTCCATGCATTTCAAGGTTTGGTGTCTTCTAGATAGTTTTTCCTTACTCATATACCTTTCCAAAATTCCAAAGTCGAAGAGATCAAACAGAGATAGATAACTTTAGCTATGGATCCTCCAATTAAGGTGTTTTTTTAGTGGCTTTGAGTGACTTTCATGAAGTGTTATCATGGAAGTGTCGACGTGTGATGAAAACGTGGGAAAGTGGTCACAAGAAGAGATGTGTCATTTTAGGCTATAACAAACCCAACAAATGACACTAGACTATTATTCTCCACAATTTACAGATAAATCCATTGTACCCACTGCATCTGATGTTAGTGCTGATATTTTAATAGAATCACAGTCTCCAAAGGAGGTGGAAATAATGGTGATTCCAAATTTTAGTCCTTCAGAGAGCTAGATCAGAGGTGTATCCCAGGGGATCTAGTGGAAACATGGTGTACAAGGGATCATGAGCTAAAGGATCCAAGCACTAAATGAGGTGCACTGGAACATTGTTTATCATATGGAATATCAAAGATTGAGTATGTTAGCACGTTCACAAATTAATAGCATGATGCCAAACATGATGGAGCTAATCAACAAGAGGATAAGTATATCAATGGTCGGTGCTAATAACTCCTAGACAAAAGAATAGCGATTAATTTTCCCTAAGGAGGAGTTAAATATGAAAAAATCCAAACATGTTGAGACATCTAATTAATAACTCCTTGTGAAATAGTTTTTGCAAAACCTCTCATCCCGCATGAGTTGTGGTTTGATAAAACAGTTCCAGTTTCTTCCCAAAATCGGTGTTTTGTAAAGTTCCCACATAAGAAAAAAGAGATTTTTGCGTCATTCAGACCAAAGAAGATGCATGTTAAGCAGATCCCAGAACTTTTTTGATGTGAGACAAAAGATTCCAAATGAAATCATGACAATTGCCCCTATTTTCAAATTCAAATTTATAAAAAGGGAAATTATATGGTTTATTGTTATCATGTCTGCCAAAAGAAAAAGAGACCATTAAACCTATGAATCCTCCCCCCAAGCACTAGAAACCAGACTTATCCAGCTACCAACCATTTTTACCGTAGTACTTATAGTTTAACATTGTTTACCCTTTGTTTTTATTTTAAAATAAATAAATCCACCAAACCTGTAGCTTTCCCTAATCGATTCTGCTAAACCCCTACTATACTATTTTACTTGCTAAAAGTGATTTTTCCCTAGGATGGCACACAAAACTAAATCCAAGTTATCAAATACTATATTTGTTGCTGATGAGAATATATATGGCCCAGAAAACTAAATCCAAGTTATCAGTCTTGTAAGAATCCCATTCCTTATCCATTGCAGGACAAGATCCTTTTCGATTATGGGATTCTAACATTGCCAAAATAGTGTTCCCAAGGTCCGTATATTTCCCATAATTTATCACCTGGTGCTCTAATCAGCACTCTCCAAAAAGAAATGGAATTATAACATTAAATCTCTTTTAAATCGTGTCTAGTCTAGATATCAGTAGCCTAAAAAGAATGTTTTTCCTTTCAAATCTCCAACTAGAACATAACCTGGATGAAAAGGCCTTATCTTCTTCCTATCAAACCCTTATCCACCAAGATCTAAACCTTTCTCTACTGCAACACTTAGAAAATGGATTTTTCCTCTCTGTTCTTCCCCCACCATATGAATCTATGGTCTTTTCTAAATGGTTTCAAGGAAATCAATATCCCTAATTTGTATAATATTGAGAATGAGATGATGAACAATATATGTTGTGATCCTAGGAAACCTTGTGAGTTAAACCCCTATGTAGTGGAAATAATTTTCCAAGGTATGACCTATGTGAATTTTTTATCCAATGGATTCGAGAATGATTAGAAGAATTTCCTATGATTTCCCTGTTCAGATACCGATCTTATTTGTTTCATATGTTCTTGCACCAAAATTTTGAACATTATAAATCCTTCAACCTAAATATGAGAAATGAGAAAGGGGATCCAATCTCATTTTTCAAGTGGACTAATCTTATCTTGATAAATCCTAATAACTATAATTCTCTGAATTCACCAACAAAGTAATGAGTATACATATGCTGATATCCATGATGTTCTACCACCCAGGATGTTCCTCGAGAACACGAAATGTATTCATTTCACTTCAAACACCATGACAAGTGACTAGTTCATATTCCAAAATCATACAATAATCAGAGTATATGGATTCAAAGAGGATCCATATCAACTCCTTGCTTTCCTCACACTAAATATTATTTCCATGGAATATGAAAAAATGATTTAACGTGTATGAAATAAATTTCAAGCATTACAGACATGGGAAAACCTTTCTCCTACAACAATAAATAGGACCTTTCTAGATCAATGGGGATGAACGCTTTCCAATTCTTAAAAGGATTTTTAAATCAATTGAATTTGAAGAAGGAAAAATCCATGTAGTATGACCCTCATGGTATGATTTCAAAGAAAATAATTGAGAATAGAATCATGCATATGAACCCGAGCCAAGAACATATTGGAAAATAGTTAAAATTTAGAGACTTGGGAAGAGATGGTGGAAGCTCAAAGAATAATTACAAAACAAAGAGCACGAGAGAAACAATCATGCCAGAAAAGGGGAGATAATGATCTTTCTATGGACATGGATGTAGATGAGGATGAGAAATCCCATCCATCCAAAAGATCCAGAACTGAGGGGAAAGAGATTGAAGAAGAAGAAAATATCGATATACCCAAAGAGTTAATGGACATAACCATTCTATGCAATATATAGATCCCATAATATTATTGACTAAACCTTTAGAGTCACCTTTAGCAAGGGTAGTACAAGTATAAGCATACTTGCAAACTAAGTACAAAAACATCAGAGAAATAAATCTCAAGAAGATGAATGAAATGAGACAACAAATAGGTACATGAGGAAAAAGGCTACTTACAGTAGTATATCATAACAATGAAATTTTCAGATGGTATGTAGTGCAACTTATAGTGCCACATCCTACTAGCTTCGCTAAATATAGGGCTGATGAATATCAAATATATTTCAACGAATTTGAGAGGGTAGATAAGGTATATTTCTTTAAGAAAGCTACATATATGATCTGTAAAGAGCTGGTTTAGTCAATTAAAATAGAGAAGAATCTTAGGATCGCTTTAGATATATTTTAATATCCATGGAAAGCATAAAAGGTGAAAATGAGATCCAAACAAGTCATCATTAAAGAATTAAGTTTTGATCCAATAGATAGTACTCATGCTACAACTATTTTGAAAGAAAAAAACAATGAAATTGCTCATCTAAGAAAACACTTAAAAATCCCAACATGCAGTTCAGACCCTTGAACTTAGGAATGCCCAAGAAGAGAGTGAAAAATTATCTGCAAGTATGTTACAGTTTAAAAACCTAATTGAATATAGATATGATAAAATTAGTAAACTCGCGTAGAAAATTGCCTCTGTGAAGATGAAAAAAACTTACATATCTACTAAATAGGTTAGTGAAGGCCTTCCCTCTAATGTGTAAAAAGGAGACCAACCAATAGAATGAGTATAGCAAGGTACACGTGTGCCTAAAAAGTAGCATGTTGAAAAGGAAGTCATAGATTTCATGATTGAAGACACACCTAAATGAAAGGAAACTTCCCAACCAACAAAAAAGCCATTGATAAAGATAGCAAAATTAAATAGTTAGAGACTGAAGTAGCCCAAAAATATGGGAGAATTTTAGAGCTGGAGGGAGAGTTATTTGAAAAAGAAGATGACATATGTGATTTAAAAGAGGAGATAGATGGTTTAAAAAGTAAGAGAACCAATATAAAGGTGGATGTAGAATGGGAATATCTGATAAGGAAAACAAATCAATCCATATGGTACAAGATAACCCAATTGTTTATGAATGAGTGGGAACAATGTGAGCTAATTCAAGAAGAATTAGATATGTATGAGACAGTCAAATAGGAAGTAAAGGTAGTAGAAATCCAGTTGGGATACACCGCTAAAGAAACTCAAAAGATAATTGAATACCTGAACAATAGAATTAAGAGGCAATTGGAAAAAGTTCAAATCAAGAATAGAACTCATCTTATCAATATATCCAAGCAGACTCTTTGGAGAAGAAACCAAATTCATATGAAGTCTCTTGTAGATGAAATAAATTATTTCAAGAGTATGTTTTTTAAAGTGATCAATTTGGGTTTACGTCACCCTTGGAACGGTAATGAAGAAATGTTTCCTAAAGTGGAATACTAGACAAACCTAATACAAATAGAAAATCATATCTTAAACTAGTATCTTTATATTCTACACAAAATGTTTTAGAAATTGATATCAATCTATTGTCATATTTTTTCCTCATAAAAATATACAAAAATAAAAGAAAAATATCCCCCACCTTTTTTCCCAAGAAAGAGGTCTAATACCAAATGATGTGGTATTTAATAGATCTTAGGATAGATATAACATTAAATTGAGAATAACATCATAGATCCACACAATAGGAAGAAGATAATGAACACTAAATGCAAAGAAGACCCTTAAAGTAGGGTAAAACCATTAACTATTTGTCATGGAAGGAATTTCTCAACAAGTCATACTTGTTAAAACTATTACATCTAGCAGACAATTTGTCCAGTGTAATGATACTCATGTGTATTTATATTATCTCATGTATATTCATGTGTCAATTACCCCTTATTATTATATAATTTCTTTTAACTACGTAGTGGGAACATTTCTTACCCACCAAGTACCAAGTGGGGCTATTCACATTACATTCACTATCCCCACATTAAATTCAGTATCCCCTTGGGTACCTCCCTAGGTACCTCGCATTATATTACCTATGTTCATTCATGTGGGCCCATGATTCCAAAACATACCCTCCTCAATCCTTCCTTTACTTTGAAGAATGAGAATTTGATAGAAATAAAACACAAGTTTCACTAGTCTTTCCCTCATACCATTGGCTAAAGCCATCAAAATATTTGTTAAAAAATAATTCTAGCATTTTCCTTGTATGATTTTGAATAATTATTATTTGTATTGTAAGGATAAAGTTATTATTTGGTGAGACACAAAAAAATATGCAACCTATTTATCCTAGAAAATAAATTTATTACTAACTATCCACACTCCCCAACTTGTCACAAAATTAAAAACTCTGTACTCTTTTAGTTCCTTTTTCCCTTGATCCAAAATGGGCCAATATATAATTTTTCATCTTTTTTGGTGCTTTTTAGGTGGAAATATTGGATGAACTGGCTTCCAGGACCATTTTAGGGGCAAGTCTCACTTTACAAATTTTGATTATATAATATTTTCAGGCCTTTTCTAGGGTAGAAATGATATTTTGGGGGGTCAAAAGTTCATCTCTTGTTCCATGCCCCTTGAATCGATTCTACGCTCTGATACCTTTCCAATGTTTTAAGAATCACCTATAATGGATTTCATATGAAGAATTTATGCCTCTCACAAGTTGACCTATCCAATTACCCATGATGGTATCAAGTCAATTCCACATCATCTCTCATTTATGAAACATGTGGAGCTAGTCATGTGTGGACTTCCAACAACATTACAAAAGTTCCAAAAAAAAACCCTAATCGAGAATTGTGGCATGAATAAACACTTAAATTAACTCTAGATGGATACCAAGGTATGTTAAATATCGGTCCATTAGGAGAAGAACTATAAATTTCATGAACCATAGATCTACAATCCAAAATGAGAGCTATCTGAAAAGAAGTATGCAGTGGAATTATCAAATCAATGTAAAATGAACAACATATTTACGACAGAATTTTCACACAAATCAAACAAATATTGCTCATATTATCATAACATTAATCTTCATTAATTAATCAATAATACATTGGTAGTACAATAAATAGTATTCGAATATTGTGGATAGGATTTGCATATACCAATTCTAACTGACTGTTTATCTAACTCAGTGGGGAAAAATCACAGCTGGAGCTCACTAGTCTAACTTTGGATGACTAAATCAGTCTATAATAAGTCAACTGATGAGGTAGGTGGACAAAAGAAACCACACTCCCTTCATGCATGAAAAACTGGCTCTCGACTAACTGGTTGTGATATAATAGATGGTAACTTGAACATAACTGAGCATAACTACTTACCTACCAAGGGCTACTGAAGGAGACTATTGGTGGCACTCAGAGTGACCTCCTAAAATGTAGGGATTGGTCCTTGGGGTGCATAAACTCATGCATGCAGATGTAGTAAGTGGCAAATAACCACTAGGTGTGTCACCCATACTCTAGCACAATGATAATAACGTCCTAAGTTTGAAAAATGGCCAAATAGACTATGTTGGATGAAGGAGGATTAATTAATCCTAACAAGAAGAGATTCCATTCTTATGATGGTATGGTATTGTTCCATAGTTGAGTAATAGCACGAGAGTGGATATTAGAGTAGAACATAGGAAGTAGGAGATCTTGTAGTAGTCGTTCTCGCTGGAGATTCATAAGTAACTCTATAGAGAGTACCATTTCCTTTATATTTACATTCTATAAAAAAGGCGAAGTCATATTCCTCATTTTTTGTTACGTTTTTCCCCATAATTGGTTTTCCCAACATATATCTTGTGTTATTGTGTGTATTTTGTATTTCTTTTCTCTAGTTATCTTCTTTCAGTACCAGTTTTATTTAGCATTACATGGAAATAATCTAATAAAAAGAAATAAGTTGCAAGATTCCTTGCGACAAATTTCTCTAGTGGAATATCGATGATATTTTATAGATCATATTGGTATCAAAGAAGTTTTGTTTGGGGTTTTTGTGGAAATTGTGGGATCGAGTGGAGGAACAAATAAAAATTCTTCAAACCTTAGCCATGGTCGACGATTATGGTGAAGAAGCAACATGAGAATAATGAGCAGTGATTTACAACGTTAGAAATACAGGTCTTCAATATCTCATGCAAAACATTAATCCTCATAGTGGATATGGAGAGAAAGTTTGGACCTTTCGATGATGTTACAGTTTCTAACTCAGATCATATTAGAGCAGAAACCAAAATATAAAGGAAACCTAGAAATGGAGATGAGGAAAGAGCCCCAAAAAAAGAATCAAAGTTCCAGTGCCAATATCATTTCTAAGTATTTATTAATATGGAAGCTAAATTCGATACTAGGATATACCAAGGTGATATCTATGCTTTAAATTTGAATAATTTGTTGAAGAAATTAGAGGTCTATTTTAGTATCCATCAAATAAATGAGGAGGAAAACATTTTCTCTACTTGACTGAAACTAGAGAGTCGTGCATTAACCTTGTCAAAAATCCACATGAAGGCACCTAGGATCGAGGGTAATATCCCAATAACTAAGTGGAAGGATTTCAAATCCCTCATTAAGTCCTAGTTTTTCCTTATAAGATAGGTAGAGGACCATGAAACTCATTGACATTACTTTATGAAAAGGAAAGTGTAGAGTGTGCAAGAATACACCACCAGATTTAGGAGGATGACTATCATGTAGGGTATCTCACCTATGAATCCATATGTACTACTCAATTATTTGGGAGGGTCGACATAGTCATTTATGAAATCAAGTGATCCTCTTCAATCCCATGACAATTGATAAAGCATGGGTGAAACAATAATACCTGGAAAATATTAACTATAAAAGAGGAAAACTAGGCAGCTATAGACATAAAGAGAAGCAAGATGCTTCCAAGTAGGGGAAGAATAAGTGGAAAGGAAAAGATAAGAAGACTACAACCATGGCACATCAGTGCAAAGATCCAGTAAACAACTGTAACCATTTTAACATCAATAGACATTGAAGAAAAGTGTTGGAATCTACATCCACAACTGAACCCTAAGAACTGCAAGAAGGATTCCCAATAAAATAAATTCTAGCCAGAGATTCAAGGAAAGAGGTAGAGAGTGTTGATGCCTCAACAATGACATGATTCCCAGGGGTGAGAACATAATGACATAGGAAAACATATTAAGTTGAGTTTCTTTTTAATTTTGTTTCTACCATTATGTCTAGTGTGAATTCCTTTTTGCATCCATATTCAATTTCCCATAAAAAGTTGTCATTGTTTCTTTGCACCTCTCGTGATAAGTTACATCGTGTACATCTTTATTTGTAATAAAAATTTTCCAAATTATTAATCATACATCCTTTTATTTAATTTTTATTTCTCAACCTGTAAATAAGTAACCTCTTGTCTCATTCACTTTAATAAAGAATCCTTCTCCCCTTTACAAAATCCCTTCTTTGCCATGTATTCATGTTTATGATATTTTTATTTTCGAAAGCAAACCAACTCATTTACTACTTCAAAAGTAAAATGACCCTTTTGAGTTTATGACCATTTATGTGCATTTAATGTAGACTAAGTCTTTAGATTCACCTAAAACTTTTTTTATATAATTAGGGTGCCCTATGCAATGGGGAAAAAATATTTTATATGCAGCAGAGTAATAAATGTTGCAACAGCTGCACTATGAGCTGTTGGATCTCAAATAGGTTGAGATCCAACATCCTATAGTACAGCCGCCACAACATTTATTACTTTGCTGCATGTTGAATATTGTTCTCCTATGCAATGCATATTATAATGATATATTCTCCTTTTTCTTGCCAAAAAATGGAAAACTCTTTCCATTTTATTTTTTCCATCACCTTAAAAAAAAACAATCCCTCTTCAGAAAATTTTGGCCTATTAGAAAATTTATTTTTTATTAATAAAAATAACGTTACAAAAGACATGTTACAAACATTACTAACATTACATCACGTTACAAGATCTCTCCCATAATATTCACTATCAATATTATTTTTTGCCACATGTTACAAACGTTACTAACGTTACATCACGTTACAAGATCTCTCCCATACTAGGCTGTAGAGCGCCTCTCAGCGCAATCATTTCGAAGGAGATGTTTTATTCATATGAAATGGTAACAATTTTCCAAAATGAGGCTTAGCAAACACATCGCAGGAAGGGTAATCATCGAACGGATGCAAAAGGGATCAGTGTATTGTTGTTGTCGTCATCAGAGCCGATCAACATTAGAACTTGGATTTGGGTGGTCTTTATTTTGTTTCTACTATGGAAAATTGTAAAGATTTATATTTTTTTTAAATTCTGAAAACTTGAGATAGTTTTATTAATTCTTAAATTTCCAATTATAAAAGTTTGGGCGATTTTTCTTTTTAAAGATTCAAATTTTCAACTTAGATTTGGGTGGCCTTCTTATGCAACATTTTTTGTTTGTATTATGGAGAATTTTAAGGATCCATACTTTTCTTAAAGTAATAAAATCTTAGTTAGTCTTATTAATTTTTAATTTCCAACCATAAAATGTTGGGTGATATTTTTCCAAAGTATTCAGATTTCTAAAGGTTTTATATAGTTTCTAACCCATTTTGAGGATTTTGAGAGTAAAAATAATGTATCCCATGGAATCTGGCTGAACCAATTTAGAAAATATATGAAAATTCGCAAATCTTTTGGAAGAAAATAAAAAATTAACTCATCAACTAAATTTTGTCCTTGTTGATATGACTACATGTCAACCTACTTCAGTAGCAGAACATACTAAAAAAAGAACATAGCAAAACAGAAAAATGACTAGGATCGCCCACCATAATTCTCCTCTCCTCCTTCTCTACCAGACAATCCATAAGAAGTTGAGCCATTTGTCGATGATCTCTTCTATCAATGATTCATGCAAGGGAAGGAAGGGATTAGTTATGTTGTTAAATTGTCCCATCGGTCGATGATCTCTTCTATTAATGAGTCGCACAAGGCATTATTCCCCTTGTTCGATTGTCTTGTCAAAAATCCATCATGGCCATTCCTTGTGATAGGGCTGGCTATATGTGTAGTTTTATATGGTGGAACTGGACCAATTTACCGTTGACATTAAAATATGGACAAGTGGATCGATACATTCACACACATTTCCAATTTCTAGTGGTTGACATCATGCACACGTTAGAAAATGGATGTACCTCTAGAGTAGAGTTTCTGGACTGGGCATCATTAATCGATTTCAGTATTGTATATAAATCCAGTACCTCAATTTGAACTAGGATTTCCCTGAAATGTGCTAAAGAAGTTTTTAATTCATATATCGAATGCAACTATATGACCCACTATCCACATTCCAACACCTAAAAGCATGAAACATAGACAACAATAAAAGTATGGCTAGATGGTTAGGTAAACAAAGAGTCGAAGTGAAACTATGCACTTTCAGCAGATTGCTTTGTTCTTAATCTTTAACATTATGATGTGTAGTCATGACAAACAAGAAAGAGTGTGGAGTGGATGAGGAGGAACTATCATGAAGTTCCAAGTGATTACTTCTTAGTGATTAATTTGGGTAAGTTGAATTTTTTTTTTGTTGGTTTTTTCAACACTTGTTCTCATTCACGTTTTCATCTCTCTTCTTCTCTCATTGTGGAATGCTAGCTTGTTTTGTACATAAATAAATAATACTAATAATAATAAATAAATATAATGTAATAATTAAATTAAAAGAGTCAAAGGGTGTTTCCTTTATATTTGAAAAGGCACGATGAACTTATATAAAGGTCTAGATGTATTGTAATGTATCATAATATTCTTTCTCTCTATATATGTGTGTCTCGCAGCTATTCACTATAAATTAACAAGTGGAATAAGCAACAAAGTTGCTTAGTACCTGCCACTTAAGAAAAGTTTGAAAGAGCTTGTAATAACTAAATTAATTCTCTAAATAACTTATTTAAATAATAACAAATTGCAAGAAATATTTTCAATTTAATTTCATGATTTTTATTTTTATTTTTTTTAAATACTTATATTAAAATAACTTCATAATTTTTATTTAATTTTTTTTCTGAAAGTAATATGTATACTTTAATTTATTTGTTTAATACTTTCTATATTAAATTAAATTTATAATCACTAATAAAATAATAATAATAAAAAATGTTCATTTAATGATATTTTTTAATAATTTGTAAATTAATATTTAATATATTTATTCAATTAATAACAACAAAAATATATTCAAAATAAATTCATATTCATATCGTAATTAAGTTTAAAAAAAATATTAAACATATATTCAAAGTTAATTTATATTTATATCATAATTAAAATTTTAGAAAAAATGAAATACAATATAATTTAAAATATTATATTTAAAATTTCAAAAACTATAATTTACAACTGATTAATAATTTTTTAATTTGATATTTTCATTAGTATTTGAAATAAAATAGTAAACATATAAAATAAAAACCAACAATTTGGTAAAGGAGATTTGGGTTAACACTTTGTTCTACCATAATTTAACTTATATTTAAATTGTTAAAGTGAATTAAATTCATATTATTTTTTTTAAAGTCTAATAATCTAAAATTAATTTTAGTAAGTTACAAAAAAAAATCATTATCATTATTAAAATAAAACTAATTTTAGTAAGTTACAAAAAAAAATCATTATCGTTATTAAAATAATTGAATGTAAAATAAAATAGCAACATAGTTGCTAAGTACCTGCCTCTTAAGAGAAGTTTGAAGAAAATAGTAATAGGTTGAATATAGGAAAAATAACACTAGATGTAACAAAGAGGCTTACTATGAAGTCTTAAGTAAAAACATGATTGCTTAGTCCCTTGCGAATAGTTTGCAGAAAATAATAATAGGTTAACATTTTAAATGGTATAACAGATTACACATTAATAAATATATAATCCAAAATAATTAAAAAACACATGAATAAATTGACATTAATACGCCCATAAATCTAGGAAAAGTAACATTAGATGTATAAAATAATAAAGAAATAGAATATTACTAATAACTAAATGCAAGCATGCTATAGTTGTGAGAAGCATTCTATGAAAGCATTTCTTGAATTTCGCAAGGAGACCATTATATTGGAGTTTTTTTTGTAAGAAAAAAGATATTAGAATTAGAATTCATGCTTACTAGTCCACATTTTCACAAATTGGAGTATTATAAATGGTAAAATATACTTAGGATTCACACCACCTACAATCAAGGGGTTTATATATATAAACTAAAAATAATTTTATGAAAAAGATTAAGTGATATTTATATATAAGTTGTTTGTGTTTCTAGGAAATATAGTTACTATAGAATTACTTATGTTTTTGTTAAATTATTCTTTTAAAATCTAAAATTAATAAATATACTTAGTATATATTATATAACTATGTTGGTATTTTTAGTAAATATAGTTAGTATAGAATTAATTAAATTTCTAACAATATTTTTTTTTAAATTAATCTTTTAAAATCTAAAGTTAAAATTTAATTTCCATAAATTAAGTTTAGGAAGTTGAAGTTAAATAGTTTTGACTACAAAATAATAAATATGTCTAATTACTCAATATCTTTCAATTTAGTTTTCAAATATGGTTTTGTAATATGAAAATAATGTTCTAAAAACTAAAAATCAATAAATAAATAAACAAATAAATTAGTAAAATTTGTAAGTGTTTTAAAGTTTGTAAAATGTTTAGGTTGAAATTATAAAAAAAATATTATATATCTAAATGTATTAAAGGTTAATATAATAAAAAAAATTATGTAAAATAAAGGGTAAGTATTAATTGCTTGACTTTTTAAATCCGCTTCCAACTGATTGCCGGGGTACCCGTCTAAGTTAGGGAATAAATTCGGCAAATTTAAAGGCTTTAGAAGGACGATTAGGCACCATAAAGAGAAATATGTATAAACCCAACTTCCAGAAAAGCGGTCACGAGTTCGATACCCATTGAAAGGAACCTCACTGTGATAATTAAAGGGTGCAAATGCATACCTTATGCGAGTGCTGAAGCTCGTCGGTAAGCAAGGACCGAATTCTAGGCCTTTTAGCAATGGATATCAAATGAGAAAGCTCCTCGATGTCTGCGTTCAAATCGCTTGCCATGATACCTTGAGGGCACGGCACAGAAACGCGTTTAAGGTCCAGTACGTAAGTTTTGTTTAACGCATGAGCAAAATTTTTGGAATTCACGGAAATCTAGGGAAACGTAAATAAGAATTTATTATTTGTTTTATTAATCAATTGATTGACCCACAATTGTACTTATCCTGATGTCATAGCTGCCATGTGTCAAGTGAAAACTAGATACCAAATTCCAAGGCTTACATCACTTGTGATTAGCCAATCAGTTGTTTACAAAATAGTTTTTTTAACAAAATAAAAAAAAATATTCTACAAATCCATAAGTTAAACTTTATAAAACAGATTTTAATAATTTTGGCAGAAGCAACTAATACAAAGTCAACCGAAGTTGACTTGCAATTGATTGCTATATACCTGCTGCCGTAGATATAATAAGCTAAATATGTAAAAAAAATTAAATCAAATTAATAAATCTATAACTTTATACAAATTTTTTATTAAACTTAATTTTAAAAAGTCATTAAATATTTCATTTTTAAAAACTTATTCCTATAATTCAACCCAACTTAATAACCTCTTCCATTTTAAATTTCATCACATTTGAAAAGACAAAAATAGATTTCAACAAATGATTAGAATATTTGGTACAAATACAATGGATTTCAATTTTGTAAATGTGGAAACTTAGCCTTCGTTATTGAATCCAATAAGAATGTATATCCATTATTGATGTGGACCATTGCAAGAGCCGAGAAGCAAAATATTTGTCAAAGATTGACTTATAAAATGAAAATTGAGATCAAAGAATTGTTTTAAAAATTATAATTTTCTTCATAATGGAAGGTAATAAAGTTGATAAGTTTAATGATGCATTTTAAGTTATAGAATGCAACAAAGTTAAGAAATTGTTTTTTTTTAAACTATATTATTTTTTCCTCATATATGTATACTAGATTTTAAAAAAATTGTATATGTATACGAAACTTTAAAAAAACAAACATCTCAAATAGGCCGTGAAGGACATAAAGACAAGCCTAAATACAGAGTGGGGATGAACCATTTTTTATTAGCTAGATGATAAATTTTTAATGCTTGTTGGATGGTTAAGTTAATTCCTTCAATATCATAGATGGAAACCAACTTCTCCTTCGAAAATGGTACCCACCTCTTTCTTGGAGTTGCACATTTGGGCTTGAAAAGTAACTTATGCTCTAAAGGAAGGGTAGAAAGGCAAAAGAAAGACAATGAAAGTGAGGGCACAACTCCTATACGTTCTTTCTAGGTAAAATTTGTGTTCATTATAGGAACTGCCATATTCAAAATATGACATTTTGCATTCCATAGGTCCATTAAGAGTTTTGGATCACCTATAAGTTATAAATAAAATATATATGATATTAAATTGACCCAAATATAAATAAATAAAATAAACACACTTAATGTACATAAAGATTTAGATAATTTAAATAATATTTTAAGTTTAACATCAAAATAAATCTACAATTTTATTGATTTTTTAATTTGGCATAAAATCAAGCCAATAAATATATTTAAAAAAATCAATAATAAATCCTATTAAAATTTCCAACTAACTTATGGAAATGATATTTTTTATTTTTATTTTTATAATGTTACATATAACTCTCATTAACTTTATAAATGGATACCAAAAATCTCTTCACCCTTAACATTCACAATGCCTTTTAACACTGAGTTTCACTAACATTACAAACATTTAAATTGATTTTTCAAGATAATGCTATCATTACATTCCCTATTTTAAGGTATAATTAATTTGAAAACTATTAATTAACTGTGTTTTGTCTCTTAATAAGGGCATTAATTTTGCTACTTGTAGATATCGTTGTCCACTTCAGGGCAAAAAGAACAAAAACAAATGAATTGTTCAATGAATGGAAAGATATTCTAAAGCCATGCATATTGACCAATATTCAATTGTGTGAATTCGTTTCTTTTTCTAATTCCCCTCAGGCCTTGAGGCAAGGCGAAGCATGTCATGGTTGTAAATGCAACGTTTTGCTTCTTAAAGCCAAACGTCATATCATAATTATTTGAGACAAAAAGGAAATTTGTCTATTTTAGGAGAGGAGGGACAATTTACTCTTCCTTTAATACGAATCAATCATTGTAACTTTAGAGGATCCTACATGTATCAGAAAGCTCTGAAACTAAATTTTAGGAAGTTTTAGTTTTACTAAACTATAGGAAGTTTTAGTTTTGCTCTCTAGCCCTTTTAGGGATCTTGGACTCACCTTCTCATGGCCTAGAACCTCCTTCCTTCTCCTTTTCACTGTTATGGAAGCATTAGCACATGAGTTGCAGGTTGGTTTGAATCGCTTGATTGAGTTACTAGATCGTTTTTTTTCAGATTGAGATGGTTAGGTACAATTCATTTAATTAAATATTATAGAACATGTTATAAAACGAGGTTTTGTTTATAAAGTATAGGTTATTTTCATATTCCCCTAAATAATTTGTCCCATATTGGAGATCAGCATCGGTGCCCTCTTTGGTGCCATAGAATGAACGTTTTTTTCTACATAATAATTTATTTATTATGTAACGCAGATCAGGGATCTTCACAACAGGTGGCAGACCGCATGGACTACTGGTGATATTAATGTTTGATATTCAATAACTAAACTTTATAATTTCAAGGCACATCTTTCACAATTAATTTTTTTTTTAAATTGTATAATATAATTGGCCAACAAGTCACCAATTATGAGCTTCGTTGCTTAGGATAATACGTTCGTTTTTTTTTTAATTTCAATTCAACCAATGTAATAATGGGAAATTGTTGGATTTTTTTGATAATGTTGATTGTAGATATTCTTTGATTTAATTAAAGGAGAGTTCGGTGAAAATTATTGGTTCTTTTTTATGGTTTGGATTGTCCCAACCAAACCATGTCATGCCAATGTAATAATGGGGAATTGTTGGATTTTTTTTTTGATAATGTTGATTGTAGGTATTCTTTGCTTTGATTAAAGGAGTGTTTGGTGAAAATTATTGGTTCTTTTTTATGGTTTGAATTGTCCCAACCAAACCATGCTACGCCACTTAGAATAGTAAAGTGAGTGATAGCGTAGACTCTTTGTTCATTTCTATATTGGTGGGGCATGATGATTTGTTGTATCTATATAAGTTTAAGTAAAATTAAATTCAATCTTTTGTTGTGAATATGTTGTAGTTATAGGGAAGGATATAGTGGCACTAAGTCAATAGACAAAAAAAAAGATAGGAGTCCTACCACCGAGATTGAATATTTTTAGTAGAATTAAAGAGTATTAGTCAAAGAGGGAGACAACTAGAACCACAATAGTAGGTAGGATTTCAGGTTATCGAGGAGTTTAGTGGAAAAAGGGTTAAGACACTTGGCTGGAGAAGAAGCGATATCAATTGGGTCTTAAATAAGGAACTGAAAGAATGATAATAGTTTCCTAAGTTTGAATGTAAATCCTTGCCTCATGGTTCATGAATATAAATGTAAAGGCCTCATCCTATCAAAGGGTTGATTTCCTTGTTGATGCTCAATATTGTTCATGTATGTTAATCACATGTTGATTAATAGGTTTATCTGTGAGTTATGAATTTTATTATAGTTTAGGTTTCATAATCAAAGATAATAATGGTGCAATGATGTATAGAGTTATTTGAAAATCAATGGATGAGACCCCCTTAAAATTGTGGTTGCATATATATCATATGGTGATGATATGTTTTAGTACTCTTTGTTATCTATGATGTTGGATAACAATAACCAAGGTATATCGTTGGTGTGTTCTTAGGCTAGGATGATGGTTCTTGTGATGATCATGTTAAATCTGTGAATAGATAGAGAATGGTTTTAGTTTGAGGGCTATATGCTTGCATGGTACTTAATTTTGAACTATTAGTATGAGGATGGGTGTGCATTGCAGAAATCATATTGTATGAGCCTTGCATAAACATAAGTATCGACATTCCATTGAGTGAGACCTTCTCCTTCATAGGGAATGAAATGCTAAAAACTAGACAATAACGTACCCCTTTTTTGGACACCAATGTCCACCCTGGTCTAAAATTGACCCAAAAAACAACTTTCATATCCTCTTCATAGAAGTTGGCCTTCCCCCCATTGAGAGTATGACTACAACCAAGTATTTAATGTATAATCAAAAGATGAGGCTTCTTAAGATTGCTTCAAACTCCAGTGAAAGTCACTTGCAACTTAAGAAGGGTTGGCCTAGATATGCTATGTCTTATCTAAACCATTGGATAATAGAGGAGGTCACACTACAAAATATTGGTATCAAATCTAGAGTTAAGGAGAAAATGTAGTGCAATAAAGAAATATCTAAGATAAGATAAAATTAAGATACTATAAAGTGGCCACTAACCCCAATCTAGAAGATCAAAAGTATATTTATGTTATAGCTAGTTGAAGTAAGAAACTCAACATTTCTAAAATAGGAACATACTACATAGTGAAACATGGTGGTGGACAATTCATAAAATGTTGTGGGGTAAGGGGATGTTTCTTCTTTGTGGATCTAAGAAGGTGGAGGACGAAAAACTATTTCTCTTATAATGTTCTCCACATCAAAGTCCAGTCTCAAAATATTTGTAATGCTACCGACCCTCCTAACTTATTTTTTTCTAGATATAAGGGAATCAATGACTAGCCAACTACTTGTGCAAGGTCTAGGTTCAAATCTGATTAGATTCCATTATAAACCCTATGCTAGCTATCATCAACACATAAGCCATCATCTAGCATAAAACTCATACCTCAACCTACAATCGATGTCTCTTGATTAGAGCACCTACCCTTCTAGCCAAATCATAAGAAGCCTAGATATCCTTTATAAATACCTTCCTAACTTATTAACTCATCAAAACTTTAAAAAATGTTTTTTAACATAAAAATATAAATCTAAAAAAAATAAACTATATTTCCCTAATAATTTCCTTAAATGTTAGATATACCAAAAACCAATCTCAATAGACGATAAAAAAAATATCGTCATCACTCGATTCTCCTTTTCATGTAAACATGTTATTCAAGTAGATAGAGAAGACCAAATTGTTCAATAGGCTCACGAGCTTCCTAGACTTCATTAGGCACACTTCCAATTAAACCACGGACTAATGGGCCAGGAAACGATAAACCATTTAAGAAGATAAATCCCTTCACAAGTCGCACGTCTAAATTCAAGTTCATTTCAATTCTGTAGTTCTAATAAAAATATCTTCTTGGAATCGATTAATCTTGGTGATAGTGACATTTTAAAAAGCGCGTCGTTTACACCTAGAAAACATTTTTTAATTAAATAATTTTTTATCATCCTATCACAATAGCAAATGGAGTATGTCGTGGCCACTTTAGCAGTGAAGCCATGCACTTTGTGGAAATTGGGTTACCTGTATTGGCGAAGCATTCAAAGCAAAACAAGTCAAGTACACTTGGAAGCCATGCATTTTGTAGAGCATTCAAAGCAGAACATGTCAAGTACACCTGGAAGCCATGCATTTTGTGGAAATTGAATTAAGGAAATGAAACTTCAATTGCATGCAAAGATCCATCCGTCTACCTATAAGTGTCTTAATGGACCTGGACATTGGAAATGTTTTCGATAAGCATAATCAATTTAGAGAGAATGTTGTCAATTCTGAAATGTTCCTTCCCATTATTTTGTTACAATGCAGACCGAGGGAAATATGTTTTCATATATTACAGAAAGTAATGTTGTAATATGCTTTTTGGTTGCAGATAAGGGACGGCTCAATCGTTTGAAGTGGTCTCTACGAGAGGTAGAGATAAACAACCATGTGATTGTCGGCTTCCTCGATCCTTCCTTTACAAGGAATCCAGACTTTGTGAATGAATACACAGTAGCTAGCCTTGTCTTCAGAATACAGGTGTTTATTTGGCGTTTCTGTGGGTAATTGACTTTAAGTCGTAACAAGCTGGGATGTGCAAAATCGCGGAAGGAATGCTACCCATGCTCGTACTTACTATGTTGCCTTTACTACTGGATAGGCTCGAACAGAACTCCAATCTACTGATGCTACTACTGCTTCTGTTGGATTTGGGTCTTCGCTAGTATTACTTATTTTCGAATTGTTTTATAAAATGGTAAACAGGGTAGGTATTAGCAGAGTGCTAAGGGTGGGTTTCAACATAGTGACTCAATCCAGTGCCTGGCTCACGTTACTCTCGATATGTCAGATATATTATCGGTCAAGAAGGTTGTGAACGGGGTAGGTGAACCTTAAAAATTTATTTTCATAATTTCACGCAAGCTAGCTAGTACATTGCGCCGCCTGTGTAATCCTGCTTATAAATTTGTAATCCTTGGTTAGGCGACAGGAAGTAGGAGATTGAGCTAAACACCATTTTCAGTAATCATTTGTAGCGAGAAAGGCAGATATAGTCTAATCATGGGACGTACACCATGCTGTGGTGAACACGAAGGGCTGAAGAGAGGATTACCTAGGGTTTGGGTAGCTGTCAAACTTTTTTCTAATTTTTTCAAACTTGGTAAGAGTTTTAATCTCTCTGAAAATATTGAATTCAAAGAAAAGTTGTTATGAGTTTTATCAATTGAGTACATCCGATGAATTCTAAAGAGTTTAAATGAAAACTTCGATTATACCTAAATATCATTCTGAAACTTCTATTATACCTAATTTTAGTGTTTTTTACCAAATTCTTGAAAGAAAAAAGGTCAATTTGCTATCAACTAGGTTTTTCGGCCACCGTTACTCATACTCCATTCCAGGGTACTCTTTCCATTGCTGCACCAATAACGCATTTCTCCATAATTTATCTCAGCGGCAGATGGGTTTGCACGGTCAAGCACAGATCCACTAAACAACTCTTCAATTCAACAAAAGAATCTGTCATTTCGTCTGTTTTTTAAATTGTGTTTTAATTAAAAAAACAGTTCTACGAGAATGGTCAAATTTTTAAATTAAGCGTTTAACATGATTGAAATCGAATAATATCTGACAGGGATCATGTTTTTTAATAATAATAGCATATTCTTACCCCATTTTCCAACAGGGATCGGTATAGATTTTTTACAGTTCATGACATGATTTAAATGAATCTTTCGAATTTGGAATGGAAAGCAGAAACAATGTAATCAACTGCAGCGTAATATTTTTTAGGAGAGAAACGATCTGGCATATTGATTAATGACTATGTGTTTGTAAATTGTGCAGTATACTTTGCGTTTAGTGTATTTGTCGATCGGTGTATTGGTTGCTGGATTTCTTGGTGGGTATAACTGCTACTTTGTTTCTTTGGCTCTTTTGCCCTTTCCAGAGTGCTTTTGAGAAGGGTTTTTCATTATGTTGCTTCGCTTTGTTTCATCAGAGGAATTCTATTGGGCGAGAACCGGCGAAAGGCAAGCGTCTCCGATGCGTAGAAAATATTTGTAAGCTGTATTGAGACAAGATTAGCCTATCATCACTGGTTGCTCGGCTATTCCCCGTCGGTTTGACGAAGTAGGTTGCAGATCCAAGGAAGGTGGTTTGCATGCAACAGGGCATACACCATTCTTCTGTATCTTTATCTTTTTAATCTTTCCCACTTCACCAATACAACAACAGAATTCAGTGAAAGTTTGATCAGTTGTCTAGTTCGTCCATTCGTAGTTCCATTTATCATTGGCTTGGTTCCATTTCCATCATCATGGAAGATACACAGCTTATTTCCTGGTCTTATGATGGACTAGAAAGGGAGGAAAAAAAGATGTTACTGCCTTACGAAGGTCTTACAAAAAATTCCCAAGAGACTCTCATGGACATTTACTGGTTTTTCAGCGGTTGGGAGTGGGAGAAAGTAGCTTCTATTGTAGGAGAAGAACAGCTCTTTGCTCTTGAATACATTCATCTTGTGACAAGACACATTAACAAAGTAAGGGTGTGCTCTACGGCCACAGGGATTAGTCGTAAGATGAGTAAAAGTCTCCGAACCACAACCAGAGAGGAACTGTCTTTGGCTCTTGAACAAGAATAGGTATGCCCTGCCTTTCACTTTTTCGTAATCAAGTTTCAATAGTTATATATTGATATATCTTATCTGTTCGATAATATACAAGTGTTGATTTTATGTAGAATGTGGATGAAATAAAAGGGATATGGTTAATGGATAATAAAGATCGATTTGAGTTGCGAGCGGAAAAACTAGATAAGATGCATCGATCCCTACGCGTTCTCGCTCTTGGCGATTGGACAGTCATAAAAAGTACATGCAGTCACAGATTCGAGAGATTGATATTTTTACAAGCAGGAAATGTGCCCTATTTTCCATTCAATATAGCCAATCTCGACCAGCTTAAGTTCTTGCAAAATGGAAGCAGACAGGAGATGGGTTTCAATGTGGCAGAGGCAAGTCTTTTTTAAATTCATTCCTGCTATAGATGTATATATACATGGGGTTTAATTGTTATTGTGAGGAAACTGAAAGTCATGAAAGAAGAGGATCCAGGAGTCTAATGGCACTCTTTGTGTGTCCTCACAGAATATTCCTCGAATGCTGAGAAACCTCGAGATATGTCAAACAATTTATTGCTCAGGTCTCGAAATAACTTCACAGGTGATGATAAAGCTATAGAACCTGCGAAGTTTGGAGCTCAAAGAATTTGTGGGACTATTCATGCTGCCAGAAGAAATTAAAATTTTATATCAGTTGACAAGACTGGATCTCACTGGATGCAGTTTTCTAAAACTACCTGAAGGTCTTGGTGAGTTATATGCACTAGAATGTCTGAATCTTAGTTGGTGTGCAGGGCTGAAAAATTTGCCAAAAAGCATAGGGGAACTTCAAAGTTTGAGGACATTGAACTTACAATTTTTTAAGAAGCTAAGTCAAATACCTGAGAGCTTAGGACAGTTGAAGCTTCTAAGAATCCTTAAACTTAAGGGTTCTTGCAGTTTACAAAAGCTTCCACGATGTCTGGTGAATTGAGTTGTCTTGAGGATCTTAATTTGTCTTGGTGCACAAACCTTAGAATTCTGCCTAGGAGCTTACATAAATATATTTTTCTGATAACAAGTGAAATAGTCTCATATGTTCGATATGATTGCAGATGAAGTTTGATGATGCTTTCGGAGGATTAAAGTTGGTTCTCCTGTTAATCTCAAGGATTGAAATTCATGAAATTGAGATTCCATTTCTGAAAGATATGTATACCAAGCTGCGCAACAATAAGTATGAATTCGAGGTGGCTTGGATGCCCATTGTAAATTTAGACGATAATGGTACATGGGGATCGTATGGGGATGGTATGTGAGAGCTGCATCCTCTATGCCATGGTTAGTTGTTGCTGATCCATGGTCAATGGAACCAGCTGTATTAGAATTGGTTCAACAAAATTGGGACTTCGATATCAACAACTCCAGTAAATTCGTAGCGGTGGACGAAAAGGGGAGAATAAGCAACGAAGATGCAATGGGTATGATGCGGAGATGGGGAGTGGAGGCATTTCCATTTGCTGACTATGCCTCGGCCATTCTCTTGGAGGCAGAATGGGACCAATTATATGAAAATTCAAGCATAGAGTTCCTCTTTCAAATTCTGGAGAATTTCGGCAAGGTTCATTTTTATTTGAATCCTGTTAATTATGTGAATGCAAGACTAGATAGAAATTGTAATAGAGTGTTTATTAGGCGTTGACTACTGATGCGCTTAATGGAACTATGAATGCAAGAAATTCAAGTTCTCCGATGCGCTTAATGGAACTGTAAAGCTTGGACTTTTCAGTTCACAGTTTATGAAAACCAGTTTATGCTGATGTCATCATTGCCATAAAGGACATTTCACTTGGCATAAAGGACATTGAGTGATGCAACTTTGGCTAGGTGTCGATTCAAATCCAGATAACAAAGTTCGATGATGACATCATCCTTGATTGACCAATCAGAAGCTTACAAAATTTCATTTTAATGAAATAAAAAATTACTATTTTGCAACTATCTAAGTTAAAATTTGCAAAATGTGTTTTAATTCTTTTTGTTAGCGACAACTAATACAAAAGTCAAAGGCAAACGATTACAATATACCTGCTGCGGAGGTATAATAATAGACAATGTTTTCTATTACATTGGACATATCAGAGCTTTCAGTTCATTCATTGTCCCACATCTCATCTCTCATCTCTCGCCCATATTCTTTCCACTACCACTCCACACCCCCACTCACACACCTCTGTCCTTGCTACTTTGCACATACCTCATCCCTCAAATCTCTACGCTCTGAATCACATACCTCGGTCCCCACTAATATGCACACACCTCATCCCTCACACCTCTATTCATGTCCTCCAAACCCTCCATCACTTCATCACACTTCTTTCGATATACCAGTGCACACATTCCGTTCGTTGCTTCCATGCAACCTATGTTCATCCCCAACAACCATACTCTCATTCTTCAACCCATCCTCCCCCTCCTTCCTATTGGAATTATTAATCACTCGCAGATCTATACATGACTCTTAGCCGACTCTGTCAGAGTCTGTATCAGTCAAGATCTTGTCGGTCAGTCTGAGAAGAGGGAAGATTCCACGATTCGACAATTTAATCTAGTTGAATTTATTTCTGAAGCTAAGTTGTTAAGTAGATAGTTATTATAGTCTTTAATGGTGAGTCAGTCGATTCATGTAGAAGCAATTTTCAGGTTGCCTATAAATAGAATAAGGAAATTGTAAATCAAGTTAGATAGTAGAGAGAATTATGGGTGAGAAAGGAGAAAGAGAAGTTGAAGCTCAAGCTTCTATGTATGTGATTTAGTCGAAGAGCCGAAGCTCTGTAAATCGATCAGTTGGTGAGCCGACAAGTCTGGACAGACAAGTTTGTAATACCTTTGTTATTTCCACATAGTTATATATATGAAATAGTTTATGGTTGAATGCATGTTTATTTGGTCGCACATTATTTCTAGATTTACTTGTGTAAATGTCTTTCACAATTACAATTGAGTGAAAGAACAAGAACCCATAAATTTCTCACTCTGTGAAAGTTCCAGGTTTTATAGCACATTGGTCGACTCAAGTCTTCCTACATATTTGGGTATATGTTTTATAAGTTATGTTGGATTTGTTAATGTGTCCATTTTTACTTCATCTTACTCATAGGTGAAAAACAATTGTAATTTCTTAAGTCTTTTAGACTAAGAAACATACTCAGTAGATTTCAACCAAGTGAACCAACAAGGTCGGTTGAGATAGACAAGTTTCACCCGACAAGTAAAAAAAAAAGAAAAAAAGGTCGACGTGAAAATATTTAATTTTTAATATTAACTGAGCGGTAAAATCAAGTTTAGTTGCATCCATCGGTTTCCATTCCATGCAATCCACACTATACCACCTACAATATCCATCTTACATCTTTTATTCTTTTGCACTTACATCCAACCAACCCACATCCAATCCACATCCTAGCCAACACCCCCACGTCAACTCAACTCGATCATATATCACGCACATCCCACTTCATGCATTTAGATTCCTCATCACTCCCCCATCCACCTCCATCATGCAATTTTCCTCACATCAAATCCACACTCCAATTCATAGCTCTCTCCTCCCTCAATGCTCTTCGTTCGCTACAACTCCTTCAGCCGACCTCAAGAACCCTCCATTCCCCACTCCTCCTTCGCTACTACACCAAATCCTATCCATGACTTCTCCATTATACACCTCGTCCATATCCATGACTTTCTCTCCATGCTCCTCCTCTCCCGAGTCCCCACTCTCACATCGTAGCCACTCCCTCAAACAACAAACTTAGTCATGCTTCCAACTAGCCACCACTCCAACCCTGTATACTCCATGCCCTCTCCTCCTTTTTTCTCCCGCTTACCCCCACTCCACGTAAGCTCTACTCCACATAATCCCTACACAACCCTTTCTTTTTAATAAAATCAAATATTATATAATAATACCAATATTATTACAATATTTTTATTTATATTAAAGTTTTTTTATTCAAACCTTATAATAAAAATAAAGTAATATAAGTATAATAATATTATTTTAAAATAATTGTTATTATAATTATTTTTTTTATTTCACGATTATCAATTAATTAATAATAATAATAATAATAATTAGTTGATTAAGCATCGACCTCATTAATTCCCTGACACACTAGAAGCATGACGATGATAAAGAATCAATTCAAATAGAAGGAAAATGATAAGAAACATAGGAGGCGTCATGCTAGTACAACCAAGAATGTAAGATTTGGAAAAGAAAAAAGAGAGGAGTCAAAAAAGTCTCGTAGGCACACTAGTGAGTAGAAGAGGTCTTCTTGAAAGCATGGATATGAAATCAATTCATATTGATAAGACCATACTTCCAAATATGGAAGAAGATACTATTTCAACAAGAAGACAAGGAAGTCAAGTTCAAAGAAACCTTTAGAATTGGCAACACCAATTGTAGGACAAATGCATCCATTGTTTGGAAAGAACATACTTGATCCAGGTGGATCTATGATTGCTAAAAAATTAACAATATCAAATGATAATGGGAATATCACCATTTTGTAGGGATCAACAATATCCTTCCAATATATCTTGAATTGCCTAAAACAGACGTCGTACGAAAAAGATATCACATTCTGAAGTTTTGACAAAACAATGGGGCATATAGTGTTTCCATGGCAGCATGAGAGAGTGCCACATGGTACTATGGGTGTTATGGTGAAAATATTCCTATGGATTGGGGTAGAACCACAAGAAATAAAGTGACACAACAAATCAACTCATTTCCCAAATATGTTATATAAACATGAAATGATAACAATAAAAGGATAATACCCTTGCCTCAACTGGATGTCTGAAGAAGACCACCAATTAGATATCATTCCAATGCTCTTTACCTACAACGTTTCCTCAAAAACCAAGGCATACAAGCATATAATGTATATAAATTGTTAGCACATAATATAGAATATTCCATGAACATATTAGGCAAATATACCCAATGAAAGTAATATAAACATTTGAAACATGAATTGGATGAGAAAAATAATATTTCTATTAATATAATAAAAATAAGTACATAGTGACAACCTTCTATCGACAACTCGTCGAAAAAGAGAATCTAAATTCCTCCACCTAGGCCTCCACCACTTTAATCCTCCATACAATGTCAACAACACAAGTTCAAGGAGTAATTGGGATCCTCCTTCACAAGATAAGGAAGAGCTTAGGAGATGAACATAAGATAGGTTCAACCTTACAAGGACAAAGGGATGCATCATCAAGGCATGGAAATAGGGAGAATTTTATCCAAAGTTTACTTGTTCTCAAACTTCTCTTTTTTAAGTGCTTCGTAATTGCTTAATATATAGCCATCAAACGAGATGGAAGGTCGAATTAGAGCATTTTCTAGTAAATGGAAGGCCAAGAATCATAATAGTTGTGGCTTAACAATGAAAACTCAAAATATTTCTAATTTTGAGCATGAAACCCAATGTATGCGGGTTATAGTAATGCAAGATGTGCATACACGTGCTATAGTATTGTTGACTTGTGTACATCAAGAAATATATGGTTTTTTGGGGTTTTAACTGAGCAAGAGGGGCATGATGAGTCTACAGAGGGACAAGGTAAGCCATCAAGGCATGTTGCATAAGGTGTGGAAAATCATGTTATAATAGATGCCCCTTAATGTATGAGGTCATAGAAGTGATCACGATGGTCGAAATGCATTACAATATTAGAAGTTTAGTAGTAGTGTCTCAACCAGAATAAGTCTCCACTCATCAGAGAATTACAATATTGACTTTGTATACATGACTGCAGATTTGAAGTACATAGTAGTCCCATGTGCATATACATACAATAGGTGTTCATGGCCATGAATAGGTAGTACATAGTAGACATATGTCAAAATTGGTCACATCCATAAACAACACGCAGTGGAGTCCATTCTCCAAATCGACTGGATGCATATGATATATACTGGAGTACAAACTTCCCTACCATGAGAACTGAGGTCCCATAGGTACTATCACAATACCGGCTATATAGGATGATGGCACTATAGTCAGAGATATTCTACACGAATCACCGATGGTACATTTGTCCCACCACATGAATACATGTACTAAATTCAAACATGATGAAATATCATCCAATTAGCGGTCATTAAGGTATACCATTGTGACAGACGTGAGACGACCCACCAATGATGAAAATGGCTGTCAAGGTACTAAGTACATTCAATAACTGTGAATAAATGTTTTTATGTTTGAACACTTGTGGAATCCATCGATCAGGAGAAATTTATGTATTCCCAAATGTCGATGATGAGAGAACTTGCCACTGGTGAATGCAAGTCTCAAGGTACTCATTTGACCCTAGATCCCAATTCTAGAATAGATTATCTGAAGTCGATGGAATGAGATCCGTTGGAAGGAGGGAATTAGGTAATCCCCCATAAATAATACCGAGGTATGTAGTTAGGATGAATGATTTGGAAGAAATCAAATGAATAAGATATAACCATGTGTGTTTCTCGCATGTACCAGATGCAAGTACTACCCAAAAAAGACCCTCTGAATAGTATCCAATGCTGAAAAATGATGACAGAATTGAGGAAACCACCAATGAGGTCTAATGGAATCCAAGACATGGAATGAATCCCAATGTGTGAATAGATTTCTTGTCTTCGAACATAAGGAAGGGAACTTAAACATTAAACAATGATTAGGTGTCATCTATTGAGTTCCAGGTCACCTACCACTGATGAAAGTAGGCTCAGGGTGCTAGGTAGGACAACAAATTCATGTGATTATAAAATGCACTTATAAAGGGATGCCCAACATGGAAATTCAAGAAATATGAGGAATGGTCAACTCATGTTTATAGACTTCCTCTAAACAAGAACATGATGTAGATGGATAAACATAGGAATCATGGACTCAAGACTGGACATTGAAACAAATATTGTGATGTAGGAGGAATCAACAAAGTCTCCATATGGACTAGAAGAATATCCAATCATAGTCCCTAAACTCTGAGTAATGACTTCGGCTTCCTAAGGCCACACTAAACCCAAACCTTTGATGGATAGACTAAAAAATTGGTCCTCTCCTCAAAGGCGACATGACTGCTGCCAATACAAGAGATATAATTTTCTCGTTCTACTTTTAATGTTTTTTTTTGTCTTTTTTCATATTATGGAATCCTGAAAAAGAATTAAAGAGTTCTTATGGTACAAATGAGAGGAAACGAGTGCCACGAGAAAGAAAACTAGTTCCATGTAGTTGAACACACCTATTCTTAATGCAAGAGAACACTTGTAGGATAAGGACGACCGAGGGGATTTTTCCTCCAAGATAAGGGAAAATCAAAGTAACAGTACTTGTGGGAATAACAAACAATGGATTCCCACTAGACAAGTAGTTACTAGAACGAATATAATGGTCGGCAATGATATTAAGTTAAAAATATTTAATGGAAATGGATTAGAAAATGCAGAGCAACATTGGTTTCCATGTGAAGTCATGTGGCTCATGCAACAGGTCCAAGATGAAGCAATCAAGAAGGATCAAATTATCACAACCCTTATAGGTCGAGCATTGGATTGGTACATGAAATTATTTTTGGTTCTGACAAAAGCGCCATAGAAAAAATTAGACCAAATCCAAGCAGGACTAATAGATGAATTCAGAAAGCCCAAATTTGAGTCGTAGTTCATTACAGAAATTAAAGAAATTAAACAATTGCCCATGGAATCTATTTGGGATTTCGACCTGAGATTTAAGATGTTCATGGCCAAAGTAAGTTTCCATATGTCGGACATTCAACACAAAGAATAGTTTATTGTAGCATTGTTACCACACAATCATATTTCATTGATGCAACAAAATATTATGTTGCAGACCGAGGCTCTCGAATTGGAATCCTCTCCTATTGGAGAAACTAGTTCCGAAATGATGCAAATCCAGTCGCAACTAGCCAACCGTACATTGCAACTTCAAGATATTAAGAAAGGGAAGTAATTACAAGAAGAGGCCTAGTGTACTAGATGTAGAACACAGGGACACCACAAAGACAACTTCCTGACATATATGAATTATGTCGCATTAGGAGCACCGAGACAGATAAATACACAAGGGATTCCTTGGTGTAGAATATGCCAGACTAGAGGCCATTGGTCAAAAGAGTGTTTGTACTTACAAAAGATTGTGAGTGGATCAGTTAGTTTATACTACAAGTTTTTTCGATCAATAAGCCATGATGAGAAAGACTACGGAGCATATTAACTGTTGTAAGTGAAAAAAATTGATACCTATTTAATGAAGAATTACGAAGAATTGTAGGCTAAGTGGAATCAGGTTCAATATCTGCAGTTTCAATATCCTTAGAACCAATACCTTCAGAATTAGTATCTACAACAATAGTACCCTCTACCCAGGGGGATGGAAATTTTAGAGGGAGAGGACAAGGAGAAGGATTTGGTCGTGGGAGAGGCCAAATTATATGTTATAATTGTGGGAAGCCTGGATATTTTTCCATGGATTACACAAGTCCTAATATGACATTCTCATATTGAAAATATTTTGATCATACTGTCTAGCAATGTCCATAGTTGATTGCGAGGTGGCAGGTTAGGAATATGTAAAATATGAATCCACCACAGAATCCCAATTCGAAAGCCAATTGAAATATCCAGAAGATTTATGTTGAACCAAGGGAACCACGTATAGTTGTCTTAACAAAGGGTGGTGCTGCAGTGGGAGAATTTCAAGAAGCAATGTATGGAAAACTGTAGGTGTGACCAATGGCACAAATAAAAGAACCATTCGATGTCCAAAAAGAAAATGAAGTATTCTTGGGCACGCGATAATAATTAGTTGATAGAAATCATCGTCGACTTTCAGAAGACCAATATCGGAGATGCCTGGTATATTTGACCAGCTACTCCGAAAGAAACCAACTGGAAAATGTTAGCAAACTAAAATAATTATTTAATAGTTTCTTAACACTAATCCAAGATAAAGATCTTGTCACAGAATTGACAACTTTGATAGAAGAACGCCAAGAAGAGGTGCGATAAAAAAAAGGGTTAATCATATCAGGAAAAGACTGAAGACTGGTCGTAAACTAAGGATGGTTGCACAAATAAGAGATTGTGATATGAATTATATTATTCTGGACTTGGAATTCGATGTCAACATTCTGTGTAACCAAACATGGTAGAGCATGGGAAAGTCGAGACTCATATGGTCTTTTGTCCAGCTCTGATTAGCAAATCGGTTAAAAGTTCTACCTATCGGTCAACTGACTCAAGTTCTTGTTGAGATAGAAGGCATAATAAATTATGTTTATTTCAAAGTGATAGACATTGTGTACAATACAAATCCATATCTCGCACTTCTAGGGATCGAGTGGGTGATTGATAATCAAACAATTATAAATTATAAGAAAATAATCTTAACATTTCCACATTCAGAGCTAAGGGTGGTGGCACCAATTGATCCACTGAAAGGATATAGATACGTCAAGCAAGTGAATAACAAAGGACAAGGAGATTATCTAGGAAAGATTTATAATATCACTTCTACAAGGGAGGATTATATAAATCCAATGGGCGACTAGAAAGCTCAGTTGGTGAAGTGTTAGTTCCTATATATCGGATTCTGGAGAAGCTTTGGAAAACTAGAATTACCGATTGCATGAAGTACCGATGAGAATATGCACAAGAATTACACAGTCTGTGCGAAGGGTAGGTAGCGAGGAAAGTGAGCTACCCACATATGAACGAATACCTAACCTGACATATTTTCTAACAAAATTTGAAGACAAATTTATAGAACATCAACGCTTATCCACTCCGGACTTTGCATTGAAATCTACACCTTCTAGATGGTGGGTCACACATAAATTTTTTATCTCAAACTGGCCTCAATGTTGGAAATTTATGGAGATACGATTTGGAGAGAAGATCAGTTATACTAGTCAAAAGTACACAGGATTGACTAATCTTGTTGAGCACATTGAATACTGTCATGTGACATGGGACGCATGCCCTCGACAAGAATGGTTTCGTCATTTTGTACATAAATTGGAAATGATAGCAAGGAAATGGTATCAGTTGATATGTGATGAGGAACTCTTGAATGGGATGAACTAGATTCTATATTTACATGCACATTTAAGTTTTTTGATGATCATCCTTCGATTGATGCTGCGTTGCAAGTGATAAAAGAAATATATTTGAAGATATCCATATGTTGATGTAAAACATTAATCAGAGAAGCATGGCAGTCCAACACTAGATGGAATGCTATAATGTGACAGGTGGACCTGATGATGATGACCCATGAAACACAAACATCCCATAATATGAAGGTTCTCGCGTGGATGAAAGTAAAGATTGGATCTCTAAAGAATCCAAAGCTCGCCAACATTGGAGATTATTGGGATGATGAAATTGTCAGGAAGATCACAGACTTACTGTATGAATTCCAGGATCTGTTCCCTACAAATGTTTTAAGGATGAAGGCACTTTTCGGAGACCTTGGAGAGATGAAGATAATGTTAAATCCTGAAGCAATTCCTATGAAGCAGCGACCATACCAGCTGAATCCGTGGTATAAAGAAAATTTCAAGAGAGAAATAGATCGAATGCTAGATGTGGGTATCATAGAATCAGTTGAAGAATTGGAGTGGATCAACTCGATAGTAGTGTAGGATAAGCAGAATACATGTGAAGTGAGCATATGCGTCGACCTAAGAAAGATGAATGATGTTTGCCTACATGACCAGTTTTCGACTCCATTTACAAATGAGGTATTAGAAAGTGTCAGGGGTTAAGAAGTTTATTCTTTTACTGATGGGTTCTCTAGCTACCATCATATCAAAATCGCGAAGGAAGATCTACACAAGACAACCTTCGCGACATAATGGGGATGTTTTGAATACACAGTCATGCCATTTGGACTCAAGAATCCCGCTGCTATATTTTCTAGGATAATAGTGATTTCTTTCAAGGATTTTATTCATAATTTTATTGAGTTCTACTTCGATGACTGAACAGTGTTTGAGCTCATAAAGGATCACATTAAGAGCCTCAAAATGATGCTGAAACGATGTCGAAACTATCAAATTTCATTGAATTTAAATAAATGTATCTTTTGTTCCCCGTTTAGAATTTTGTTGGGCCATGTAGTTTGTTGTGATGGAAACCTGGTCGACCCTATTGAAATTGCAATTATCGTTGACCTACTAGCCCCTGCAACAATGAAGCAGCTGAGAATGACATCGGTACATACATGATACTATTGAAAATTTATCAAAGTATATGTAGAGGTAACTGCTCTAATGGAAAAAGTTGTTAAAAAAGATATTAAGTTCCAGTCGACAGAAAAATGCCAAGAAATTATAGATCTCCTGAAGAAAAAGATGGTCACAACACCCATACTAGTTTTTCTAGACTAGAAGAAGGAATTTCATGTACAAGTCAATGCATCGTCTGTTGCACTCGGTGTTGTACTTGCGAACCCTGGTGAAGGATCCATTAATCATCCTATTTCCTTCGGTAGCAAGAAATTGTCAACAACATAGAATAATTACGCTACTATTGAATGAGAAGGATTAGCTATGGTGTATGCGCTACATAAATTTCAACATTATTTGTTAGGTGGACACTTCAACATGTTCATAGACCATTCAGTGTTGAAATACCTGATGAAAAAGCTAGTGTTGGGGGGGAATATTTGTCGATGGCTCCTCCTTTTCCAGGAATTTTATTTTGAACTTATTGTTAATACGGGGAAAATAAACTCAGGAATAGACCACCTTTCGAGGATTGAAAGTGAAGAAGAACCCGCGAACCTCGACGATAGTCTTCCTTATGCACAAATATTTTTTATCACGATGTTTGATGATCAATACAAAGATATTATAAACATATTGAGTACAGGATATGCACCAGAAGGATTTAGTATTGTGCAGAAAAAACAATTAGGGGTGCGAGCTGCATATTTCTAATTGATAGTTGGACAACTATATAAAATGGGACCGGATGAAATTATTCATCACTATGTATTGAAACATGAGAAACCAATGATATTGAATGAAGTGTATGTGGGATTCGTTGGAGGCCATTATGTTGGATAAGCTATAATGCACAAGATATTGCAAGCAGAATTGTGGTGTCCCACTTTGCATGCAGATGCTAGAGAATATTGTCAAAACTGGGATATCTGTCAAAGAACTGGAAAATAGTCGCGATGAGATGAAATGCCGCTAGTACCTCAGATAAATTTGCAGGCATTTGAAAAATGGGTTGTTGATTTTTTCAGACCTATTAACCCACCGGGAAAGCAAACAGGTGCAAGATACATTATTAATATGACATATTACCTGATTAGATGGGTCAAAGCAATGCCAGTAAAGGATTGTACTGTTTCTACTGCTACCAAATTTATGTTTGAAAATGTTTTCACTAAATTCGCATACCTAAATATTTTGATAAGTGGTCAAGCTACACACTTTTTCAATCATTTGATCAAAGAATTAACTAAATAATTCCACATCCAACATAGGAATACAACACCATATCACCCATAAGAGAATGGTGTTGTCAAAGAATTCAACAAGATCCTGGAGAATGAATTGACAAAGGTTTACAATGTTCAAAGAGACTACTGGGACCAAACAATTTATGTGGTACTGTGGGAATATCACACGACCTATAAGAAGTTGACAGGACGAAATCCATTCTGGATAGTGTATGGACAAGAGGTTGTTATGCCAATGGAATGCATTGTACCGAGTTTAAGGATTTCTACAATCATTGAAATGACTGATAATGGTGTTGTGGAAGAAACATTGTTGCAACTTGTGCAGTTGGAGGAAGAATGTTTTGATACAGGTTATCACCAAAATTTCATGAATAACGAGAGAAAGTATGACATAACCAAGACATTAAGAATAAGCAATCTCAGGTCGGAGTACTTGCACTAGTTTATTATAGTAAGTTTTTAAGGCATGTTGGCAAGATGAAAACACATTGGTTGGGGCCTTATGTTGTCATTCAAATCACTAAAGGAGGCGCAATACAACTGGAGAAATTATATGGAACACCTTTCAAAGGATTGGTGAATTGAAGTCTGATAAAGCCTTACCATGATAGTCTTTTCTTGGTCGACTGAAAAAAAAGAGAGACAAAAATCTTTATATTTATGAATGTTTCTATTTTGTGTCATAGACAATGCATCTATCGAGGAAAAAGAAAAGTGTTCCCAGACTATCTATCAGTCACAAAAGAAAAATGGTGGTGTACACTCTTCGTGTGTCACAAGGGAATAAATGTGTCCAAGGCTAAATACCTATTGCAAGAAGAAATGAGCTATCACTGAGGAAATTTTCTCGCAAGAAGATAGCTATGCATAGTTGAATTAAGGATGCAGGAGATTTCAACGACATACTTTTTGGTCACTTCCATCATTATTGCAAAATAACTACCACTGAAGTGACATGGAATGTGACGGTTGGGTAGCGGTTTCATTGTAATGATTCAAATGATTTCCCCATGTGACGAAAATCATTGCCACCCTTCCAAATTATTGCTCACTCATGCAAAGGAAAGACTAGTTGAATGGGTGAAGGCATATCATCATCGCACCGAAGTTTTATTAATATTGTTTGCATCCAACCAAGTAAACTTAGCTGTTGTTTCTGCAACTCAAAGAGCCAAGGTGATTTTTTGTAGAGTATGGTATTATATATCTCTAGAACAAGCATTATTGTAGAATCTGGCGTCGAGACAAATTCACCGACTCCCATTATGGAAGACACTGTCACATATGTTCCATCGCAGGCCACTAACACTCATTATGGAATACACTATCACATATGTTCCACCGTAGGCCACCAACACACATTATGGAAGACATTGTCGCATATGTTCCACCAGAGGCCACCGACGCCCATTATGGAAGACACTGTCACATATGTTCCACCGCAGGCAATGGTTCCAGAAGAAGATGAACAAATACCATTAATCTTGTAAGTGAGGTTACAACCAGACTCACCCAGTAGGTCAAGGAGGAAACGGTCTAGTAGCCGTAAGAAAGAAGCACCACCACCACCAGAAGTTGAAGAACTAGCCTCTGCGAGTATGATTCCAGACTATGTTCTACCTAGACCAGCTGACATGCCTAAGTTTTGAATCACCAAGAATGCAAGGTACCCACTGGTAGCACTGACTGTACCAAAAGGAGTTCCAATAACGATGAACATACTTCAAAATCTAAAGAAGATGACCTTTGTCAACCACAACCTACAAAATTTCCCAGAGTTCTCAATAGACAAATACATGTTTCTTGTCCATGAGTCAAAGGATGGCCCTACCCACTTAGTTCCAATGAAATGGGAAAGAGGACTGGAAAAGACTGGGTTACTGTCACTAATGCACATGTCGCATTTTGGCCACAGTCTAGAGTTAAATGCATGTGTTAAAAAATTGCTGGCATCATTCCATAGTGGATTTCTATGGCTTGAATGAAATATTTATGTGGATGTCGAGCTTATAGGAGTGATTACAGGAATCCCACTTGTAGGAATCAACCTGATACCATTTTTTGCTAGAAAAGAACAAGACACCTTATTAATGAATAAGCTGAAATAAAAGTATGACTTGACCAGAGGTAGTAGAGGATTTTCCATTACCTCTATCAACGACTACACTATTTGGTTTTGTTATCACATATACATTTGCAAATGGGATTGCATGATACAACATGCAGACTTGTCTCTTATTCTATTCCGAGCTACTTTTTACATGGGGTATTGGCATGGATTTTTATAGCTTCAGTTATTCCAGAGCCTTGTTCATCAGATTTTCCTTTATAGGACTGAGATTCAAGAGTCCATTGAGATGATTTTGGTGATGATCTAGTTCATTATAGAAGAGAAACATATAAAAGTTGGTACACACATTTATAGAGGGGCCTATCAATTGGATACATATATATTTGGTGAGATCAGGTATACGCTTTCATGGTTCGATTTTTCTCTATGATGTATGTCAGGCATCTATGCTTATCAGGTTAGGATGATTATGGTGTTCTATGCTTATATCTATTGTGATTTAACCTGTGTTATGATTAATCAAAGAATTTTATGTGAATATTGTTCCTCATGCCATACTTGCACAAATTGTAAACCTAGGTGCTAGGATGGCTAGCATGTCATTTATCCCTATCCATCGAGTTCATCCACCTTTGATTTTATTCCATGACTTAGACTAATTGAGACTTGTGAGATTGAAGGTTATTTTTCCCATTGTGACCCCTATGTATGATAGACTCCATGTTGCTTTGTGTCCCTATCTATGAATTATGTGGCTTGGCCAGTGTGGCTGGGTTCATAGGGTAGTTCTCCTCTAGTCCTCAAAACAAGTGCTCCACCATAACAGTGTTACTAAACATTAAAGCTTCAGAATGCATAAAATCTCTATCTAAAGGATGCAAAAGTTATAAATGATTAAAAAGTATTCAATGTCCAAGGGGTTGATCACTCATTCCTTGTATAATATAAGGCTCAATATACCCTCCACAGGGGAAGCAGGGATAGGAAAACCCATCAGGGCTATGGATTGCTTGTTGGTAGCGGGTCTAGGCCTTAGTCATTTACTGGATCCCAAAAGGATTTCTAGGGCACCTCCTCTTATAGGATGTCTACTATCTTGTGAAATGTAAAGTGCATTGAAAAGGTCAATGGTCAAAGGGTGAGAACTCACTCTTTGGATAGTGTTTGGCTCATGTGCTCCCATAGGGCATCAAGGTGAGACTAGCTTGCAAAGGCTGGGTCTTTGTCAATAATGGAGGCCAGAAGGCTTATAGGGAACCTGCCTTTGAAGGTTGACCTATTTTCAAATAAAGTGCAAAGGAAAACTTTTTAGAGTCTAAGGGAAACATATCCAAGTACTTTATCCATGTATGAGACACCTCCATCCCATATTTCTATCTATCATACTTATGTCACCTTGGTAGAGTGTGTTTTTTTATCATTTGGATATATCACTTAGTCAAAGTCAAGAAAAAATCATTCCCCTTTTCCTTAACCTTATTTTTCCATCCTCACCCATCTGTAGCACATTGTTTACCCTTTGTAAGTATGGCATGAACAAGAAGACTTCTAGAAGGTTCCAAGATTCTTCAGAAGCACAGGTACATATTATTATTATTATTTATCACCATGATTATGAATAATTGATTCAAGTTCATTTTTTATATACATTATTGCATCATTTCTTACCTTGGATGTTTTCGGGATCATATTGATACAGTGCCTCACCTTCAGTTTGGGTACTTTGACTTGGTCAACCCAGTTTAACCAAGTTAAGCACGGTTCCCAAGGCAACGACTCAAAATGCAACATGGTCTATATTTGTTCCAGACATGCCTAGGACCAATACTGTGGTTTCATTTTTGAGAGTTTTGCCTTGGTTCTCCCGATAAGTGATTATTATCACTTAATTATTGGCTAACTGATCAAATTTTATTCTAGATGGAATTATGATTAATTATCCTAGAGCAGAGAAATGTTCCCGGGGTTATGAATAGTCACTTATACCATTATTTTATGACTCTGGATAATTTAGAGTAGTCATTTTTCCCCATTTTTCACCCTGAATAGAGTTATGGTGGATTTATCCGTTTCCAAAGATTGTACTAGCAAAAATGAACTAGAAAAATCACTGAAAAAATCGATTTGGCCTCTTGGTTCAAGGAAATGGCTTGGAATTTTGACATATGATGTGTCTCAACATACTAGATAGTCCTCCAACACTTTTTAGTCAACAAATGTTTGAATTATTTTTATCTTCGCTCATCCAATGAGGAAAGCCCCCCAAGGGGCGCCCCCTAAACTTGCGTCTTGATATATTTCATTGTTATATCATGTATTATGAAGTTGTAAAGGGGACTAGGGTGAATTAATCCCCTACTGACCCCCTCCTAAGTATTATCATGTCACATCTTATGTTATATTGTGACTTTCACTTAGGATATGCATCCTTCAGCAAAGTGTGCCCCCTCTTTGACCTAGCCACTTGATCCATGTATTGTTGATATCCATCATTGATGATGTTATAATATCAAGCATTGGATGAAAATGAAATTTAGGGTTTACCTCTCTCTCAAACTATTTAAGGGAGGTGACCCCCCTATTGTATTCATGAGCTCTGGCACCAGAATTTGAATAAAGAGATGTTTGTCTGGGATTAAATTCTGAGTTTGTCTGATGTCTTGATGAGTTGTTGAATGATATTTTTATTCTTTTATAATGAGTTTATGCTGGGATAGATATTGTATATTTTCTTGCACCCATCCATCTACAGGTGGAGGGAGGCGCACTTGAGAAAGGCACACTATTGGGGAGAGTCACTCTGTGCCTACCCTTGGGTTTTTGTGTATCAGGGAGTGATTATTTCTCGACTATTTTTCATTTCCTGTACTTTATTTATGCTGCATATCCCATTTGGTTGTCTTGCTGATTGATTTCTTTGGTTGGACAGGTTGAGAGGGGCGCTAGGGTCATTGACGGAAGCATAACCATTAAAAGATCTT
This sequence comes from Pseudotsuga menziesii, assembly GCA_001517045.1. Lineage (NCBI taxonomy): Eukaryota > Viridiplantae > Streptophyta > Pinopsida > Pinales > Pinaceae > Pseudotsuga > Pseudotsuga menziesii. The sequence continues at coordinate 333,216 of LPNX010245130.1, forward strand.
GCTCGAAAACTCTCATTTGATCAAAAGGAATAAATTATTCATCATATATGAGGTCATATACAAGAAATAGGTATGTTTCACGGGTAATTTCTCTCTCTTTTACTTTCTGCATGCATTTCCCATCATTTCTTGCATTAAAAAAACCCTTATTTAGTAGTAGGAAAATCACCAAACCAATTTGCACCGAGAATTGGAAAATTTGGAAAAATGGGTTTTGTGTGGCATACCAAAAAACCCCTCTCCCTTTAGAACATCAAGTTTGGACTCATCTTCCCATCTCTGGGGACTACTTTTAGTTTGGGAGAAAACGCCCATGTTTGGCTTGCTGGTCAATTTCCTTTGTTTTGGTTTTGGTTTTCAATTGGGCATTTTAAAATTCCAATACTTTTACCTAATTAGGTGTGTTGAAGATTTAATTTCATTAAATCAACCTCGTCCTGAGCATTTCCCATATTTCTAATTAAGTACCCACAAGGTCCAAGGTCTGATTATCTGAACAAGTACCCCAACCCTAGTTCTATTTAAATTTCTTAAGTTACTGGTCTAAATTGATTCGAGTAACATTTCCATGTTCCTTACACACTCGTACTCGAATATCCCTTAAATTGTGGCTTATCCCTTAAATCTAGGGTTTCCATCTCTCACCTTACGTATTCACATTTTTGGGTTTGATCTAGTGATTAGCTGTAGATATTTCCTTTCAGGATAAGATTGGGTCGTCCCCTTTGTCACTCGAGCATTCAGTGGCATAAAGCGAAGGAATCCCTAACCAACATGACAACCATCTATCTTTTGGGAGTTAGGGTTTCATAGGTCACAGCTTTGGTTTCTTGTTCCCTCTACCATCCTATATAGGATTCATCTATTGGGGAAACTACAAGATTTGTGATAACATGTTCGCAGCTAAAGTTTTATCTAGTAAGTTGCTCCAAAATATATGACCAAACTAGTGCACCGTAGGGACGATCGCTGTGATAAAATTATGTGCAGCAGGTGTTCAACTCAATTGGTCACAATATTTTATAAATGAACTATTATCAAATGTGAAGGAGGCATAGGATAAAGGTAGTGCATTGCATTACTCATGGATACTTATTTTTATTTTGTTTGTTGCATGGGAAGAACCAACAAACTACCATGGGGTTTATGTGCCTATTTTATGTCAAGGAGCTCGATACTAGAATATTTGGTTCAAAAAATATTTAAAGTATAGGAACAAAGACAACAATATAGAGTTATTTTTGCAAGCAGAGGCCCTATGACATCATGTAATAAAGAAGGCCAAAATTATCGAGGTGACTGTTAAGCAGTTCATAAATATTATCAAATTTTTGGTCGACGCCCATCATATCTTTTTTCAGCCATGATAAGACCCACATTGCCAATCTCTTATGACACAATATCGACTGTCAGCTACAGAAATTAATGCCATTATTCAATATTGGAAAGAAGAGTGGAGATTTCTTGTTGTAGATGACCAGTTATCTGCAGACGAAGAGATACGACAGGATGAGCCACTGATATAGAAGGATGGGGTCCAAGGAGAGAACCCACTAGAAGAGAACCCAAAAGAGAATCTAGAGGAGAACCTAGAAGAGAACCCAGAAGAGAACCCAGAAAATACCCACAATGAGTCAAGAATGACTCCAACAGACCCAGTAGTAGGGAAAAAGAGGAAGCAGACAGAGAAATCTGTGAGGTGTCATAAGAAGAGGAAAGGCGACAAATCCATTGGAATTGTTGGCCTTACCAATGATGGTTATACACTATTGACATATAAAATGAACGAGGTTGCCAATCAAACCCTCAATAAGATAGATGAGCAGAAAACACAGCTAACTAGCAGTTCATAGATTTATTACAAATACCATGTAAGGCAGTGAAAGAAGTAAGAATAGTGGGCAAATACAGACCGTAATTTCCTAAATCACAGGACTTAGCTAGATCATCGGAAGAGAGACCTAGTTACCTGTAGAAACCCATACCACCAATAAAAACTCAAGTGTTTGGTGAAGAAATCAACTTAGGGACAATAGAGTTGAATGCGATGTTAAAATACATGGGCCATGTCACCATAAATATATCTGCAATACCAATGTACAAAGTGTATGCCATTCAAAATGTTGCAGTGGCATAAATAAAGGTTAGAGAAGGCACATTATTCAAGCATGTTAGAGCATCAAACAAGGCTATTCATAATATGAAGAAAACAATCAAAGAAGCAAAGAAAAAATCTAAGATATGGGAGGAGAAAAGGCACCAACTCAATGCAGCTGTAACACTTTCTTGCAACAATTTTACTGATGAAGGCATTACCCATGAGATGTTTGCAGAAGACAAATTGTTTCAACTTAGTGAGATTGTTGAGAACCTTTGCAAGAAAATAATGAAGTTGGGATCACAAGTGACACCTAGTACACCTCCAGAAGTACTATAAGAGAGAAGAAAAGCAGCAACAGAAGCTGCAAAGAGAATAAAAGAGGTGGAGGAACTTTGTGCCAAATCAGTCGAGAAAGATACTTAGATGTGGAAAGCTTTGATAGTGATGATGAAGAGTTAGATAAAGTCACAGAACAACTATGCAATGTTGAGACAAAGGTGAACCAACTGAATTTTGATATGAAGAAGCTGCCATTAGTATAGAAAATGGATAAGTCTGTTGACATGAAGAGGCTACAACATTAGGTCGCAACATTTCAAGCACATCAGCAAAAGAGGGCTGACAAGGTCGCAGAATTGCAAGAAAAGGAAGAGAAATTATAGCTTTATTCAACCTGTACACCAAAAAGTGAGACAAGTAGTAGATTCAGTAGGACTTACAACTTTGGAATGCACCAATTTCAAACTTGTCGAAAATTTGGAGAAGATACAAGCATAAGTATGGGAGAATACTGAACAGATAGTCAAAATATTTCAGGATTTTCAAAGTAAAGTCATAACAACAAAAGTTTTAGACTAATGTGGATCTTGACGAGCCATAGTTGAGTGTTGGGGGCATGTTGGCCCTAGGAAAATTTAAACAGAATTCAACCAGAATAATGCTCAGGAAGATAAAGAGTCCAGTCACAAGAGAGAAAAGAGAGGCTTTAACAGAAGAGAAGTTGCAACGAAAGAAGAGTTGTGATGGAAGAGAAGCTGTGACCGAAGAGCAGCCTCGATGGAAATATTGAAAACAAGAGAATTCATGATGGAAGAAACCATGCCAAAAGAAGAGCATATCAGTGAAAAGGACAGATCGACTAATCGTGGGTAAGGAGTTAGTTAGAATAAAACACACTTTTGGTAATAAAGCATAATTGTGATTGGGTCGATAGTGCCTATTTTCAGTTGTAATTGAATCTACGAGAATAGAAATGACAAATTTTCAGCTAACAAAAAAGAGTTGATTAATTATGATAGGTATAAGCTTATAAAAGGGGTGAACCCAAGCTATGTGCAGGATTGACATTGGTGATTAATTTTTTTGTTAGAGAAGAGAAGAGGAGACTTGTTTTAGCTAGAGGAATGATCTAGGATGTGTGTATATCGATAGAGGACTGAAGAAGAGGGGAAGTATCTAGACCCAAAACCTGAGAGCATCAGGGGAGGGAAGTCTATATGAATTGTAAAGAATACCTATAAAAGAGTCAGCAAGCTAAGTGTGCAAACAAAAGGTGCTAACATATTTCTCATGCCAAATGAAGAGCACCTTTGTGGTTTTTCCCATATGGGTTTCCATGTTAATTTTTGTCTCTGTGTGTCATTAATTAATGTGCTTATGTATTTTGCATGTATGTTGTTAGTAAGTAAATATGAATATGTTGCACCGCATTTCTGTATGAAGAATACCTTATATGTTTCTTTCGCACTACTTATTTGATGAATCTATAATAAGGTTGTTATGTTGATTATTATGATATGTGTGGACTGGTAAAAAGAGTGGAATATTGAATGGATAGACAAGGGATAATAAGAATAAACCCCGTCTTCAGTCGAATGCTGTAATAAAGTGCCGTGAGAGTCGTAAGCCCCAAATAATTGCAGAAACCTCGTTCTGGAAGTTCCCCATAAGATATCTAGGGTGAGATTGCATTTGCGTCGTAGGTGTTTTCGGCTGATCATTGCTCTGTTGGGTCGATATCTAGGTATTTTTTGACGATCAAGGATATGAAGCTAGGTCAATCGGAGGAGAAATCCAACACTAATAAATATATTATGTTGGTTTTTTCTAGTTTTGGGATTTCCACATAAATATTGCGTGTCTATCTTAAACGTGCTTCTATGTGGATTTGTGTTCTTTCATTATTTATTATATGTATGCTCATTTAAATCCTAATAAGTGGTATCTGAGCCATGGTTCCCCATATAGTTATGCTCGTTGTGTTGTATTTAGTTTTTGAAATAATTATGGGGTGCATGTTCGGTGGTACCCAACACCCTAGCAGTGCATTTGGGTTCCTGGTTTGAATGTAATTTCCTCGGGTGCTAGAAGCACAAGGTATCCCTCTTATGCACAGAGAAGGGATGTTAAATCAAGTGTGGAATGAACCACTCAGTAGGTATGAGGGTGGAAGGTGTACTATCGAACATGCACCCCATAATTAATTTAAAAAAACATGTACAACTTACTATTTTTCTCTTTCTTACCCGATTCCTCCATGAACCTCTACAACCAAATCATCTCTTTATTATCCTTTGTAGCACCAACATACTCTCCTTCCATTGTTGAAAGTGCAACAACATTTATGTAGTTTCAAGATCCAACGTACTGTTGTCCACCTATAGTGAAAACATACCCTGTGGTGTTCCTAATGCTATCTATATCACTTTCCATGTTTGCATCAACATATCCCTATAGAATAGTGTCTGAACCTCCAAAACATAATTCATGAGAAGTGGTGCCTATCAAATACATGAGACTCCACTGTATTTCTTTCCAATGCTCTTTACCAGGATTGTTCATATTCCTGCTCACAACTCCCGCTCCATGTGCAATATCTGGTTTTGTGCACACCATGTCACACATAAAGCTCCCAATTGCTGATGAATAGGGAACCTTGGACATGTATTCTATCTCATTTTGTGTCTTGGGGCACATCTCCTTACTTAGTTTGAAATGGATGGCCAAATGTGTACTAACTAGTTTTTCATTCTATGCTCTAAACCTCTCCAACACCTTTTCTATGTACTCACCTTGAGACAATGTCAATTTGCAATTTTTCCTGTCTCTTGTTATTCTCATACCAAGGATTTGCTTTGCAGCGCCCAAATCCTTCATCGCAAATGATTTAGCTAGTTTCATTTTGAACACAATTATATCCTACATGTTAAGCCCTTCAATAAGCATGCCATCCACATACAATAACAAGATAATATATCTTCCATTATCTAGCCTCTTGAAATAAACGAAGTGGTTAGAATGGCATCTACTGTAACCCTATTCTTTCATAAACTTATCAAATTTTAAATACCACTGCCTTGGAACTTTTTCTAGGCCATACAAGCTCTTCTTCAACATGCAAACCAAATTCTCCTTCCCTTTGACCTCATACCCTTGTGGCTGCTGCATATAAATCTCTTCCTCCAAATCCCCATGTAGAAAGTCTATTTTTACATCTAACTGTTCAAGTTGCAAATATTCTACTGCCACTAGTCCTAATTGAATTCATTTTAACAACAAGAGAAAATATTATTCTATACCTTTCTGTTGTGCAAACCCCTTTACAATAAGTTTATCCTTGTATCTTTTCTTGCCTCCATATTCTTCCTTCAACTTGTAAACCCATTTATTCTGCAATTCTCTTTTTCCTGCAGGAAACTCAACCAAATTCTAAGTCTGGTTTCTTACCAATGAGTCAATTTCTCTCATTCATACCTTGCTCCCACTTCCTTTAAGTTTCCACCTGTATTGCTTCTTCATAACATTCTTGTTCACCAAAATCAATCATCAGTAAATAATGCAGTGAGGGGGAGAATCATTTAGGGGTTCTATTTAACGTGGTAGATCTTCTTTACATTTACAAGAGTTTGAAATACATTAGAGGAAATTTCAATTTAAAATGGGCCTTCCAAAAAAAAATACAAATTCCATTTCATCAGTGTTAGGATATTTAGACACTTGTGAAAATCAGGGCCCCTGCCAGTAGGATGGTAAAACATTTCATGATCATCCTTTACAAAAATGCCATCGATTGCTGCATCTACACTATTCCCCTTCACCAATATACTAATCCTGCTAATACACTCAATAGTTATTTTTCATTGATTCTGGAGTATCTTATCATATGGCTAAGGATAAAGCCATATTTTCTACTATGCATGAATGTAACACCAAAAAAATATTTGTTGGTGATGATAGATCTCTAAGTGTTGTAGGATCGGGAACAGTTCCAGTAGAAAATGGTCATTTCAGTGATGTACTATGTGTTCCAAAAATATCCTGCAATCTATTATCAGTCTATCAAATTACTCCTTCAGGTGAAGGTAAAACTATGACGTTTACACCTTACCAAGTTGTAATCGGGGATTTTAAAAATTCTCAAAATGTCATTGCTATTGGAACTATTGATGATATTACTAGTTTGTACAAATTTAACAACTTTGGGTAATCACCTTTTCCTTCTATTTTTGTTGCTCATAGTGATAACTTGAGCAAACTTTGGCATGAACGATTTGGTCACTTAAAGTATCGCCCATTGCAACAACTATGTAAATACAATATGGTGACTGGTCTTTCGATGGTATCTTGCAAGGATGGTGTTTGTTCCAGTTTTGTACTTGGAAAACATCATCGGGACAGTTTTGACAAACATGCCTTTCGGCACACCTCGATTCCTTTGGAGCTTGTGCATAGTGACTTGTGTGGTCCTCTTCCATCTGCATCATTTTCTGGTTTCAAATATTTCTTAACTTTCATTGATGACTACTCCAGACGCACTTGGGTTTACTTCCTAAAACTTAAGAGCGAAGTATTTAACATGTTCTTGGCCTACAAGGCCCTTGTTGAAAAACAATCTAGTCATCAAACTATTAAATTAAGATCTGACAATGGAGGAGAATATGTTAACAATAATTTCACTACTTTCTGCACTGAACAAGGAATCCAACAACAGCACACTGTTCCATATACACCATAACAAAATGGTGTAGCTGAATGGAAGAACCACACTTTAAAAGAAATGGCTAATTGTATGATCCAATCTAAGGGACTAAGTCTTCAATATTGGGTTGAGGCCATAAATTGTGCAAATTACATAGTTAATCACACACCCACTAAAGTTTTATAAGGTATAACATCGGAAGAAGCATGGAGTAAAATTAAACCAGATGTAAGTCACTTTCATGTGTTTGGTTGTGAAGCATGGGCTCACATTCCAGATGAAAAATGGAAAGCATTGCAGCCTAAAAGTGAAAAGTGAATATTTGTTGGATATTCTAAAGATGTAAAAGGTTATAGAATTCTTTAGCCACCTTCTCATGATATAATCATTATAAGAGATGTTAAATTTGATGAAAATATCTTGGCCTGTGAGCCTAAATGGCAGGTGTGTCATCTTTGGCCTGCGAGCCTAATTCGGCGATTGTGCCTTCTTCTTCTTCTTCTTCTTCTTACATCTTCCTTAACAGGTTTCCAACTCCAGTTTTTGATGATGACAGTGAGGATGAAAATCCACCTCCACTTGCTCATGTTCCTCCAATTGCACTAGCACCAATGCTTCCTCGATGGGTCTGTTCAACATGTGAAGTAGATGGTGATCTTGTCGGTGATCCTAGAGATCAATGTCGAACACGTTCTCAATTTCAGCAAGCCTCTTCTCTTTTGGCTCAAGTTTCCAAGAATCATGATCCATAAACTTTTGCATAAGCTTCAGGAAATCCAGATTGGGATGCAGCTATGGATGAAGAATATCGCTCCTTAATGGCGAACAATACTTGGGATCTTGTTCCTCTTCCAAAAGGAAAAAAACTTGTCAAATGTAACTGGGTCTACAGAACTAAGTATGCATCAGATGGAAGTTTTGAAAGACTTAAGGCAAGGTTAGTTGCCAAAGGTTTTTCCCAAGTTGAAGAGATTGACGACAATGAAACCTTTGTCCCTGTAGCAAAAATGAACTCCATCCACCTTGCTCTTTCCCTTGCAGCCTTACATAACTGGAAATTCCATCAAATGGATGTCAAGTCTGCCTTCTTACATGGTGATTTACATGAGGAAATTTACATGGAACAACCTCCTGGATATGTTCAGAATAACTCTATCCCTGTTTGTCTCCTTAAGAAATCCTTATATGGCCTTAAGCAAGCTCCTGGAGCTTGGTATGCCAAAATGGATAGCTTTCTCCTTGACACTGGTTTTTCTAGATTCCATTCTAACCCTAATGTCTATACCAAGAAAGTAGGAAACCATCTCATCATAATTGTTATTTATGTTGAAATCCAGTCTTAAGCAAAATTTTGAAATGTCAGACTTAGGACATTTGCATTATTTTCTTGGTCTCCAAGTCTTGCAAACCAAAGAAGGAATCTTTCTTTCCCAGTCTAAGTATGCTTGTGACCTTCTTCGTCGCTTCCACATGGAAGATTGTAAACCAGCCCCTTCTCCCTTCTAATCTAGAGTCAAACTTTCTGCCACTTGTACTTCCCTTGAAGTAGATGCCACCTTGTATCGTCAGCTTGTTGGTAGTATTTTATACTTGGCTCATTCTCGTCCTGACTTTTCCTTTACTGTTGGTTGTGTTGCTTGTTATATGCAAACTCCTCATGAAAGTCACTGGAAAGCAGCAAAAATAATACTTCGATATATTCGAGGTACAATTCAGTTTGGGATTCATTACAGTACAAGGGGGAAACCTTTGTTGGTTGGTTTCACTTATTCAGATTGGGCCGGTGATCCTGATGATCGAAAGTCTACTGCAGGTTTTGTTTTCAGTTTGGGATCTGGACCTGTCACTTGGGCTTGTAAGAAACAACAAGATCTTTCTCTTTCTTCAGCAGAAGCAGAATATCGAGCCGCAGTTAATGCCAGTTAGGAAGCTTTATGGCTTCGATAGATCCTTTCAGAGTTTGGATTCGAGAAGCAACAACCTACTCCACTTTGGTGCGACAATCAAAGTGCCATCAAGCTTTCCAAATATCTAGTTCTACATCAGCACAGCAAACACATTGAGCTACACATGCACTTCATCAGAAATCTTGTTCATGATAATATTATTGAAGTGCTCTATTTCCCTACAAATGATCAAATTGCAGACATCTTCACCAAGTCTCTTACAGAAGCGAAGTTTTCTAAACTTTGGTCTATGTTAGGAGTTCAGGAATGTGTCCTTAAGGGGGGATAGGCTCTAATTCCTCCTTCCTTCTCCTAATAGTGTCACTTTTGTAAATCCTTCAATCCTATCCCAAGTTGTTCTTAAGGGGGGATGTTAGGATATTTAGACACTTAAGAGTTAGTTAAGATCAACTTGTGTAATATATTCGTTAGGTAAAAGTGTGTTTCTTTAGTATGCATTAGTATGCATTTGTAAATATTCTAATCCGATGGTCACGATATGTTCTAGACATAGAGTGATCCGACGGTTCAACTTCTCTTAGATCATACCTACCATTGATCAATGGCTTAACACCCAATTGGTCTATGATCTCTATTTAAAGAGAATAGAGGGTCCTTGTCTAGTTGATCGATTATGAGAAGCTCATGTAAATTTCTTTCTTTTGCATAATAAATTTCTCCAAGTAGCTATTTGGCTGGGGCCGTGGATTGTTTCCCTCTCGAGGGTTTTAACCATGTGACAAACATCGGTGTGTTGATTTGTGATCCATTTGTGTGAAGCGGTTGCTGAAGGTGTTCGGTATTTTGGGAGTACCCTGTGTACTCGAACAATCATGTACTAGCCAATCAAAATGCTTTAAAATTAAAAAAGGGAGCACCTCTTAAACAATTTTTTAATATAAATATGGGGATAGGTATCATAAAAAAACTACTTTTTTGTTCGTATTTTCGACATATCTCCCTGTGTTTTTACTCAAATTTTGATCAGGAGAGCCCATTCAATGTAGAATTAAATTATGCATCCAACGAGTACCCACTAAGCATACTTTTGACAAGCCCCTCTACCCCAAAAATAAGAAATACCAGAAAATGTGATGAGTATGTCATCATCATGTTTCTTCAGGTATTTCTTATTTTTGGGGTAGCGGGGCCCATAAAAAGTATGTCGAGTGGGTACTCGTTGGATGTGGAATTTAATTCCACATCCAATGAGCTCTCCCGATCAAAATTTGAGTAAAATCACAGGGATATATGTCAAAAATACGAACAAAAAAGTATTTTTTTCTTTTCTTCCCCCAAAATTAATAAATATTATTTTATTATTTTAACTATTATTTTATTAATTTTCCTTAGGAGGCCCATTTTGAGTTGAAATTTCCTCTAATGCATGTTGTTTCTCTTGATTTTCTGGTGCCTTTGGAACATCCACTACAACAAATTCTGGAATTAGCATCCATTTTTAGTGTAATTTTTTTTTACATTGAGTAGTAAAACTAGACACTAAATGGGACACATCATGGACAAAACTTAAAGCGTCTCAAAAAACATATTTTTTTTATCCTAGATAGCATCCTTTATGATGTCCAAAATAGCGTCTATTTTTTTCTTCCAGAATAGCGTCCAACTTTGCTTCCTAAACAACGTCAAGGTTTGCTTCCTAAATAATGTCTTATTTTTCTTCCTAATGAATGTATGCTTTTGATTCTTAAATGACATCCTCGTTAGCGCCATATTTTCACCCTTAATAGCAACATGTTAGCATCCAAAGTAGCATCCAATATTGCATCCATTTTTTCTACCACTTTAGCATCCCATTTTGCACCATGTATTACTTCCAAATATGTGTCAATTTTCGCTTCCAAATTTGCACCAATTTTTGCATCGTGTTTTGCTACCAAAATGACTCCAAATATTTCTTCTATTGTTGCACCATATTTTTTTTCCTATGTAGCTCCATGTTTTGCATCCAAGATAATGTCTTATTTTGCTGCCATATCAACGCCATGTTTAGCTTCATCATTAGCACCACGTGTTGCATCCTTTTTAATGCCTAGTTTTGCGTCTTATTTCGCTATCATATCAACGCCATGTTTTCCTTCATCATTAGCTCCATGTGTTGCATCCTCTTTAAAGCCTAGTTTCTCGTCTCCCATTTTTTGGACACTAATTTAGTCGTTTTTAGTAATTTTATATGCGAATTTTGGTCATTTTGTTTGGTCACTTATCTCTCATTGTTTGGTCACATGTATCTTATTTTTTGGTTAATAATTTAGTTGTTTTTAACCGATATTATAATATTATTAGGGCATGGCAGAATCGACCCACCAACCTCCTGCTTGTAAGGCAGATGCTCTTCCATTGAGCTAGCACCCTTTAATAATTTGGGAACCTAACTTACAGAGTCCTCTATAATGGTAAAAAGGATCAATACACAACTTTGAATATCTAGTGGTCGGAAAAGGATGATAGATTGTATAATTCCATAATATATTATCAAGTAGGTTATGAAATCCATAAACCTTTTCTAGGAATTTTGAACAAAAATAAAGAAAATGGCTTAATGGGATTGCAAAAATCACTATTCCTTAGAAACCATAAGTGTACCACTATATGAGACCTATCAACAACAATTATCTTAGTGTGGATGCCAAGGATATAGTATATAAGCATGATCATCCTAGAGCCATGTATAAGTGGAGCAAAAAGGAGAATCAAAAGAGAATGATCCACTCAATAGTTGATGCTTCACATGGATCCTATCCATCATGGGATGAGAAAAGTTCCTTCTTCCATCAAGCTAATGAGTATCCACAAGGACAAATGGTTAGGATATATGATGATGTCGCTTCCTAGGGTCATGTTGTAGTGGGAGACCTACATGATCCCCAACAACATTTAGCGTCTGAGGATGAGGCTGTATTTTTATCTTTTTCTTTGGAAACCCATGCATGATTTGAAACACTGGGATAAGGAATAGAATCAGATATACTTAAAAAACTACAATCATGACAAGGCATAGGAATCTACTCTATAGTCATTGTGCAGATGTTGGAAATGAGTATAACTTCCTAAGGACTATGAACAACATCCATTTAAATATGAATGCAAAACCTTCCATGTTAGAGGAATACTAGATGGCAATGAGATTACTTTTTCTAACATAAAGAAACAAAGAAGCCGTAAATGGAAGTTCTTGGGGGATACACATGAATGCATACAAACCTTTCCCTTTCAGAAATAGTCATTTCATTCAGGCGATGATACCTTGGGGGAGAGTGGTATGGAGATGGTGTACGATAATTTCAAGCATAAGAGTAATGTTGGATGAATCCACGACCTCTTCTCATGACGTCGAGCATAAGAGTAAGGTATTTCATCAAATATGGTAGAGAATGATCCATTTGATAGCGCGTCTTTATATTCTTTTGGCATTGAATATGCCTTGAGCTTCATTCTATCTATCTTCAGGTGGTCTTCCAGATAGTTATCCACAAAAGATTCGGCTTGGTAACCTATGGATGCTCCTCTAGATTTTAGAGGGCCCACATCTTGAATGGTGGGATGCATTTGTTGGGTAGTTAGTATTGCTGTGAGGTTTGTTGTGTAGCTAGACTACAGAATTAGAAATACGAAAATCCAGATTACTATGACTCCTCAAGCCAAACTTCTCACAACCTTCTCCCCTATAAAAATTCAATATCTTACTAGATTACTAACAAATCAATAACAAACTATGAATGAATCTTAATAAAACAATTACAATTTCACATAGTTGGGATAAAACTTGTGAACACTAATAATTCTCAATTGAAATTCCATAACATATATTTTTGGAGCAAAGCCTAGATCTAAGTCTAAAAGGTGAAATCTCCATGATCTATGGTGAAACAAACAACATTTCACTTGAATTCCATTAAATTTATGATTAAACAATTTAGAGAATGATCATGTTCTAAGGGAATAAGCTATAAAAGTATAAGAAAAACTAACAAGGCAAGGCATTTAGAATTATGAGACTTGATGATGATTTATAATACACTAAGAAATCATTTATGATGGTTATCATTTCATTGTACCTACTTGCATAGTGAATTCTGATGATGGGGTTCCTCTCTCCCACTAATGGATAGCGTTGTAAACAATATCACATATGTTTGAGGCACTTACAAATATTGATTTTGATATGGATAAATTCATGCACATTTCAGACGAGGTGGAATACGTAGCTGGTCACTATGGATAAAAAGGCCATAAGATTTTGAAATAAATCAGAGTAAATTGCAAATGGTAGTGTAACTGACAAAGAAATGGTGAAGGCACTTCTAATATCTTTTTTTTTTGCACTTTGAAGCTTGCAGGCCTAAGAAATATTAAATTTCCAGATGGACATACTTGTGTGAACTTCAGATATTTTATGGTTTCTCAAGAGGATATATTTCTATCTCTGGACGTTATATAACAAATAATATTTATTTCAAAGAACTTCTTGTGTTTCTGGTAATCATTGAAATATGACCTGAGAAACTCGAATGTAGAAAAACCATAATATAATTGCAGATAGAGCTTTGCAGCAACAATATAAATAAAAAAGAGGTTTGCATTCAAATGTGCATCTTGCAAACTTGAAGCTTGTAGAGCAAGCTTCTTAAATTCTAAGCTGAACTCTTACCATTTCAAGCATTCCATGAATGACACCACATAATATGTTACAATAATAAAGGCCTTGACAAGTCTCAGGTATCTCAACAGAGTCCGCGAGAGGATTGTACTCAAGGAGAAGACTGCATTCAGTCCCATCTGCATCCTAGTTAGCCACACTTGTTGTCACCCCAGGAACATTTTGAAGCCTACCTATTAAAATGAAAAAATTGTATCATGATTCATAAATTATAATTACTTAGAGGAGTAGACACAAAAAATTGCATGCAACAAAAATAAAAACATGAATATAAATTTCACAATATTCAAGGTAAATCAAGAAAGTTGAGAACAAATTGCTTCCAACAATGAACAAGAAGAGTAACATTCCATCAAGTGAACAATATTTCCCCGTAGAAGAACAAAAATGAGTGCTTAGCTGTGTGCTCACAAGAAGGCCACAAAACTGAGCAAATATGGCCACAAAGAGACCTCAGCATGCCACTATGCATGCTCCACTCAGATCTATGAGAACCCATGCATAGGTTCTAGTTAAAGATGGATGGACTAGAAACAAGACCAGAAAGCATTAAAAGAAACTACAATAGGACCTATACAAGAGGTTTGCAAATCCACGAGGAAGCAGAGCTACCAAAGTGGAATACACAACACATGGGGGAGCAATTCGAACTACAAGCAGAGTGAGCTGAGCTAGGAAAACATAGGGTCATGGTCATGGTATAGACTGAGGTCACAACCAGTGGAAAAATCTTTATGTCCCACGCTCTGATACCATGTTTAGAAACAAAGAGCACTAATCAGGATCATGCAGAATCTTGAACTCCAAACACATAAAATAGAACATAAACAGGGAATAGCACTGACAGAAGGATTGAATCTGTATAACCGTTATATGATTACATAGAGATCACTCCCATTTATAATAAGCTGGCAGGAGCCTAGCATTAAAGACAGGTGGTTGGGTAGTTCACCTACCAACCAATTATGGGTTAATTATGCACAATGATTAGATCACTGACCTAAGTAAACTTAGCCACATGGTGTATGTACACCAACAACCCCCAACCATATCATGTGTTTTTTAAAGCAATTTCGAAAAAATAAAAATAGGGCCTGTAAATAAATAGGTCTGCATGTAGTTGTGTAGTTCTGTATGAAAGTATGATGTAACTTATATAAATTCTTAGGATGTGACTAAGTGGAGGAGAGAAGATTGGCATCGAAACAGTTGTTCAACCTTCGGTATAAGGTTTTAGTTGTAGTTGAGAGACTTGAAAACTAAAAGATATGAAGTATAGCAAGTGAAAGAAACATATTTTTCCTAGCAAATACATTTTGGATATGACTGTACATCTTGCTTACCTCGTTTTGGCCTCAAGAGCAAAAACAATGTCATAGCTAGTTAGGTCCAAAAGAAAATATTATTTTATACTTATCTCTTTTTTTCAACTGCAATGCTCACACAAGAGTCTAAAAAATCCGAAAGAATAATTTAACAGTCTTGTCTTTGCAAATCATGTTTTCTTGGTATTTACAAAGAAACAAGGTGAAGTACTTCGAACTGAAACAATGGTTGTTGAATAGAAGGGGTGAACTGCACTTGAGACAGTAAGGAAACTATTTTCAATTGAAATCAAACAAATTGGTCATCCTCCTTGAAAGATAAAGGAGGGAGGAAGTAAAGTAAAATGATGAGGTTGAATTGGTCTACCTGTTGGTGATATTTATTAACATAGGAATTCCAAAGAATAGCATTTTGAGATGGAACATAGTGGAATTTGTAGACCATAGGTGGCAAGGTCAATACACATCCCAGTGAAGATGAGGGTTACACAAGTTTTAAAAGACAAAATAAATACCTGTGGTTATTGAATGTTGGGTTATTGGTCGAGATGGCTTCTCTAGAGCACATATCCTAAGCTAGCAAGAAGGGAAACTCCACCTTTGCACCGACTTCTACCTGTGTAACCATATTTCAATATGTTCAGTTAAGATGAGGGTTACAAAAGTTTTAAAAGACAAAAGAAATACATGTGGTTATAGAATGTTGGGTTATTGATCGAGATGGCTTCTCTAGAGCATAGATCCTGAGCCAAACAGATGGGAAACTCCACCTTTGCACCAGATTCTACCAATGTAATCATATTTCGATATGTTCAGTTAAGGTGAGGGTTAAAAAATATTTAACAGACAAAATAAATACTTGTGATTATAGAATGTTGGGTTATTGATTGAGACGGCTTCTCTAGAGCACAGATCTTGAGCCAACCAGAAGGGAAACTCCACCTTTGCACCAGATTCTACCTGTGTAACCATATTTCAATATGTTCAGTTAAGATGAGGGTTACAAAAGTTTTAAAATACAAAGGAAATACATGTGGTTATAGAATGTTTGGTTATTGATCGAGATGGCTTCTCTAGAGCACAGACCGTGAGCCAACCAGAAGGGAAACTCCACTTTTGCACCGGCTTCTACCTATGTAAACATATTAAAATATGTTTCCACATTTTTAAGATCAAATAAAAGATCCATCTAAGAATTAAGATGCATGTGGATGTCAATAAATACATACATTGTTATTTTTAGATCCAGGATCCAAAAGGCCCGCTCCGTTTGCGCCCACTCAAAACACCACAAACACCGGCTACACACAACCACACACTCTCGCATCTCAATCAAGCAGTAGAAAATCAATACAGCATACAAATTCTCCCTTTTTCAATGAAACGTAAACTTATAGGTAAGGTGAGATGCATGCTTCCTCCTCCACAAGAATGTGGTTGATCTCGTAGTAATCTACCATACTCAATCGTTGCTTTTCCTCTTGCGGGATATGGATTTCAATTTCAGTTTTGGATTGGAAAAATTGAGTGCGCGACTCAATCCACCGCCAAATCCCAGGTAAATGACTAATAAAGAACTATATCGAGACAGTTGTCGGGATATAGAGACACGGTAGCGAAGGGCAACGCAGGACTCGTGAAACGATATTTTTAAAATGAACATTAAAGTTTCATCTCAATTTGTGGGAGCGTAGTATAAAAACCATCGATTCTCCAAGTCACTAGAGGTGCTTTATAGTATATTCACTTGTTAGATATATTTTGATTTATTACAACACTTTGTTTGTAGATGGTTGCATGAGTTGAAATTATTTAAAGGAAATTTAGTAATTCCATTATTAACACCTGAAATAGCCTCTTGGATTTGTACTATTTGATCAATGTTCTTACTACCAGTTTTAAGCAATTCATGGGTATGAGGATCATTTTTTCGATGGATTTGATCCTATACTTTGTAGCCATAGAAGAAGTATAAAAATACAAAATATCACCAATTTTTATAATCCAATCCAACCTAGGGATTCAAGCTCAATACATCTTGCTATGAATATGAAAGCAATAAACCAGTTGAGCTAGATCACTGAGCTGAAAGACTGCCTAGAGGGAATTGCTTGAAAGACCTAGGAATTTTGTAGTCTAAATGGCCACTATGTGATAAGAAAAAATGCCAAACATATAATTATGGTAAATCATCTTGGTGATGGATGCTTAATAATTTTTACTTTTTTCCCTATCCAATATCACCTAGAATCCTCTCTATCGTGATATTCTTTCTTTGGCTATATAATTTTAACATAATGAATTATAAATCATCTCCTTTATATTATGTGGAACCTTGGACTAACTTTGTACTCAATCATTAGCACATGAGTATATTTTAGCATGTCTTCTTGATTAAATTGGTCGAGGAAAAAATGTGTATGGGTGGTAAACTACGAAACTTGTCTATGGTATCATAAACCAAGTGGAATAACATGGGATGAGGCTTGATAAATGGTATGTAAGCCATATAATACTTCTTACTACAAATATAAAGTTTATTCTTACCAAATACTTATGTTTTGTATTAACCCCAAATAAAAAAAATCAAATGCAATATTTATTTAATAATTAAATCAATAAGTAAATTAATTAATTAAAAATAAATAAAAATATTTAAATAATAAAAAAGAGGTGGAGGTGACCATTTGGATATGGAAGCAAGGATTAAAATATATGGACCACCTAAGAAATGGAAAATAAGGATGGAGGATATTTTGTTGAAACTTCAAACCTTTGAACCTATAAAGTAAAGAGGAAACAATCATCATAAAGACGAGTGAAGAAAGTAGTGGAGGATGAATAAAGAAAGTAGGTGATAAATAGGGGCATATGTAATATATATATATTGTTTTTGTTTTAATATTGATTATTAAGACGAGGAAGACAATGATGATGATGATGTCAATGGTGATGATGACAATAATGATATTATGTTCAAAAAATCATGGGATTCTTGTTGCATGGGCCATTTCTATTAGGCACCAAAGAAATCCAAGCCAAAGTGAACAACGAGAGAGAGGCCACACAATGAAATAACAAGGATAGAAAGGAATGAGAAACCCTCCACCTTTTAAATGACGTTGTGCAATGCCCCAAGAACCTACCATAGATTAACCCAAGACCTTAAAAATACAATAGTTCCTTGCCACCTACGGCCTTGTGAAGTAAATTAAAGGTGAGCACCTTCGTACTCAAACCTTTTTCCATCCATCCTTGCAATATTCTGGGAACCAATACTTATTCACTATGGAAAGTGGGTGGATAGAATTGGGGTTAGACTACAATGAGAAACCCTCCTCCTTTTAAATGATGTAGTACAATTCCCTAGGAACCTACCATAGGCTACATAGTGACTTCCATAAGGTAATGTATCCTTGTTGCCTATGGATTTTCCAAGAAAAAGGTGATCCTTTCCTCCTATGAGCTTGTGATATAGAGGTAATTGTTTCCCTAGCCCGAGTGCCTCAACCGTAGAGCTCTAATGGGATAAGGTGTTGAATGATGAATACACACCCTTACTAATGCCATAGTGGCTTATGCACACTTAACTCCAATGTTTTGTTGTGATGCATTTTTTAACCCATGTGGCATACCTAACCCACATACATAAATGGCATACTTAACCCACACACATAAATGATCCATCAAATCCACATGTGTAAATGGCATACTTAACCCACACACATAAATGATCAAAACAATAGTATATATATGAGATTGCAACTCACAAAAAAAACTACAAATGCATTGACTAAATATACAAAATAATGCAAACATTAGTAAATAAAAATAAAAAACAACTTTAAGCTTATCTGGAAATAATTTTCTACCTTACATCCAACGCCTTGCTATGCTCCTCATCGGTGTGGCCTCCCTCCAACGCCTTTCTATGCTCCTTATCAATGTGGATAAAATCATTTCATCAAACCTTGAAAAAATATGGAGGTGAAATCATTCCAATGAGTTCTTGATTCCAAAAAATCAAAGGTGAAATCTAGGGCTTGTCGAAAATGACGATGAGTTCCAAAGTTTGATGAGATTCCAAAAAAGAAAAGGTGAAATCTAGGGTTGGACGAAAATGACGGTGAGTTCCAAAGTTCGATGAGAATAGGAGAAAAAAGGAGTGCAAATTCTAGGCTTGAGGGAGGAGGGAATTTTTAAATTTTCATTTTCTTGATATGATGTGATTATAGTCATTCTTATGTTCATACATGATATATATGTTTGTACATAATATATGGTATTGTAATTGATTAATCAAAATGTATAACATTCAAATATTTCATAATCCTAAGTTGGACATCATAAAAATCTAATTTATTTACTTGAGTTATTACTTATATTTTCTTTATGAAGATGTAATTTTTTATATTTTTATTTATTAATCAACTATTAAAATAAGTTTAAGTGAGGTTTAAGTAACCAACACATTGAGGCCACAACTCAAATCATATGTAAATGAAATTAAAAAGATAAGATTCCCTACCATGCCAGTTTGTTATGTTCTTGTTTCACATTACATCTCTTTAATCTCTCATTTTGTAATTTAATTTTTTCACTTCCATGAAATTTCCATGGAAAAGTACACATAAAATGGGTTCAAAATTAGAACATCTTCAAGCCTAATCATGTGGACTTTTCAACTCAATCAAAACATGTACATTAATTCTTTGTTGCTCTATTTTTATGAAAAAAATAAATTTAACTTATAAAGAATTAATGAATTTAAGTTTATTTTATTATACAAATTTAAAGATAAAAAATAAATTGGATTTTTTTTCGTATGTGTTAATGTTGGGTTAGTGAAAGTGAAGTGTTGATATTGATTTCACAAAGATTCAAGCTTTTCATCATTGAGACCCTTGTGTTTGTAATGGTCTTGTGGATGTAGCAAGTAATGAATGAGGAAGGAACGTATTTATTGCCACGTGCCTTGATTTGCAATTTCTATAGTCTTTGGCCCTTGTTGAAACAAAATCCAATTATAGATAGAGTTGAATTGGGGATCCCTCATGCTAGACACAGTGCTCGTCCACCAAATTGCAAAAAGGTTTCTTCATCTTATAATATGTTTAAGAGGATGAAAAATATAAGAGTTTTAATCAAAGCACCCTAGTTTATGGAGGGTGCAGATCTCTTTAGAAGTAATGGCACCCTAAATTTAATCCACATATGAAACTATTGGTGGAGGCCTTGATATGGGTTTACTTGCATAGTTTAATTTTATAATATTGTGATATCGAGACTCTTAGATCCATTGGTAATTCTTTGGGTAGCTTCATTACCATCACTGCAAAAAATAACAATAATATTTCTAATACACATGGTTGGATATATTTTTGCATTGATTCATGACCATACATTCTTTCCAAATTGCGTCAAAGAGCGTAGACAAAAGTTGGACACGATATTTTGGACTATGCAAACATTTTTTTTCCATGCAAAATTTGTTTTGAACACATCCATGTGGTGGCCTTGTGTCCAATGGAAAAATCTTGACATCCTACCAGAGAGAAATACAATAAGCCTTCCCAATGGCAAGATTCAAAGATGGGACACCATTGGGTGGAACCCAAGATGACTTCAACGTTACCTACATCAAAAACCTTGGTCAATAATATTATTTCATACTTGCATAGACACGTTGGAGACACTAATATGGTCATCATTATGAAGCCAAATTCTCTTGTACTAGTTTCAATGTCGTAAGACTCTCATTGGAAAGGGAAGAGGTGACATAAATCAAATTATTTAGATTGGGAAAGGTATCCAACCATAGTATCATCCATTGCAACACCGCGGGTAATGGTGTTAAATACCCCATCAATACCCAAATAAGGGGTTGGTTGGATTGAATGCAAGAGAGAAAAAAGGAATTTGGTTTGAAATACGTAGTTAGATTTAGTTTTTTTTCCAAGGAAAAAATAACGCAATTCATTATAAAAAAATAACATTCTTTATAGTCATATAGACCTCATCTGTATCTTCACCTATTGATAGTTTGTGAGTATAAAAACTCAAGAGAAACTCTATCACACAGGACTTACATTTTTCAATAGTCATTTTATTTGTGCTTACAACACCCATAAAAACCACTACAAAATATGGTATTCATGGATAAAAACATAAATTAATAAGCCCCATGGATCATAGATAATGTTAGCAATTGGGGCTGCATAGTATAGACAGAGATGGGACCTGGATCATCCTCCATGATGGTGTCATTTTGTCATTCCCATTTTTTCCATTGACCATCACCCAATAAGATACCATCCTTTGATAAATTATCTGCAATTTGATTCATCTCTCTGAAAACATGTTGGAAGGAGATTTCCCAAAATTTAAAGACATTAATTATGATCAAATCTTCAAAAATAGTCCTAATATATATATTCCTCGGTGATATGTGATATTTCATCTAGTTAATGATCAATAAAGAGACACCAAAAACTTGAAGTCTCGTGATGAACTTAGGACCTAGAGGTTAATCCCAAACCATGGCCTAGTAGTAAAATATTATTCATGGTGTTATACATCCCAAAACGGCCATCATATCCCACTCACAATCCAAAATATTCCTTTTGTAAGCCCTATGTGATGGACTTGAGCCCCGTGCAGACTTAAGGGTCATTTATGGGTGATTATGGGTAAATGAAGGGTAATTAAGGTTTGATTAGTGATCATTGAAGGGTAATTTGTGGTCAATTACTGGTAATTAAGGGTCATTTAGGAGTAATTATTAGGTAATGAGTTATGGTAAAGTACTATCACATGAATCATGATCATTGACATACACATTGATATATCTTACGTTATGTCAGATGTTTTCCGAACACAATTCCTAGCTCTAAACCTAGTGCAATTCCTAGCGCGGTTCCTTTCGAAATTTCTAGCATTATTCTAGGCGCTATACCTAGCGCTATGTTGGATGTTTTCTAGGCGCAATTCCTAGATCTATACTTGGCGCTATGTTGAATTTTTTTCCTGTCGAAATTCATGGCGCAATTCTTGTTGCTAACCGTAGATTAATATATGGTGCTATGCTATTCAGGACATTTTTTTGGAGGCTATTCTTAGCGTTATATGGGATGCTTTTGCGAACGCTAATTGGGACATTAATTGGAATGCTAATTGGGATGCTAATTGGGACGTTAATTGGGATGCTAATTATCGTCCAAAATAGAGCCAACATTTAAAAAGTGATGATAATTGGGATGCTAATTGGGATGCTAAATGGGACACTAATTGGGATTCTAATTGGGATGCTAATTGGGATGCTAATTGGGGCTTTAATTGAGATGCTAATTAGCATCCAAAATAGCACCAACTTTTAAAAAGGGATGCTGATTGGGATGCTAATTGGGATGCTAATTGGAATGCTAATTGGGATTCTAATGGGGATGCTAATTGAGACGCTAATTGGGATGGTAATTAGTGTCCAAAATAGCACTAACTTTTAAAAAGGGACACTAATTGGGATGCTAATTGGGATACTGATTGGGACGCTAATTGGGACACTAATAAAGATGCTAATTGGGATGCTAATTAGCGTCCAACATAGCGCCAAATTTTGAAAAGGGACACAAATAACGCTATTAAAAGCGCCATCCCATGGAGAAGCGTCCACTTTGTCCAAAAAATGATGAAAAATACACTAAAACTGATAGTGGATGCTAAAAAGGAAGCTAAAAGAGACGCTAATCACAGGTTTTTGTTGTAGTGATCATTTTCTTTGATTTCATCAATCACTGTGTACTATGTGTTTTCCTTTTCCTCTTTCTTTCACTGCAACTGATCTTTGTACATAACCTTTTCATTGAATAATGCATGTCTAATCCTAATGGTTTTGTGATTTTCATAATCCCATAAGCGATAACCAAACTCATCAACCCCATATCGAATAAAGGTACATTTCTTGGATTTAGCCTCAAGCCTTGTTCTATTTTCTTTATCAATTTGGACAAATGCTTCACAAAGTTCTCAGAAATAATAAGTTTACCTTTCTACCTATTAGGATTAACCTTGACTCGGGAATGATTGAAAGGTGGTTGAGGTCTAGCACATGGTTTCTTGTATCCTATTTTATTTTACATGGTATTCGTGACACATGGTATTGTCCCATGGTATTGCATGTAAGGAAGTCTTTATAAGGCTTGATGAGGATCCATTGTAAAGTGGCCTAGAGGTGAGTGGTGTCTAGCTCACTTGGCCAGTTTAGGTCAAGGGATATAATAGATCTATTATGGTGTTTTTCCCAGTTTTGGGTTTTCCACGTAAAAATTGTGTGTCTATATTAAATGTGTTTCTATGTGGATTTGTGTTCTCTCATATTATTGTATTGTGCTCGTTTAAATACTAATAAGTGGTATCCAAGCCATGGTTCTCCATATAGATATGCTCATTGTGTTGTTCTTAGTTTTTTGAATTAATTATGGGGTGCATGTTCAGTGGTACCCAACACCCTAGCAATGTTTTTGGATTCCTTGTTAGAATGTAATTTCCTTGGGTGCTAGAAGCACAAGGTATCCCTCTTACGCACAGAGAAGGTATGTGGAATCAAGTGTAGAATGAGCCACTAGCTAGGTACGAGGGTGGAAGGTGTACTCGTAACCTAACTTGATGTGGATCAGAGAAGTTGAGTCTTCAATTGTGGGAGGAATGTGACATGGTTTAATTTCAGTTTTTGGAACCAAGATTGATGAACCATGTATGTGAAGAGAATTCCTAGAGAGCTAGTGGTTACAACAGATGAGGACTCATGTAATTTGGTAGATGGATTCTTTTTATATGGATTCCAATAACAGGGTTGGATGCAGGTACAAAAATAGCATGGTAGAAAATGAGCAAGTAGATGAGCAAGAAAGTGAGCATGAAAAAGAAAGAGGATGAAGCAACAGATGGTGATGGTGTAGTCATCATGAAGAAACATGAAAAAAATTAATGGAACATTTTACATTTAAATGTGCATATGGTTGTAATATCTAGTAAGGCATGCATACCCCTAGTAACTCACTAGTAAAGGCAGGAGATAGACCTAGGTGATAGTGGGGTGTATGTGAGATTCCTCACTAAAACTTTGAGGGGGGTTAGTGATTACTCCAAGCCAAGTTTAAAGGGGGGATTTTTAGGGTTAACCTTGACTCAAGAATGAGTCAAAGGTGGTTGAGGTCTAGCACATAGTTTTTGTGCACATGGTTTTTTGTAGCCCATGGTATTTTCCATGGTATTGGTGGCCAATGGTATTTAGTGACCCATGGTATTTTCCATGGTATTGGTGGCGAATGGTATTTGGTGGCCCATTGTATTGTATGTGATGAAGCCTTTATAAGGATTGAGGAGGCTCCATTGTAAAGTGGCATCAAGGTGAATGGTGGCTTGCTCACTTGGCTCGTTTTGATGGTTTAGATCAAGGGACATAATAGATCTATTATGTTGGTTTTTCCTAGTTTTGGGTCTTCCATGTAAATACTGTGTGTCTATATTAAATGTGTTTCTATTTAGATTCGTGTTCTCTCATTATTTATTATATGTATGCTCATTTGAATCCTAAAACCTACGACCTTACTTTTCTCTTTTTTTTTACATTATCCAAAGTTAAAACTTTATTTTTCTATCACAACAACATGGATATATTGGATTTCATTAGGTTCCTAACCTTCCATACACCCTTCAATCACTAGGCCTTATTTGCTTTAATTGGAAGAATTTTTTCTTGGTAGCCCATTCTTGTTGAATAAAAACCTAAGGTTTGATTTTGACCATGTTACATAATAATGTTTCTTGCATATTCACACATGGTTTTTCCTAAGCTTCTCAACATAAGCATTCCATACCTTTGTATCTTTCCCTTGTATGCATATAAAAAGTGCTATCTTCCATCGTTAGTGCCAAATGTTGGTGGATTAATTGTCTACAACCCTATTAAGAATAAAAATACCTTTGTCCCACAATAATTCTATTTGTCTCTTTAGAAATCTATAATTATTTTTATTTAACCCACTCATAAAATTATTTTTAACCTAATTTCTTCCATATACTTATTTTCCATGCTAACCATTTTCTTATTAATGGGAAAGATTGCACCGAATCATTTCACTGAATGGAAACATTAGATATTGATTTTCTCTAATTCCTAGTTAAATCAGTAATAGCGCAAGGACTGATATATTTTTCACAATTATCTCTTTCGATGAGACTTTCTTCAGTGATAAAACTCTCGTTGTGTCTAAGTCTCTCATATATAGCTACGTATTTTTTTTAATTCCCTACCGTCCTCCATCTTTTGATCAAGAAACTGTTTTTCATTTTGTTTTCTTTCCACGTGCAAAAGCCTAAAACCCTTATCCTAATGTTTTTAGGAATCCCTTTTAACATATTTGTTAAAGTATGGTAAAAGAGAAGATAACCTCTAAAAATGCTCCTAATGTCACTCTTCAAATGTCAATGTCAATCTTCCACCACTCGAGAACCACCTAATGCACCAATTATTTATTTTTGCATCTAATTCACTATGATCATTACCACCTTTTTTTACCATACCCATGAGGATTTAATGAATATAAATTAGGTACTTGGAACCATCACTAAAGCCTAGATTTTTGTTTAACCATTACCATTATTGTTTACCATATCCCTAAGGATTTAAAGAATATACTTTCGGTACTTGGCGCCATCACTAAAACGAATACTTTTGGAAAAAAAAGTTGTAGGTATCCTCATTCATATTTGGAAAGGAAATTGCAAATTTCAAAAAAATTATGATCTTCCCTATAGTTGTGCTATATAGATACATGACTTCTTAACGTTCTTACTTCTCTCCTCATGCCATCATCGATAAACTCAGAATGATTGAGAGAAAAATCTAATTCCACTTATGCACCAATTATAGCTCCAACTCTTTTTGCCTCAACAACTGATCTACTAAACGCTTCAACTGTTATTAAAAAAACAAGAAGGTAAAAGGCATCGTTAATATGAATCTAGCCTCACAACGGATCCACTAAACGCTTCAACTATTATTTTAAAAAAAATAAAGACACCGTTAATATGAATCGCCATTAGTTTCATTGAATAGATGGATAAAAGAAAGGCATCGTTAAAATGAATCGCCATTAGTTTCATTGAATAGATGGATACCGTCTTGACTGAAAAAACATCATTACTTCCTTAAAAGTGAAAAAAAATTCTTCTATGCCATTTTATATGATAATTTCAAAATTCAATTAAAAGCTCTAAAATTTAATCATAATCAAAATTCAATAGAAAATAGTTCAATAAAAATGAAAATCTATTTCAAGAGTCATGGTATTCTTTGTTGAGATTTAAACCTATAATCTCTTACGAAAACATTATTAGTTCCTGCCGAAGGTTCAGGTACTATTGTGACCGATGAAGGTCAGGTACTATTGTGATCGATTTGCTTTGACTAGCTATTAGTTTACTTTTTACTTTCATATTTTTTTTGCATTCTCTAATATTGAACATAAGAAAATTAAAATAACTTATTTTCATTTTTTTTATTTCACAATTTATCTTAGTGGTTATTGGCCAAAAACTTCGATGTCCTATTGCCGAGCTCCTGCTTGATGAAGAGTACATATCCAAAGTTTTTAACATAGGCAGGTTCTGAAGACTATATACATATGGAATATTTGTTGTCATAATGATATGACATTAATGATATCATTTATTAGACTGCACCACCACCAACCATAGCCTCTGCTTCACCTCTAAAACCTCTGTCAAGAGGCCACGATTGAACCACTGCCTGTACTTCACTACTGCCGACAACCGTCTCTACTTCACCACCAACTCTATGTACTTCTTCAAATCTTCTTGACTTCTCTTCAAGAGGTTTTCATCTAACTTCTCGTGCTTCTGAATTGTTCATAAGTTTGATGTAGCTTTCCGTGTGCTATTTTGCGGTCTTCGGGCTTGTTTCTTTTATCATCTTCATAAGAGTGTTTCTTTTATCATCTTCATAAGAGTGGGCATGCCCACTACTAATGAAGAGTCAATACATATGCATATGGCCCAATATGGAGACAGGATTACACACACTAGCACTTGCCTATAGGGCCATCATAGAACAAAATTTTCAGAGTTGAATGCAACGTTTATGAGAGCCATGACTACTATTGGCGTAGATAGAAAGGTATTACTGGAAATTGCATCAAGACTTGGTTGGAAAGGATATGATTCTTGTGGGTGTTATAGCTATAGAATACAGACCGCAAAAAAGGGTTCCTAAGTGTATATACAAACTTGTACAAGCATGTCTAAAGATTTGGGTATTGACTTGGTGATAGGATGGAGAATGCAATGCATGCAGCCTTCTTCTGCAAGGCATGAAACAAATTTGTCTGACTCTAAAGAGTGTAGAGGAATTTGGTAACCCGAGATACCTCCACCCTGGCTGCAAAAGAAAACATTTTATTGCAAATTACAAATGCTTAACAGACAATAGTATGGAGATAACTCATGATCTTGCTTTTGCTTACCTCATCGAGGGAAAGCTTTGGTATATGCCTTAAAGGATGACCTAAAGATCATTTTATTTTATTTTATGTTTTTGCAGCTGGCAATACACTGCATCAGTAATCTACTGTCAATTTGCTCCTATGCAAAAGCCTCGGTCACAAGGCTGGTGAAAGAAGGTACTCATAAAACTATATTGATTATCGACTATGTGGCTAATGATGTAGGCATGATTCATGAAACATATATTGGTGTTGGTATTGGTGGTGTTGAAGGCATGGGTGTTTTGAAAATGTTGTTGGCATTAAATGCCATGCCTGAATCGACACAAAGCACTAAACTGCTTCACTTTGACATTTGGATTATATATTGGCTCATGGTTGTCAACGAAGGTCCATGTTCATCGATTGGAAGGTATCTAGAAACAATAAAAATAGAGGTAGGGTTTACCAGTTGGAATGGGAATGGCATAAGAGCACAGGTTCCAAAGATATTGAGTAGTGTTTAAAATCTCTATTATTTTATTTTTTTGCAGTATAGAAGACATATTTCAAGAATTCAATTTGTTGTAAAGATGGAGAAAGCATAAAGTGCAGCTTACATCGAACTATTGAAGCACTTGAAGCAAGTAGGTTTGGATATGTTGTCGTACTTATGTTGACTTGGATGGTGTTTCATTTTCTTGTGGGACTTACAGCTCTACATATGGATCTGGAGCTAAAAGAGGAACCGAACGAAGGGAAACTAGGTTCTATTCATTTCATACCTACGAGTCCTCTTCGTCTCAAGCATGGATTTGGTGAATAACCAAAGGATAATAATGGTACCTTGCATTGAAGCTTTCCTCCTTTCTGCAATAAAACAAGGGTGAACTTTAATAGGAAAGTATGAATTCTGCCACCACTTATTTTTTTTATGCAACAAAGCTAGTAATAGATCCAATTACAGAACCACGAAACAAGAGAATTTGGAAATAGAGCGTGGTAGACTTGAACAGAAAGTCTTGCAACCATGAGAGATGTTTGAAGTCTGTCCATGAGTTCTTCACCATTTTCTTTATAAGCACCTTCTTGGCATCGAGCATGCATGGAAGGAAGAACTTGGACTGCTGATTAGGGACTCCTAACATCCCTATTACCTTACAGTACTAGTAATAAACAACCTCTTGAATGATGATAATATCGTCCTAAAGAAGGTTCTGGAAAACCAGTCTACTGTTTTAGAAACTGATGATAGAAAAACTGAACCATGGCATAATGACACAAATAGAAAATTACATAGAGTACAACGCATTATTTACTCTATTCAAAACTGTGAAAATGCAGAATCGAAACATGAATTAATACATTATCGACACTTTTTTCCTAAACACAGTTTTGCACATAATGTCCACCCATTCTTTGCTACTCTCTACTACTCTCTTACCCATTTTTTGTTACTCTGTTACTCTACCTCACCTAAGAATGTGTGACCAACGAAGACTGGTAAGCGCAGAAGATTAGTAAGTGCGATGGTAGAACACACAAAATCTAGATGAAATACTCCCTCGGAAGGCTATACCATCTAACACTCCTTACAACCACCACATTAAATTAATTAATGTGTGTGAATACGTCGATAGGCATAATTTTAGGTACATACTTTTTATATTAATGTTTTTCCCTATAGTAAGTGATTAATTAATTTAATGTGGTTGTTCCTAGTAACGAGTGAGCGCATATACATATCTACAAAGTATTAATAGAAATAATATTGTTTATTTAATTATAATATAATATATTTCTTACCATATTATTTAATCAATATAAAACATTAAATAAAACATAGTCTAGGTAAAATATTATTAATACAATGTTTTTCTCTATACATGAAAAATATATCATGAAGTTAATTATATCTAATATTATTATTATGTATTTATATCGTAATGCATAGGAGACATAATCATTAGATTACTTTATAGATTGTGATAAGTTGAATAATAAAGTATTTGATTATTTTTAATTCATGGTTAATATTTGATTTTCAAAATATAATCTATAAAACAATTTCTCTTAAAATTGATTATAGTTATTTAATAGTTATTTATCATAATAATTAATTATGAATAATTTTTAAAATTATTAAAATTAATTATGATATTTTAAATATTATTATTTATAATATATAATATTAATTAGATATTTAATTATAATATAAAATTTATTAAAAATTAGTATTGTTAAATAAAATAGCATTAATAAAATTATATTAATTAATTAATAATATAATAATTTATTAAAGTAATGTCATTGTTCATTATAATGTTATATTTTAATCATATACTTATTAGAAAAGTATTTTTAATGATATTATATTATATTATGATATGAATATGGTATTTAATTAAAATATTATAATCAAATTAATAATAAATTATTATTGTTTCCATGTGTGTGGTTCATTGGCGATTCACTTGTTACAAAGTCACATATTGTAAAGGAGGTTTTGATTATTTTAGTTGATAATGCAAGAACCATTTTTCTAAACATCCAAAGATACATTATTAATGTATCACATTTTGGCATTATCACAATGTGACATAACCCTTGACAAATATCACAATGTGACATAACCCTTGATGAATGTTGCTAATGTAACATAACACGTGATAAACATCACAATGAGACATAACCCTTATTGAACGCCCACTATCACATTATTAATGTGTCACATCTTTGGTTGTGTTGACATATATCAACCAAATACTGTAACAAACCATGGCTTAATGTCATAATGTGATATAACCCTTGATAACATCGCAATGAAATGTAACCCTTGATAAACATCACAATGCAACATAACCTTTAATGAACATTGAATGTCACAACACAACTAAAATAATAAATCCATTTAACATTTTCATTTTGCACCGGTCATAACATTAAAGTGCAATTGTTTCATCAAATTTTGATCGTGTAATATAAAATGTTCATAGCTTAATTTGAAAACATTGTTTGTGTACACATATGAATATTTTTCTCTTTTGAAAATTAAAAGTCTTGACATGACAGAAAAATACATCATTTTGGTCATACTTAACCATAGTTGACTTTTGTGAACCACGTCACCATAGTTGATAATGCAACAAGAAGTTTTCTAAACATCCAAAGACACATTATTAATGTGTCACATCTTGGGCATTATCACAATATGACATAACGCTTGACAAATATCACAATGTCACATAACCCTTGATGAATGTCACTAATGTAACATAACCTGTGATAAACGTCAAAATGTGACATAACACTTATTAAACACCCACTATCACATTATTAATGTGTCACATCTTTATTTGTGTTGATATATTCCAACCAAACACTATAACAAACCATGGATGGACATCATAATGTGATATAACCCTTGATAACGTCATAGTGAAATGTAAACCTTCATAAACATCACAATGTGACATAACAATCTACATTACTATGTAGAATGTGGATGGTTTAAACCATTTCTTTTGTCAAACGACTATATATATATATAAAGAAAATTATCAAAGAAATTTTCTAAACATCCAAAGACAGATTATTAATGTGTCACATCTTGGGCATTATGGCAATGTGACATAACCCTTGACAAATATCACAATGTGACACAACCCTTAATGAATGTCGCCAATGTAACATAACTTGTGATAAACGTCACAATGTGACATAACGCTAATTAAACGCCCACTATCACATTATTAATGTGTCACATCTTTGGTTGTGTTGACATATACCAACCAAACCCTGTAACAATGTCTTAACGTCATAATGTGATATAACCCTTGATAACGTCGCAGTGAAACGTAAACCTTGATAAACATGACAGTGCGACATATCATTCTACATTACTATGTAGAATGTGGATGGTTTAAACCATTTCTTTTGTCAAACAAAGTTATATATATCAAGAAAATTCTTACAACATGATGGTGAATAATG
The DNA here is from genome assembly GCA_001517045.1 of Pseudotsuga menziesii. Taxonomy (NCBI): domain Eukaryota; kingdom Viridiplantae; phylum Streptophyta; class Pinopsida; order Pinales; family Pinaceae; genus Pseudotsuga; species Pseudotsuga menziesii. Next base: position 364,737 of record LPNX010245130.1, read on the forward strand.
TGAGACAAGCATTGAGGAATGACGAATTTCAATATCCATGAATAAATGTTTTGATCGTTGCAATGAATGTCCCAATGCAACAAAACCATTAATGAATGCACTATTGAGGAATGTTGCAATCCAACATAAGTATTGATAAATGCCGTAATATCAAAACATTGTTTGTGTACATAAATGATTTCTTTTTGCTTTTCAAAGTAAAAGTCTTAACATGCCAAAAAAATACATCCTTTTGGCCATACTTAACCATGGTTGACTTTGGTGAACCGCGTGGCCATAGTTGATAATGCAACAAGAAATTTTATAAACATCCAAAGACACATTATTAATGTGTCACATCTTGGGCATTATCGCAATATGACATAACCCTTGACAATTATCACAATGTGACATACCCCTTGATGAATGTCACTAATGTAACATAACCGGTGATAAATGTCACAATGCGACATAACGCTTATTAAATGCCCACTATCACATATTAATGTATCACATCTTTGGTTGTGTTGACATATACCAACCAAACACTGTAACAAACCATGGATTAATGTCGTAATGTGATATAACCCTTGATAACGCCGCAGTGAAATGTAAACCTTGATAAACATCACAATGCAACATAACATTCTACATCACTATGTAGAATGTGGATGGTTTAAACCATTTCTTTTGTCAAACGACTATATATATATATATATATATATATATAGAGAGAGAGAGAGAGAGAGAGAGAGAGAGAGAGAAATTTTCTAAACATCCAAAGAGACACTATTAATGTGTCACATCTTTGGCTATGTTGACATATACTGACCAAACAGTGTAACAAACCATGGCTTAACGTCGCAATGTGCTATAACCCTTGATAACGTCGCAGTGAAATGTAAACCTTGATAAACATCATAATGCAACATAACATTCTACATCACTATGTACAATGTGGATGGTACATATACCAACCAAACCGTGTAACAAACCATGGCTTAATGCTGCAATGTGATATAACCCTTGATAACGTCACAGTGAAATGTAAACCTTGATAAAAATCACAATGCAACATAACATTATACATCACTATGTAGGATGTGGATGGTTTAAACCATTTCTTTTGTCAAACGACTATATATATATATATATATATATATATATATATATATAGAGAGAGAGAGAGAGAGAGAGAGAGAGAGAGAGAGAGTTCTTAAAGAATTTTCTAAACATCCAAAGACACATTATTAATGTGTCACATCTTGGGCATTATCGCAATGTCACATAGCCCTTGATGAATGTCCGTAATGTAACATAACATGTGATAAACGTCACAATGCAACATAACTCTTGTTAAACGCCTACTATCACATTATTAATGTGTCACATCTTTGGCTATGCTGACATATACCAACGAAATAGTGTAACAAACCATGGCTTAACATCGTAATGTATTGAAGGGGATATTTCCATAAACTTACTTGGAGCCTTTATTACAATCTTAGAATGGAAAAATAAATGGGTGTTTCCTCAATATTTTTTATAAATAGAAAGCTCTATATTAACAAAATGTATGGAATAAGATAAAATTCCAAACCCCTTTGGCTACGCCAACACTATTTTGTAGAACTTCGAAAGTAAATATCAAAAATGTTAGAAATCCATCGAGCTTAAGTTAGTTTAGAAAAATGGATTGCGCAAATCATTAACCAATGTTGGCGAGGATCTTTAGTATGGACTAAAAATGTTGAATGGCATATGGACTAAAAATAAACATAAAATAGAGAAGGATCCTAAGAATTGTTAATCATGTTAATGCTTTAATATTGTTGTGTATTAATGTAAAATGTGGATGGTTTAAACCATTTCTTTTGTCAAACACACACACATATATGTGTGTGTGTTTGACAAACGAAATGGTTTAAACCATCCACATTTTACATTAATACACAACAATATTAAAGCATTAACATGATTAACAATTCTTATATATATATATAAAGAAAATTCTCAAAACATGATGGAAAATAATGTATATAGATAATTATGTATATGTTTAAATGCAGCATAAATATAACATAATCTAGTGACACATTAACATATAATATAAATCACATTTGAATCTTAATATTAGGTGAATGACACATAAACATAATGTAAATCATGTTTATCTTTTAATATGAAGTGAATGACATATTAGCATAATGTTAATCATGTTCATGCTTTAATATTGTTCTCTATTGAAGGGGATAATTCCACGAAGTTACTTGGAGCCTTTATTACAATCTTAGAATGGAAAAATAAATGGGTGTTTCCTCAATATTTTTTATAAATATAAAGATCTATATTAACAAAATGTATGAAATAAGATAAATTCCAAACCCTTTTGGCTACTCCAACACTATTTTATAGAACTTCAAAATTAAACTTACAAAATGCTAGAAATCCATTGAGCTTAAATTAGTTTAGAAAAATGGATTGGGCAAATCATTAACCAATGTTGGCAACGATCTTTAGTAGTACATACTAAAAATGATGAATGAAAGATGGACTAAAAATGAACATAAAATAGAGAAGGATCCGAAGAATTGTTAATCATATTAATGCTTTAATAATGTTGTGTATTAAAACAAATATTTTGTAAAGTAATATGGTTAAATAGAAACAAATAATTATAAACAAATTAAAAATATAAAATGTATGTGTAACTATCATAATATTTATAGTGTTATACCTTATTAAATAATATTGTTAAATACAATGAGATTA
>LPNX010245130.1:368712-417426 GCA_001517045.1 Pseudotsuga menziesii
TCAATTCTTCAACTTTGTTGTTTTCTTTATATTCTTTCAAATAAATAAAAAGGATTGGAAATTACAGTGAATTTTAGTTATAATTTAAAAAGGGAAATGCAACTTGCTTTCGTGCCTTGTATAGTAATAAATAAGTATTCCAAGATGAGAAAATTTGGGAAAATTAACTTGAATATGATCTGGCTTTATTCAATTTTCAATTCTTGGAATGTGTTGTTTTCTTGATATTCTTTCAATTAAATAAAAAATATTGGAAATTACAATGAATTTTACTCATAATGTTGTCTTTCAAATTAATCTTAATATATAATTTAAAAAGGCAAATACAACTTACTTTTCTGTCTACTACAGTAATAAATAAGCATTCCACTATAAGAAAATTTTGGAAAATTAACTTAAACTATTGAAACTAGAAATATTTTTTAAGATTAAACCAATAAGACTTGCTTCTATGTGAAATGTGAAATTTTAGTTAAAATATAAAAATTAAAATATGATGTTTTTGTTTCCAAATTCCAAAAGTTTTACATTATTATGATATTGTGTAATATTATGTTGTAAATACTGTAGAAGTTTTCTAGTGAAGAGAACTTATCTCTGCATTTGCATTTTTCAATTCATATTAGAAAGTGAAATTAATTATAAAACAAAACATTCAATTAAAATATATATATAAAAAAAAACTTCAATTAAAGTATTGGGAAACTGAATCACTCTTTAAATACATGACAAAAAAAATAAAAAAACAAAAATATATTTGGTAATATTATAAGAGAAGTCCCCCTGAAGCACTCTAGCTGAGGCCTTTACATGTAAGTTGTTTACCTTTTTTCCAAAAATTCCAAGAACTCCTCCAAAGAGTCCCAGCAATATTCTAAAGTAATCAATATTTTATTTGTTTACTTGCAGTAGTTATATTTTACACTGTTTCTTACGCTGTTTAGGTAAGAACTTGTACATATTAAAAAAAACCGCATGTGTTGTCTGAATCTGGCAAAATCAAGAGTGTTTGAGAAATTAGGCCAACAGACCTAGATCTCTGCATGAATTGATCCACCAACCACGCATAAGCTGTATACCAAGCGCAATATCAAAGAAAGCAAGTTTATGTAGCAAAGAGAATGGAAAGATGGATTAAACAAATACACTTCCTTTCCATCTCACTGTCACAACCATTCTTATATATTGATCGGATTTGTTAACTCGACGAAGTATATGGGAATCAAAATCTTTTGAAATCTTTTGTAGTGTCCGTTCTTAAAGAGTCATTTATATTGAACTTTTTATATTAATTAATGTCGATCTACATTTTAATTTAAGAAATGAACTATAAGAATTTTCTTTTCAATAACACAATTTTATGACTATGGAAGATCCACATGCTAAACCAAATTTTACTTGCGAAAATAAATCAAAATTTTATGGAAAATTACTTAGACAAGCTTTCTCTTTGAAAAGAAATCAATATTTTATTCATGAAAGTACCTCCAGCAAGCTCATTAACGTGGGCACATCTTCTTAGCCACACCCATGTGATATATTCATTCGTTGTAAGCTTCTTCGAGAAGTTCGACAAGTTGGATAACATACTGTAACCATTAAACATGTTTGGTACAAAATGCATTATGCATTTGACTGTTGAAGATGGAAGGAATAAGAAGAAGTATAAGGAATCCTTATTTTATTAGATTTCCATATATATGATAAACCAAAAATCCTCACACTTCATTTCTAAATAGCGATAGGTTTCTCGACAAGCTATTTCGTTTAATTACATCATAGCTATCATGGACTTCGTAGACATCTCTTTCTCGTCTGAGACAACGATGAAAACTATAATATTGAATCACCAATTTGAGAGGTATAACCTAAAAAGAAAATACACTAATAAAATGCAACACCTACCATTCCAAGAATGGATGAAAGAAATGTTTATCCTGTTTAACATTGTCAAAACTGGTTGTTGGAATTCGATGGACACCGGTGAGGACACGCAAACTCCCCTTCTCTCCAATTGCTCATTTCGAACAACCCAAATTATAAGCGATGTTGCTTACATTTTTGGATTGTTGTTTTCAGTGATAGAAATGGTCATATCTCCATTATTGATTTGATGAGCTTCAGGTCCCTTACACATTATGTAGTTGTGATGATAAATCAAGTAAATGATCTGCAATTGTTCACAACATATTCAAAACAGTTAAGTTAGTCCATTAATATATTACATATTCATTTGGCTTTCATTCAGAAAATTCTATTATGCTTGGTTACTGATTTTGATCCATAATGTTGGTGGAAATCTACCAAAATTGCCACATAAACACGGGATTTTATTTCTTATCATATTTCCAGCAAAAGAGAAAAAGGTAAAGCAAAAATTGAAAATTTTCAAGGGTTTGATGATCAAGTGAAAAGCCTTCAATCTCTGACCCCCAAGCAGAGTGGAGCCAATGACAGCACCCAAGCAAACTGCAAACTGGATCGAGCCCATCTTGCTCCTATGGAAAAGAAGAAATACAACTTCTATTTAATAGATGAAAATTCCTTGAAAGAACTGTAGCAAATTAGTAAAGGGCCATGATCAATAAATAATATACCCAGAATGTCTTTGGCCATGTCTCTGAAATGGAGGTGGTGATTGCCTTTCGATTCTAGGTGCTCCAACACCAATGATATGAGATTGTATGAATAGAATGTGACATCGGCTCTAACTATGAGACATATAATCCCTACAAACCATCCCAACGCTGCAAATGCAAATGGGAGACTCAGCTGCAAATGGGAGACTCAGCTGTTATGGATGTACTATGTGCTTAAATTTACGCCTATCTCAGACACATTAATTAATTTAATGTGGTTGTTGCTAGTAACGAGTGAGCGCATAGACATATCTACAAAGTATTAATAGAAATAACATTGTTTATTTAATTATAATACATAATAAATAATATAATATATTTATTACCATATTATTTAATCAATATAAAACATTAAATAAAACATAATCTAGGTAAAATATTATTAATACAATGTTTTTCTCTATATATGAAAAATATATCATGAAGTTAATTATATCTAATATTATTATTATCTAATTATATAGTAATGCATAGGAGACATAATCATTAGATTACTTTATAGATTGTGATAAGTTGAATAATAGAGCATTTGATTATTTTTAATTCATGGTTAATATTTGATTTTCAAAATATAATCTATAAAACAATTTCTCTTAGAATTGATTATAGTTATTTAATAGGTATTTATCATAATAATTAATTATGAATAATTTTTAAAATTATTAAAATTAATTACGATATTTTAAATATTATTATTTATAATATTATAATATTAATTAGATATTTAATTATAATATAAAATTTATTAAAAATTAGTATTGTTAAATAAAATAGCATTAATAAAATTATATTAATTAATTAATAATATAATAATTAATTAAAGTAATGTCATTGTTTATTATAATGTTATATTTTAATCATATACTTATTAAAAAAGTATTTGTAATGATATTATATTATATTATTATATGAATATGGTATTTAATTAAAATATTATAATCAAATTAATAATAAAATATTATTGTTGCCATGTGTGTGGTTCTTTGGCGATTCACTTGTTACGAAGTCACATATTGTAAAAGAGGTTTTGATTATTTTTAATTCATTTGATTATTTTAGTTGATAATGCAACAACCATTTTTCTAAACATCCAAAGATACATTATTAATGTGTCACATTTTGGGCATTATCACAATGCGACATAACCCTTGACAAATATCACAATGTGACATAACCCTTGATGAATGTTGCTAATGTAACATAACCTATGATAAACATCACAATGCGACATAACCCTTATTGAATGCCCACTATCACATTATTAATGTGTCACATCTTTGGTTGTGTTGACATATATCAACCAAATACTGTAACAAACCATGGCTTAATGTCGTAATGTGATATAACCCTTGATAACATCACAATGAAATGTAACCCTTGATAAACATCACAATGCAACATAACCCTTAATGAACGTTGAATGTCACAACACAACTAAAAGAATAAATCCATTTAACATTTTCCTTTTGCACCGATCATAACATTAAAGTGCAATTGTTTCATCAAATTTTGATCGTGCAATATAAAATGTTCATAGCTTAATTTGAAAACATTGTGTGTGTACATAGATGAATATTTTTCTCTTTTGAAAATTAAAAGTCTTAACGTGACAAAAAAATACATCATTTTGGTCATACTTAACCATAGTTGACTTTTGTGAACCACGTCACCATAGTTGATAATGCAACAAGAAGTTTTCTAAACATCCAAAGACACATTATTAATGTGTCACATCTTGGGCATTATCACAAAATGACATAACGCTTGACAAAGATCGCAATGTGACATAACCCTTGATGAATGTCGCTAATGTAACATAACCTGTGATAAACGTCAAAATGTGACATAACACTTATTAAACACCCACTATCACATTATTAATGTGTCACATCTTTGGTTGTGTTGACATATTCCAACCAAACACTATAATAAACCATGGATGGACATCGTAATGTGATATAATGCTTGATAACGTCATAGTGGAATGTAAACCTTGATAAACATCACAATGTGACATAACAATCTACATTACTATGTAGAATGTGGATGGTTTAAACCATTTCTTTTGTCAAATGACTATATATATATATAAAGAAAATTATTAAAGAAATTTTCTAAACATCCAAAGACAGATTATTAATGTGTCGGGCATTATGGCAATGTGACACAACCCTTGACAAATATCACAATGTGACACAACCCTTGATGAATGTCGCCAATGTAACATAACCTGTGATAAATGTCACAATGTGACATAATGCTAATTAAATGCCCACTATCACATTATTAATGTGTCACATCTTTGGTTGTGTTGACATATACCAACCAAACACTGTAACAATGGCTTAACATCGTAATGTGATATAACCCTTGATAACGTCACAGTGAAATGTAAACCTTAATAAACATGACAATGTGACATATCATTCTACATTACTATGTAAAATGTGGATGGTTTAAACCATTTCTTTTGTCAAACAAAGTTATATATATATATATATATATATATATATATATATATATCAAGAAAATTCTTACAACATGATGGTGAATAATATGAGACAAGCATTGAGGAATGATGAATTTCAATATCAATGAATAAATGTTTTGATTGTTGTGATGAATGTCCTAGTGCAACAAAACCATTAATGAATTCACAATTAAGGAATGTCGCAATCCAACATAAGTATTGATAAATTTCATAATATCAAAACATTGTTTGTGTACATAAATGATTTTTTTTTGCTTTTCAAAGTAAAAGTCTTAACATGACAGAAAAATACGTCCTTTTGGCCATACTTAACCATGGTTGACTTTGGTGAACCACGTGGCCATAGTTGATAATGCAACAAGAAATTTTCTAAACATCCAAAGACACATTATTAATGTGTCACATCTTGGGCATTGTTGCAATATGACATTACCCTTGACAAATATCACAATGTGACATACCCCTTGATGAATGTCGCTAATGTAACATAATCGGTGATTAACGTCACAATGCGACATAACGCTTATTAAATGCCCGCTATCACATATTAATGTATCACATCTTTGGTTGTGTTGACATATACCAACCAAACACTATAACAAACCATGGATTAACGTCGTAATGCGATATAACCCAAGATAACACCGCAGTGAAATGTAAACCTTGATAAACATCACAATGCAACATAACATTCTAAATCACTATGTAGAATGTGGATGGTTTAAACCATAACATAGAGAAAGAGAGAGAGAGAGAGAGAGAGAGAGAGAGAAATTTTCTAAACATCCAAAGACACATTATTAATGTGTGACATCTTGGGCATTATCGCAATGTGACATAACCCTTGATGAATGTAGCTAATGTAACATAACATGTGATAAACGTCACAATGCAACATAACAATTATTAAACGCCCACTATCACATTATTAATGTGTCACATCTTTGGCTATGTTGACATATACCAACCAAACAGTGTAACAAACCATGGCTTAACACCGCAATTTGATATAACCCTTGATAACATCGCAGTGAAATGTAAACCTTGATAAACATCACAATGCAACATAACATTCTACATCACTATGTAGAATGTGGATGGTACATATATCAACCAAACAGTGTAACAAACCATGGCTTAACGTCGTAATGTGATATAACCCTTGATAACGCCGCAGTGAAATGTAAACCTTGATAAACATCACAATGCAACATAACATTCTACATCACTATGTGGGATGTGGATGGTTTAAACCATTTCTTTTGTCAAACGACTATATATATATATATATATATATATATATATATATATAGAGAGAGAGAGAGAGAGAGAGAGAGAATTCTTAAAGAATTTTCTAAACATCCAAAGACACATTATTAATGTGTCACATCTTGGGCATTATCGCAATGTCACATAGCCCTGGATGAATTTCCCTAATGTAACATAACTTGTGATAAATGTCACAATGCAGCATAACGCTTATTAAATTCCTACTATCACATTATTAATGTGTCACATCTTTGGCTGTGTTGACATATACCAACGAAATAGTGCGACAAACCATGTATTAACGGTGTAATGTGATATAACCCTTGATAACGTCGTAGTGAAACGTAAACCTTGATAAACATCACAATGCAAATCACTATGTAGAATGTGGATGGTTTAAACCATTTCTTTTGTCGACTATATATATAAATTCTCACAACATGATGGCAAATAATGTATATAGATAATTATATATATCTTTAAATGCAGCATAAACATAACATAATCTAGTGACATATTAACATAATATAAATCATGTTCAAGAACTTTAATATTAGGTGAATGACACATTAACATAATGTAAATCATGTTTATCTTTTAATTTGAAGTGAATGACATATTAACATAATGTTAATCATGTTCATGCTTTAATATTGTTATGTATTGAAGGGGATATTTCCACAAAGTTACTTGGAGCCTTTATTACAATCTTAGAATGGAAAAATAAATGGGTGTTTCCTCAATATTTTTTATAAATAGAAAGCTCTATATTAACAAAATGTATGCAATAAGATAAAATTCCAAACCCCTTTGGCTACGCCAATACTATTTTTTAGAACTTCAAAAGTAAATATCAAAATGCTAGAAATCCATTGAGCTTAAGTTAGTTTAGAAAAATGGATTGAGAAAATCATTAACCAATGTTGGCGAGGATCTTTAGGACGGACTAAAAATGCTGAATGGAAGATGGACTAAAAATAAACATAAAATAGAGAAGGATCCTAAGAATTGTTAATCATGTTAATGCTTTAATATTGTTGTGTATTAATCTAAAATGTGGATGGTTTAAACCATTTCTTTTGTCACACACACACACACACATATGAGTGTGTGTGTGTGACAAAAGAAATGGTTTAAACCATCCACATTTTACATTAATACACAACAATATTAAAGCATTAACATGATCAACAATTCTTATATATATATATATATATATAGAGAGAGAGAGAGAGAGAGAGAGAAAGAAAATTCTCACAACATGATGGCAAATAATATATATAGATAATTATATATATGTTTAAATGTAGCATAAACATAACATAATCTAGTGACACATTAACATAATATAAATCACGTTCGAACTTTAATATTAGGTGAATGACACATTAACATAATGTAAATCATGTTTATCTTTTAATATGAAGTGAATGACATATTAACATAATGTTAATCGTGTTCATGCTTTAATATTGTTCTCTATTGAAGGGGATATTTCCATAAATGATCTGGTGGATTATTCCTCCTTAACGATCTAATATGGTACATGGTTCAGAAACGATGGCTGAAGAAAATTGGACGGCAAAAAAATACACAGATCGGAGGTCGGAAGAGAACTCCTTCCGCAACATCGGAGGCTGGAAGCATTTCCTCTTCTGCAACGGAGGGGCTCGGGAGCCTTTCCTCTTCCGCAACATTAGTGGTTGGAAGCATTTCCTCTTCCGCAACGGCGGGGCTCGGGAGCCTTTCCTCTTCCGCAACATCGGAGGTCGGAAGAATTTCCTCTTCCGCAACGGCGGGGATCGGGAGCATTTCCTCTTCCGCAACATCAGAGGTCGGGAGCATTTCCTCTTCCGCAACGGCGGGGCTCGGAAGTCTTTTCCCTTCCAAAACGGTGGAAGCTTAATGGACGATCAGACGGATCGGAGGTCGGAATGATTCGACAGCCGCAACGGCGGAGTCCCAAGACTTACGGGTTGAAAAGTCAAATCAGGAGACATTATCAATTGACAGTACGCAACGGCAGAAACCAAAATACCTAAAGCCTCCGACTCGAAAACCAGCCGACAGCTGATTGAGACCGTCGGAGCCCATCGCTTATCTTCTTCCGCAATGGCGAAGCCCGGATAACAAAAACTTCTGACTCAAACACTGCAATATGCATGGCGCGGTGACATTTCCAAATGATTGGCAGTCTGTGCATAGTTTTGTTGCGATGGGATTTCATCATGAACAACTTATTCGTAACAGTTGGCAAGTTTTTCTTAGCAGTTATGCCACAGCTGGAATAACGACGAAAGGCACATGAACAGCCTTGATGCGGTTTTCCTAGAATGTGAACAGTCGCATTTCTCTGAGCGTTTTGGCTCCTTTGTAACGGCAAAGATGAGTAATAAAAGAGAGGAGTTCGTTCAGAGAGGGGACACAGTTCGTTGGGAGCAGAGTGCAGCGTTTTCTCTGTGATTAGAAGCTTCAGAAAGCATTTTGTTGTTCCTTTTGAAGTCGACTATTCTCAATTATACTTGGCTTCTTTTGTCTGTTGAAGTCCAGTTGTGTAACTTTCAAAGAGGAGGTCTTGAAGACTTTACTGTTAAGGTCTAGTTCTCGTGATTGTAAAGAGTTGACTGTCTTCTCTGTTTATTTGGCTTCTCCTTGCTTTTGGAAGCCAATTTGTATTATCCCAGAGAAGAGGTCTTGCAGACTTTTGTACATACTGTTGAAATTGATTTGTAGAGTCAAGAACCATTTGTACCATTTTAAAGCCATTAATTGGATCGATACCCATTGGAGAGGGACCCGGAGACGTAGCCTAGTGGAGGGGGTGAACTCCGTTATCAACTTCTGGTTGTGACTCTGTTTCTGTGTTTTCTTCCTTGTATCTGTCTATCAGTGTTGTGGTTTTCATTCCTATTCTGAACATTTAATTTCTGCTAATATTGTCCATTAATTAACCTGTTGCATGCATTCTTTTACAACAAACTTTTAATGCACTCAAGTTGAGGTCCTACGGATCATATTTGGTATCAGAGCTGGTTGACTATTATGCAAGTTTGTGAATGCTTACCGGGTCCAGGTTAAAGCTTGGTGAAGGAGAATTAGTTGAAGGAAATCCTGAGATTGGCTCCAAGAGAACATTCTCAAGAACCATGTCTTCTCCACGAGGGGAAGAAGAAGGACATACCAAACGGGAAAAACCTATCATTTCTGAAACTGAGTTTCTAGAGGCTTTTATGAGCATGAAAGCCATGATGGAACTTCTACTCGATGAGCGAGCAGAAAGGAAGAAGAAAGAAGAAGGATCTTCATCCAGAGATGCAGAAGTGAAGCCGGAAGAAAAGGGTAAAGAAGTAGGAGGTGATGGTGATCCTCCTGATACTAGACAGACTTTTTCTTCTTCTCATACTTCTCATTCAAATAATGCAAGTCCTAATATGCCTTATTTCAAATTGGATGTAAAATATGAATTACCTATTTATAATGGAGATGTAGATGCTGAAAAATTAGACAATTGGATCAAGCAGCTTGAAGTATATTGCAGGGTGCAGGGCATTAATGATGACCCTTCCAGAATCCAATTGGCCACTTTGAGAATGAGTGGAATGGCTCTTACTTGGTGGGAGAGCAAGATTCAGCAATATCTTCGAAAGAATGGTAAAATTATTTCAGTTTGGAATGAATTCATTGAAGTATTGAGGAAGCAATTTTATCCTTTAGGTCACATGCAGCAATTAACCATGAATTGGAAAATGTTTAGACAAGCTAAAGGACAAATCATTCAAGATTATACTCATGAATTCTGAAAGAGGGCTATTGCATTGAATGTTTCATTAGATACACAGGAAACTTTTCTTAAGTACATTGGTGGCATGCATTCTTATTTGAAGCATACTTTGTTGATGTTTAATCCTAGTAATTTGGATGATGTATTGTTCAAGCTACCCATTTAGAAGCCGGGGGTAAGCATGCTAATGATACTTTTGTGAAGAAGTCATTTAAATTTGACAGCAAATCGAAAGGTAAAGATAAGGGGAAAAAGAAGATGGATATTATTAAGAAAGAGGGTGAAAAGCCTACATGTTCGCATTGTCAGAAGGGACATGATGTCTCCAAGTGTTGGAAACTTCATCTGGAGTTAAGGCCAAAGAAGTACGGAGGAAACAAAGACAAACGAAAAGCAAAAGCTACTGCAGCAACTATTCAAGACTTGGGATCCGACTCAGGTGATGAAACAAAGGTTACAGCTGTCGGAATCCAAGGTAAGGATAAAAGTATCTCGCTTCCCATTGATGCACAATCCAATTCTAGTGCAAGTACAAGTCTGCCATCTACTTCTAAGAAAAATGATAAAGATAGAAGTGCACTGTTTCAGGTTCGTGTCATTGTAAATCACACAAATATTGATACATTGTTTGATAGTGGTTCACAAGTAAATCTAATATCAAAAGAAGTGGTTAAGAAATTTCATTTAGTTACTGTGCCTCATGAAAAGCCCTATCCTCTAGGTTGGGTTACTAATGATACACGATTGCAAGTTACAAGGAAATGTGTATTAAAATTTGCAATTACTGAAAAGTTTAGGGATGAGGTAGAACTAGATGTAGTGCCACTTGACATTTGTGGAATTGTACTTGGGAGTCCATATTTGTATGACCGAAAAGCAGTCTTTTATAGAGAGCAAAATAAGTATCATATTTTTAAAGAAGGTATGGAATATATTGTACAAACAAATAAGATGAAAACCAATCTAGCAATAGTCTCTGCAGGACAAATGAAGAGGTTGGTGAATGCTAGTAAGAATTTTGTGTTGATGATGGTTAAGATGAAAAATGATGAAGTCTCTAAATCTTTTGAAGAATGTGACCCTAAGCATAAATCTGAACTGATTGACATCATTTCTGAGTATGATTATTTGTTTCAAGATCCGAAGAGGTTACCACCGAAGAGAGAGATTCAACATGAGATACATTTGCAGCAGGATGTGCCACTCCCGAACATAGCCATGTACTGGATGTCTGTAATGCAGAACGAGGAGATCAAGAAGCAGGTTCAGGAGCTGATTGAGAAGGGGGTCATCCGGCCCAGCACTTCTCCTTGTGGCTCTCCCATAGTCTTAGTTCCAAAGAAGGATGGGTCGTGGAGGATGTGTATCGACTACAGGGCCCTTAACAAAATCACCATTAAAAACAGGTATCCTCTTCCCCGCATTGATGATTTGCTTGATCAGTTGAAACATGCAACTTAATTTACAGAATTGGATCTGCGTAGTGGGTATCATCAAATCCGTGTCGCTGAGCATGATGCTTGGAAAACATCTTTTAAGATGAAACAGGGTTTGTATGAATGGCTTGTAATGCCTTTTGGGCTTTGTAACGCACCGGCGACTTTCATGCGGGTCATGAATGATGTCTTTCGTTCATTCATTGATGATTTTGTAATTGTATATCTAGATGATATCCTTGTGTTTAGCAAAACTTGGGAAGAGCATGTTGTACATGTGAAGAAAATTTTAGATGTACTGAGAAAGGAAAAGCTTTATGTAAAAATGTCTAAATGTGAATTTGCTAAAACTTCTTTAGTATATCTAGGCCATATTATTGGTGGAGGCCACCTGCGAGTGGACCCATCCAAGGTTGTTGTCAATGTAAACTGGCCACGGCCTAACACCGTTACTGAAATTAGAAGTTTTCCGGGTGCGGTTCAGTATTGGAGAAAATTCATTTCTGGGTTTTTTTCCATTGCTGCGCCTTTACATGCATTGACAAGTGTTAAAGAAATTTTCCAGTGGGGAGGCAAGCATCAAAGAGCCTTCGACACTTTGAAGGAAAAGATTAGCACAACACCAGTTCTGACATTGCCAAATTTGCAGCAGCCATTTGAGATCGAAACCGATGCCAGCGAGTTTGCCATGGGAGCAGTTTTGATGCAAGGAAGGAAGCCAGTCTGTTACCATTCAGAAATATTCTATACTGCGGTAAGTAACTATCTGACCTATGACAAAGAATTGTATGCTTTAGTACAGAGTGTGAAGACGTGGAAACATTATATCATGGGAAAAGAGACAGTCATACATACTGATCATCAGCCACTTCAATATTTACAATCTCAAACTAAAATACAACAAAGTAGGCATTTAAGATGGATGGGGTTCTTACAACAGTTTCATCTTGTAATTAAGTACAAAAAGGGAATTCAGAATAAAGTAGCAGACTTGTTATCAAGGCCACCTACAATTGCTTCAATCATTCTTCAGAACAGTTCATTAACACATGAAAGTTATATTGAACAGTATGCAGAAGATAAAGATTTTAAGAAAATATATGCATCACTTATACATGGTAAACAGGAAGAGAACTATTATGTGCATAATCAACTCTTGTATCATCTCGGTAAACTTTGTATTCCAGAGAAAGAAAGAGTGCATGTGATCCGAGAGGCACATAGTTCATTGATTGCAGGACATTTTGGTGTAAGCAAAATATTGTCTGTATTACAGAATCATTGTTATTGGCCTCAAATGCAAGAAGTTGTAGCTAAGTATATAAGAGGTTGTGTCATGTGTGCAACAAGTAAGCCTAGCAATAGGAAATTGGGTTTGTACACTCCTCTTCCAGTTTCTTCTCGTCCTTCAGAAAGTATTTCTATGGAATTTGTAGGGGGACTACCTATGTCTAGAAAAGGGAATGATTACCTATATGTTGTTGTGGATAGGTTCAGCAAAATGTGTATCTTAATGCCATGTAACAAGCAGATCACTGCTGAACAAACAACTCTTTTATTATTTCAAAATTTTTGGGTACATTTTGGGCTGCCCACATCTATTGTATCTGATCGGGATTCCCGGTTCTTGGGAAAATTCTGGTCAACTTTATGGGAGCTTATGGACACTAAACTGAAGAAAAGTACATCTTTTCATCCATAGACCGATGGGAAAACAGAGGTAGTGAACAGAACAGTGGTTCAGCTACTCAGAGGATATTGTAGTAAGCATCCTAAACTTTGGGACGAGTAGTTGCAGTATATATAGCATGGTTACAATCATGCAGTTCATTCTTCCGCGAAAAGTTCTCCTTTTGAAACTTGTTTTGGTTATCTGCCAAAAACACCGATGGACTTCTCGTTTGGAAAAGATGCAGTAGATGGACATCATGATGCAGATAAAGCTTTAAAGTTCATTCAGAGAATCCAAGCAGTGTAGCAGGCGGTTCAAGAACAGTTGGAGAAGAGCCAGGCAAAGTACAAAGCCAGGCATGACAAGCATCGAGTTGATCATCAATTTCAGGTAGGTGACATATTTTGGTTACATATCACCAAAGAAAGGATGAAAGGTGAAGGTAAAAAGCTTAAACCTATCAGGTATGGTCCTTTTGAGATCTTGGAAAAGATCGGTACTAATTCTTTTCACTTGAATTTACCTCCATACATGCAAATTTATTCAGTTGTCAATGTTGAGAATCTTAAACTGTATGAGCCTCCTATGATAATGGATGAGGAAATTAACGTACAGATTCCTTCAGTTGATGATTTGGCACCTGAATATATGAGAGAGTTGCAGGATGATGTTATTCTTGATAGAAATGTAAGGAATTCACGAAGGGGAAATGCTGAGTACCTTCGAGTGGGGCTGAAAGGAATGCATCCTAGCAAAGCAAGATGGATGGAGATTGGTAAAGTGAGGGAACTTTACCCTCACTTGCTTGCAAAGTAATTCAGGCTTTTGGTGGTCCAAAATCTCTCCAATGGGGAGGATTGATCCAACGGATTATTCCTCCTTAATGATCTAATATGGTACATGGTTTAGAAACGGCGGTTGAAGAAAATCGGACGGAAAAAAAATACATAGATCGAAGGTCGGAAGAGAAATCCTTCCACAACATCGAAGGTCGAAAGCATTTCCACTTCCACAATGGCAGGGCTCGGGAGCCTTTCCTCTTCCGCAACATCGGAGGTCGGAAGCATTTCCTCTTCCGCAACGGCAGGGCTCGGGAGCCTTTCCTCTTCTGCAACATCGGAGATCGGAAGCATTTCCTCTTCTGCAATGGTGGGGCTCGGGAGCCTTTCCTCTTCCGCAACATCAGAGGTCGGGAGCATTTCCTCTTCCGTAACGGTGGGGCTCGGAAGCCTTTTCCCTTCCCCAACGGTAGAAGCTTAACGGACGATCGGACGGATCGGAGGTCGAAATGATTCGGCATCCGCAACAGCGGAGGCCCAAGACTTACGGGTTGAAAATTCAAATCGAGAGACGTTATCAACTGACAGTCCGCAACGGCGGAAACCAAAATACCTAAAGCCTCCGACTCGAAAACCAGCCGACAGCCGATTGAGACCGTCGGAGCCTGTTGCTTATCTTCTTCCACAACGGCGAAGCCCAGATAACAAAAACTTTCGACTTAAACACTACAATATGCATGGCGTGGTGATGTTTCCAAACGATTGGTAGTCTGTGCACAGTTTTGTTGCGGCAGGATTTCATCATGAACAGCTTATTCGTAACAGTTGGTAAGCTTTTCTTGGCAGTTATGCCACAACTGGAATAACGACGAAAGGCACATGAACAGCCTTGATGCGGTTTTCCTGGAATGTGAACAGTCGCATTTATTTGAGCGTTTTGGCTCCTTTGTAACGGCAAAGATGAGTAATAAAAGAGAGGAGTTCGTTCAGAGAGGGGACACAGTTCGTTGGGAGCAGAGTGCAGCATTTTCTCTGTGATTAGAAGCTTCAGAGAGCATTTTGCTGTTCCTTTTGAAGTCGACTATTCTCAGTTATACTTGGCTTCTTTTGTCTGTTGAAGTCCAGTTGTGTAAATTTCAGAGAGGAGGTCTTGAAGACTTTACTGTTAAGGTCCAGTTCCCGTGATTGTAAAGAGTCGACTGTATTCTCTTTTTATTTGGCTTCTCCTTGCTTTTGGAAGCCAATTTGTATTATCCCAGAGAAGAGGTCTTGCAGACTTTTGTACATACTGTTGAAATTGATTTGTAGATTCAAGAACCATTTGTACCATTTTAAAGCCATTAATTGGATCGATACCCATTGGAGAGAGACCCGGAGACGTAGCCCAGTGGAGGGGGTGAACTCCGTTATCAACTTCTGGTTGTGACTCTGTTTCTGTGTTTTCTTCCTTGTATCTGTCTATCAGTGTTGTGGTTTTCATTCATGTTCTGAACATTTAATTTCTGCTAATACTGTCCATTAATTAACCTGTTGCACGCATTCTTTTACAACAAACTTTTAATGCACTCAAGTTGAGGTCCTACGGATCAAGAAAGTTACTTGGAGCCTTTATTACGATCTTAGAATGGAAAAATAAATGGGTGTTTCCACAATATTTTTTTATAAATATAAAGCTCTATATTAACAAAATGTATGGAATAAGATAAATTCCAAACCCTTTTGGCTACTCCAACACTATTTTATAGAACTTCAAAAGTAAATGTCAAAATGCTAGAAATCCTTTGAGCTTAAATTAGTTTAGAAAAATGGATTACGCAAATCATTAACCAATGTTAGCGATGATCTGGCAATGATCTTTAGTAGTAGAGACTAAAAATGTTGAATCAAAGATGGACTAAAAATGAACATAAAATAGAGAAGGATCCTAAGAATTGTTAATCATATTAATGATTTAATATTGTTGTTTATTAAAACAAATATTTTGTAAAGTAATATGGTTAAATATAAACAAATGATTATAAACAAATTAAAAATATAAAATGTATGTGTAACTATCATAACATTTATAGTGTTATACCTTATTAAATAATATTGTTAAATACAATGAGATTATTATAAACAAACTAAAAGTATAAAGTATAAGTGTAACTTTCATGATATTTAGTGTTTTCACTTAAGAACTAAGTATCCATAAATCACAATGCAAGATGTCAAAATATATACAAAATTGAAGATAGTTATTATTAAAAGTGAAGTTAAACATTACATTTTCTAATCATTTTATATATATATATAATTTTATGAAGTATGATCAATGAAAAGTGTTATTTCAATATGGTACAAATAGGTATAAGCATTTAAATTATTTTTTCTTTTAAATAATACCTTGATTTGAAATTTAGCAACTTCTAATTTTGTATATAGTCATATACATTTATTATTAATGCTATTTTTTTCAAATTTATAATTCAAATATTTATTCCGTGGTAAATTATTTTTGAAACATTTTAACTATTCTTTTAACTTATGATAGATAAAAATTATAATTTCCAACAATAATCTTTCCTTAACAATTTAAACATATTAAAAATGTGATGAATATTAACCTCACATTATAAATTTGTTAATTTTTTTTACTTTAACTTTTTATTGAATAAAATATCCTTAACTTTATTTGCATTTTCAAATATAGATAAGACTAAAATGACTATATATATTTACACATACCACTTTATTTGATGCTATACTAATAATTAATAATTAATTCACCTAGAATGAACTCATAAAGTGTAAATTCACATAATTTTTTAGTATGATGTGGCTTAATTCAATTTTCAACATTGTTTTCTTGATAATTTTTTAATCAAATAAAAGAGATTAGAAATTACAATGAAATTTACCAACATTAAAATTATGTACTTACCAAAAAATATCATTTAATAATAAATGTATATGACTATGTAAAAAATTAAAAATTGCTTTTTCAAATCAATGTATCATTTAAAAGCATGTTTCACTTTAGAACTAAGTGTCCATAAATCACAATGCAACATGTCAAAATATATACAAAATTGAAGATAGTTATTGCTAAGTGAATTTAAAAATTACATTTTCTATATCGATATATAATTTTATGAAATATAGTTTATTTTTACTTCTTATTTAATAAAATATCGTTATTTTTATTTGCATTTTTAAATATATATAATACTAAAATGACTATAGAGAAATATATATATATAGCACTTTATTTGTTGCTATGTTAATAATTAATTCACCAATAATGAACTCATAAAGTGTAAATGTGATGTTTTTTAGTATGATCTCGCTTAATTCAATTTTCAATTCTTCAACTTTGTTGTTTTCTTGATATTCTTTCAAATAAATAAAAAAGATTGGAAATTACAATGAATTTTAGTTATAATTTAAAAAGGAAAATACAACTTGCTTTGGTGCCTTCTATGGTAATAAATAAATATTCCAAGATGAGAAAATTTGGAAAAAATAACTTGAACATGATCTCGTTTTGTTGTTTTCTTGATATTCTTTCAATTAAATAAAAAATATTGGAAATTACAATGAATTTTATGTTAGAGATAATGCTCACATTAGTGCAGCATACTAAGTTTGGGATTGGTTTGAGATTTTGTAGGAGACTGTTGAGATATTTTCTCAACCAACATCTCCATGTTTGGAGTTAGTTGGATCTCACTCCAACTATATATATATGTGATGGATGTGTGATTAAGTAATACAAATTATTATTGTGTGTGAATCCGTTGTAATGGTTGATCTCTATTTTCTTAAGTTGGTATCAGAGCTTGGCTGGGCTTAATCCCTCACGGGAGTTCCCAAGAAGATGAAATAGTTTGGAAGAGGTTCTCTGTACATACGTAGATTATGAGTGTTGAATTCTTTTGTTTGTGAGAGTGCTGCGTGTTCATTGTTTACTTGCAGGGCTGCCTACGGTGGAAACAAAAGAGGAGTCGTACCTGCGTGTGAGTCATCCGAGGAGCTACAATATCAGAAGGAAACATATCAATAGTAAAATTCAAATCAGGGACCGGCTGTGCAACAGAGCTGAGGGAGGATGTTGTGCATCAAACTGCGAGTTGCTACGCGTGTGAGATAGAGAGCCGATTGCTGGAGAGTCATCGTTGAGGGAGGATCCAAGATGGAGTCAACGTTAAGCAAAAGGAGGCCGCAGGATAAAACTTGATGTGTTTTCTGAGAGACGCTAAACCGATTGCTGCGTGAGATGTAAAGGAGTTGCTGCTATTGGATAAGTACCCTGTTGCAAAGATTGTTTCCACTATTCGTTGGAATCATCACTGTCGATGTAGGTGAAATCATTGCCATAATTTGTAGTCTGCTATCACTTGGATGGAGCTGCACAGTAAAAGAAAGAAAACTGCCAAAGTTTGAATGCAGATTCTGATAAGTTGCTAAAGTTTTACTCATGGTGAACCAAAAACAAAAGTTTTTTGATTAGTTGGAAGCCACCATAAGAAACATTGCCAACCTCGATGAATTATCAGATTCAAAAAGTGATGAAGGATCACGAGAGTCATCTCTCACGCTGTTCTAAAATAATGAGTGATATTTATATATTTATGTATGTGTGGTGTGTGGTGGGATTTTATGTAAGTGTTTTGTAAAACTTAGAACTTTTATCTTGATTCAAGCTGGAAGCCCCAGTTTCAAGTACAAACATTCTTATGTTTAAATGTCACCTTGTGTAAAGGAATGTTGAGGCCATTCCGTATCCAAATTTTTCTTCTAGATACTGAAGGATAGCCGAAAGCAAAAATCCTACAGATGAAGGCAAGTTAATAGAATGCATCAATAATTGGCAGCTTTTATCACGGAATCCCCGATGAGCCAAGTTGTCAAATTGTCCAGTATACAAGTGCAAGAAAGATGGTCATAGGCGGTTTGACTTTAAATGTGTCTATGGAAAGCTCAAAGAAGAGGAAGAAGAAAGAGCGGAAGCCGTGAGATTGTAGAGTGGGTTTCACTGCTGAGGAAGACCAGACAGACAGACAATGACAAATTTTGTGTTTTCAATATTGTAAGTTTTGAAATGTAAGCATTAAAGGTGGGTGACAAATTTTGTGTTTTCAATATTGTAAGTTTTGAAATGTAAGCATTAAAGGTGGGTGTTAGAGATAATGCTCACATTAGTGCAGCATACTAAGTTTGGGATTGGTTTGAGATTTTGTAGGAGACTGTTGAGATATTTTCTCAACCAACATCTCCATGTTTGGAGTTAGTTGGATCTCACTCCAACTATATATATATGTGATGGATGTGTGATTAAGTAATACAAATTATTATTGTGTGTGAATCCAACCAACATCTCCATGTTTGGAGTTAGTTGGATCTCACTCCAACTATATATATATGTGATGGATGTGTGATTAAGTAATACAAATTATTATTGTGTGTGAATCCGTTGTAATGGCTGATCTCTATTTTCTTAAGTTTTTACTCATAATGTTGTCTTCCAAATTAATCTTAATATATAATTTAAAAAGGCAAATACAACTTACTTTTCTGTCTACTAAATAAGTCTACTAAATAAGTATTCCACGATAAGAAAATTTTGGAAAATTAACTTATAAAAATTAAAATATGGTATTTTTGTTTCCAAATTCCAAAAGTTTTACATTACTATGATAAATTTTGGAAAATTAACTTAAACTATTGAAACTGGAAATATTTTTAAGATTAAACCAATAAAACTTGCTTCTATGTGAAATGTGAAATTTTAGTTAAAATATAAAAATTAAAATATGGTATTTTTGTTTCCAAATTCCAAAAGTTTTACATTACTATGATAAATTTTGGAAAATTAACTTAAACTATTGAAACTGGAAATATTTTTAAGATTAAACCAATAAAACTTGCTTCTATGTGAAATGTGAAATTTTAGTTAAAATATAAAAATTAAAATATGGTATTTTTGTTTCCAAATTTCAAAAGTTTTACATTACTATGATATTATGTAATAATACAGTAGAAGTTTTCTGGTGAAGACTGGTGAAGAGAACTTCTCTCTCCATTTGCATTTTTCAATTCATATTAAAAAGGTGAAATTAATTATAAAACAAAACATTCAATTAAAATATATATAAAAAAAACTTCAATTAAAGTATTGGGAAACTGAATCACTCTTAAAATACATGATAAAAAAATCAAAAATAAAAATTATATTTGGTAATATTATAAGAGAGGTCCCCCGTGAAGCATTCTAGCCGAGGCCTTTTCATGTAAGTTGTTCACCTTTTTCCCAAAAATTACAAGAACTCCTCCAAATAGTCCCAGCAATATTCTAGAGTAATCAATATTTTATTTGTTTACTTGCAATAGTTATATTGTCTACCGTTTCTTACATTGTTTATGTAAGAAATTGTACATATTAAAAAAAACGCATGTGTTGTCTGAATCTGGTAAATCAAGAGTGTTTGAGAAATGAGGCCAACAGACCTGGATCTCTGCATGAATCGATCCACCAACCACGCATAAGCTGTATACCAAGCACAAGATCAAAGAAAGCAAGTTTACTTAGCGAAGAGAATGGAAAGATGGATTAAACAAATACATTTCCTTTCCATCTCACGGTCACAACCATTCTTATATATTGATCAGATTTGTTAACTCGACTAAGTATATGGGAATCAAAATCTTTTGAAATCTTTTGTAGTGTCCTTTCTTAAAGAGTCATTTATATTGAATTTTTTATACTAATTAATGTCAATCTAAATTTTAATTTAAGAAATAAACTATAAGAATTTTCTTTTCACCTTCTTATAACACAATTTTATGACTATGGAAGATCCACATGCTAAACAAAATTTTACTTACGAAAAGAAATCAGAATTTTATGGAAAATTACTTAAACAAGCTTGCTCTTAGAAACAAAATCAATATTTTATTCATGAAAGTACCTCCATCAAGCTCATTAACGTGGGCGCATGTTCTTAGCCACACCCATGTGATATATTCATTCATTGTAAGCTTCTTCGAGAAGTTCGACAAGTTGGATAACATACTATAACCATTAAACATGTTTGGTACAGAATGCATTGTGCATTTTGACTGTTGAAGATGGAAGGAATAAGAAGAAATATAAGAAATCCTTATTTTATTAGATTTCCATATATATGATCAACCAGAAATCTTGACACTTCATTTCTAACGCGATAGGTTTCTGGACAAGCTATTTCGTTTAATTACATCACAGCCGTCATGGACTTCGTAGACATCTCTTTCTCGTCTCAGACAATGATGAAAACTGTAATATTGAATCACCAATGTGAGAGGTATAACCTAAAAAAAAAAATACACTAATAAAATGCAACAAGGTTACAATTGCAAGAATGGATGAAAGAAACGTTTATCATGTTTAACATTGTCAAAACTGGTTGTTGGAATTCGATGGATGCCGGTGAGGACAAGCGAACTCCCCTTCTCTCCGATTGCTCATTTCAAACAACCCAAATTATAAGCGATGTTGCTTACATTTTTGGATTGTTGTTTTCAGTGATAGAAATGGTCATATCTCCATTATTGATTTGATGAGCTTCAGGTCCCTTACACATTACGTAGTTGTGATGATAAATCAAGTAAATGATCTGCAAACGTTCACAACATATTCAAAACAGTTAAGTTAGTCCATTAATATATTACAGATTCATTTCGATTTCATTCAGAAAATTCTATTATGGCTGGTTACTGATTTTGATCCATAATGTTGGTGGAAATCTGCCAAAATTGCCACATAAACACGGGATTTTATTTCTTATCATATTTCCAGCAAAAGGGAAAAAGGTAAAGCAGAAATTAAAAATTTTCAAGGGTCCGTTGATAAAGTGAAAAGCCTTCAAGCTCTGACCCCTAAGCAGAGTGGAGCCAATGACAGCACCCAAGCAAACTGCAAATTGGATCGAGCCCATCTTGCTCCTATGGAAAAGAAGAAACATAATGTCTATTTAATAGATGAAAATTCCTTGAAAGAACTGTAGCAAATTAGTAAAGGGCCATGATCAATAAATAATATACCCAGAATGTCTTTGGCCATGTCTCTGAAACGGAGGTGGCGATTGCCTTTCGATTCTAGGCGCTCCAACACCAATGATATGAGATTGTATGAATAGAATGTGACGCCTGCTCTAAATATGAGACATATAATCCCTACAAACCATCCCAACGTTGCAAATGCAAAGGAAAGACTCAGCAGGGCCAGTGCTGCTATGGATGTAGTCAAATGGTATCCGGCATGATACCAATTCCCTGCACAACAAAAATAAACATCAGCTGTACTCATGTAATGTTTTAATCCATGGACTTGAAAGATATATCCCAAAGAAAAGAATTAGAAACAATTAAAACCTTTGGATTCCAAGACAGGTACAGCTCCTGGATCGAGATGATCATTTGATCCTGTTTCATTATTGTCATTTCTCAACCCACCCGATTCTGCATAGCTTACCATCTTCATTGTTTGTTTTATTCTGAATCAAACCCAAAATATATTCTTGATCCCTTCCCACTCTCGTCGTCATAACTGAATTCAGTTTTAACCGTTTATCGTTTTAATTGCGGGACAGGAGGAGACACCTGTAACTCCACGTATGAACTGAACCTTTCAACAGCACGCCCGTTAAACAACAATCACTCAAGAACCTATCCCGACCATCTCTCCACCCACCATAAATAACCCTAAAAAAGTTCAACTAACACCCAGCTACATTAGTTAACCCAGAAACTATTTTAAACACACTTGTTACAAGATGAAACGACAATGAAACTGATCGCATCGCAGCTGTACAACTGTCAACTTTTTGGTGGATCTTGATGATCCGCTATATGAAGTCCATCCCAAATATCAAATATATACGCCGATAGCGTAGTTATCGACACTTTTTTCCTAAACACAGTTTCACAGATAATGTCCACCCATTCTTGGCTACTCTCTACTACTCTCTTACCCATTTTTTGTTACTCTGTTACTCTACCTCACCTAAGAATGTGTGACCGACGAAGACTGGTAAGCGTAGAAGATTGGTAAGTGCGATGGAAGAACACACGAAATCTAGATGAACTACTCCCTCGGAAGGCTATACCATCTAACACTCCTTACACGTACACGTTTCTTCTCCAGCATGCATATTGTACAAATGTCTGATTTGATCTTCTACAAACTTGCTTAGAAAATCTTTCATGTAATATATGAATCCATCCATGACCTAATAATTAAGACATGGAATGACCATCTTTCCAATAAATAACGTCGGGGGAGAAGGTAATAACTTTAGGAGCAGGTAACGTTCGATTATGACAAGCTGAATAGCCATTGATTGCATAGCTATAGTTGATGTTTACACATCTGTGGCCATCCAAATTATAATCCAAAATCGGTGGTCATTTTTATATGCAACGATATCCATTATATTTCAAATGATATCCATTATATTCCAAAACTGATGGGAGTTAATTCAATTTTTTTTTATCAAGAGACAATGCGTGCTGCTACTAAAGAGGCAGGCCAGCAATTCGTAAGCAAGGAAGATAACGAAACTAGTGTGATGATCTCATTTGTGTCACAAGGGAAAATTTCATTAATTGAGCTCCAGTTCATATTTGATATGCAAAGGTGAAAGGCGACGCGTCTTTAGGTAGATAATAAAATCCACGTATCTACATGCATGTGAGTGTTTCTGCAATATTTTTGTCAAATCACTCAAGCTTATGCTTACTCATTGTGAAGTGTTTATGCAATATTTTTGTCAAATCACTCAAGCTGATGCTTGCTCATTGTGAAAAGAAGACTTACGACTTTAACTGCCGCCATGTGAATTTGGACAATGTATTTTCCAAAAATAAATAAATTCAAGTCTCTACTCATTCTAAATTCCGTGTCAGATATACTTTAACTAGAGTGCATTCACCACATTTACATAATTAATAATACTTTGAAAATGATTTACATTTTCACTATGCATAGCGAAACATTTTCTTATTTAACAGGGCATTGGCAACAACAACATTTTCTTTGTTTAATGTTTTCCAACAAAGAATTATAACGCTATTAACCAGTCTTTGTTATTCGCATCAATATGAGTTTATTTAAATACCATTTTTTTTCCATTCAGTATATTGAACTAGTTTAATAAGCTCCTTAAGAGTCACATCATTTAGCGACTACCACTAAAGGGTTTCATATTATTCTCAACTGACACATCTCATTCATATGATCAACACAGACTACCATTAGGTTTGGATACAAATATTCAGTTCGTAGTACAGGTGCACATTCATGGAAGAAATTAAGAAAATTAGATTAAATGTGTTACTATTGATTTGAGTTTTTGTGATTCTTCAATTGGATGCCTTTTCTTTGTGGCTGAAATGTTGAATGGATGATTATATATCAGTCAGTGTTCTCTCTCCTTGAGAGACTGAAGCTTACTAACATGGAAAGTATCTGAACTCGACACGTGAACTAGTACTAAAACCTATTGAACAACTTGGAATAATATTTAACCAAGACAAGTGAACAGCTGCAAATTGTATTTATCAAGATCGTGGGAGGTGGGCATGTTGTTTGCATGCATTGGAAGACTGTACACACTTGGACTTGGACGAGGCAAAATCGAACACAATACAACCATGCAAATTTGCTTTGCCAAATGTTAACATTGGGTCAAAACAGTTGTGAATTGGATTAAGGTGTCATGGTTTGTCGTTATTGTTTTATGTGTTTTTCGTATTTTTCTCTATACGTGCCAAGCCAACTGGATTATGTAGAATGTAAGGAGAAATTAATATCCATCTCATGTGCCTGGTGTCATCATGTCCCTGGTGTCGCAATGCAAAATGTAGTCATTCTTGGGTAAATGATAAAACAACTAGAATTTAGTGGTTGGAGACTCGGGATTCAAAAGAATGTGGGTATCTTCAATCCTTGACAAACAATAGCTACTATTAAACAATTACCTGTAAAATAATGATCATTAAAATCATGTTACTTACCAGCACAAGATATTACTCAAAGGATGTCAGGAGCATATATATATCTATGAAGAAATCCATAATCTCGCGATGCCAGTCACCTTAGAATTTAGGAGTACGAGTATGGTGATAGGTTCAAGTCAACAGTTGTTATGGTAACAAATTTTCCAATAAAAGAGACACCGAGCAGGATGCAGCTAGTGTTGATTTATAACAAAGTTTTTATGTCTAGAAAACTGACGTTCTCTTATATACCCTAGACTGTCTATCTTTCCTTTTGACCCTTATCCCTAGATTAATTCCTCTCTGCAAGCCTCCTACTCTTTTCCATCGGCCTTAGTCTGTCGGGCTTTTTGTTGTGACACTGAAGGTTTTAACAAACCTATTTCCATCACAACTACGCAATTGCCTTCTACATCGAGGGGATTTAATCCAGCTGGAGATGACATGAATTATCTCTATCCCTATCGCAATATCAATCCTCGCGGACATGCTTAAGGAGCATCATATCCTTTTAAGCTATTTCTTTTATGCTCAGGCAGGAAGTTTAGAGATTCAAAGTCATTTTTCAAAAAAATTCTTCCAGTTCTCTTGATGTCTCCTTGTTCTCGTAAGACATACATTATATAATTTGACAAGGAAAATCTTATTATTTGTATTAACAACAAATAAAACAATGTAGTTTATATTCGGCAGTACCAGTAACAAGTATAATGTGAAAGGGAATGGATCGTTGAACCCAATGGCTATGTGTTAAGTTGCACCAGTTCTATGCATGCCAGGGCATGGATCCCTTGAGTTCCACAATATCCAACTCGTGGTAGGTGAATCATGCTTAAGTGGATCATCCATAGACTGCAAGTATATCCCTTTCTCATTGCGACGTCTCCCAACAATACCAATGTTTCCATACTTGCCACTAGATAACTCTTCTAAAAAGCATGCTACGCAATTGGAAAACATGTGAAAGTAGCCAAGATTTGAATAAATGCAAGGTAATTCTAGTTCATAAAATAAAACAATCGCCAGCAATGCAACTGGACTGCAGTGGCTGAAAGAGAATAGGTCTAGTGCGTTTTTGCCTATTCTCTTATTCGTCGCTAAGGGTGCTACTATTAAAAATATAAATATTATAAGTGAACATGGTCGACCGCGCATCACTAAGGTGAGTAAGGTCAATGCAGTAGCACCTCTTCCACGTGCCTCCTGTGACCATGTTGACTTGTCTGGATGGCTATAATGATTTAAAATCAAACTATTTGGGCTCCATTTCAATGGCTTGATTGGTCTGCACATGCTTATGGTGCTTATGGTGGGACTTCGCCACCTCGTGGCACTCGTGGCACTTGTTTACAATTAGTAGAACCAAATTTCTAAAAAATTATTTACTATTTTTATAAGTATTAATAATTTTTTGACTTTTAATTTCAAAATCTAATTATAAAAAATATATTAAAATTCAAAAGTAGCATGTGAATAAAAATGAAAACATGATATATTCAAAGTAGTTATTTACTTTATATATATATGAGAAAACAATTTCTTCTTATAAAAATTTGGGAATTGATATTCATCAAAAGCAAGATGAACTTCGACTCTAGTATTAAGAGGATGATTAATGGAGGGTAGAAAGCTTATTTTGGTCTTGAAACAATTGTAAATAAACAACACTTGTGATGTGACATCAAATGTACTTTATTTTTGAAACTCTTGTCACTATTGTTATCTTGTATATTTGTGAAGTTGGAAGTTGCAACATCTCTAGAAAATCATGGAGAAAGATTGAACAATAAGTACAAGATAAATAACATGGGGGGCATTATTACATCTAGTCAAGACCAACTTCTACTTAAGAGCTGCTAGTATAAAGATGCCATGGCTTGGTTAATCCATCAAGGGATTCATAAAAATGCCACTTTGCAAGATATCAATAACATCAAAGGTATTATTGCATCTAACATTAATGAGAAAATGTGAGTGGGACAAAGAATTAGAGGTTAAAATAAATTAAGATTTCATCAACCCAAATCTAGAAGATCAAAATTATCTCTCTCTCAACTACTCAAAGAAGAAAATTAATATAGCGAAGATAAGAATGAACTCTCATAAAATTCATTTTGAAACATAAAGTTTTACTCCTTAGTAAGCACACAAGATGACACTTTCATAGGAGTTGGTGCAATACAAACTTTTCTAACCTTCTAACTTGTCAAACCTATGGTGACCTAGGAACACTTCTTTCTAAGCTTTTATATGAACACCTAAAGAGATATAGCAATTCAAGTAATCCTATTAAGATCCAATAAAAATACTATGATCATCATCATTAAACTTTAAAAGATAATACCTCAATAAAAATGAACACATTATATATTAAAGAAAATATTTATAAATATTTTTAATATATTGACCTTTTTATGAACTAAACTATTAATATTTTTAATATATTGACTTTTTTTATCCATATATTTTATATATATTGAAAAAAAATCAAATCTCATGTAGATTTATATTATAATTTTCAAATCTATTTAAGAATTATTTATTAAATTTAAAAAAATACCTAAATAAAAATAAAAACATTTTATATTTAAAAAAGTTATTTATCTACTAAACTTTTTTTTAGCTGTATTGATTTTTTTGTCCACATATTTATGTATAAAATAATGTGAAAACAAATAACATCTCAGGTTGATATTAATTATAATTTTAAAATCTAATTAAAAACTATTTATAAAATTCTTATAAACAAAAAACATTTTATATTAAAAGGAGTTATTTATCTAATTTTTTTTACCTGTTGATATTTTTATTAATGTATTACTCTTGTTTTTTAATCCAAACCATACCCATATAATGCAAGAACAAAATCTTACATATGACACCATACTATAAATACAAAATCCAATTAAAAGCTAGATATTAATATTCAAAGAGAATAGCTCATTAAAAGTTAAAACATTATATATTCAGAGGTATTTATCTACTACATATTTTTTTGGAGCTATTGACTTTTTTTAATATGACTTTTATTTTCCATGATGTCACAGATTCGATCATTAAAAAAAATTTGAACAACTGATATGGATATATATTTTTTTATATATCGACTTTTTTTCCATGATTTCACAAATTCGATCGTGTTTTATCAAACAAAAAAACATTTTATATTAAAAGGAGTTATTTATCTACAATTTTCTTTTTGAGCTGTTGATATTTTTATTAATTTCTGACTCTTGTTTTTTATCCAAAACATACCCCATCTCTCTAATTAAAATGTAAGAACGAAATCTTACATATGACACTACTATAAATACAAAATCCAAAAACTATTTATAAAATTCTTAAAATCCTTAAACAAAAAAACATTTTTTTATTAAAAAGAATTATTTATCTACAATTCTTTTTTTATTTTTATTAATGTGTGACTCTTGGTTTTTTAATCCAAAACATACCCCATCTCTCTATATAAATTGCAAGAACAAAATCTTACATATGACACTATACTATAAATACAAAATCCAATTAAAAGCTATATATTAATATTCAAAGATAATAGCTCATTAAAATTAAAACATTATATATTCAGAATTATTTATCTACCACATTTTTTTTTGCTACTATATTCAGACTTTTATTTTCCATGATTTCACACATTCGATCATTAAATATTTTTTCAGCTACTGATATGGATATATATATTTTTATATATCGATTTTTTTCCCATGATTTCACAGATTCGATCATTAGGTTTTTTCGTGAACGTATTGATATTTTTTAATATGTTAACTTTCATTTTCATGAGATCGTTCGTTTAATAATTAGAAAAGCGCTAATCAAATTTGAAAAAAATGTTTTACAGGTCTATGAGTGTTTTGCAAAACTTACATATAAAAACACGGAGCAGTATAGGCGCTGATGAAGACGCTTCCAACTGGTCGGAGCAACTTATTTCTAAATGGCAATTTAGACGGTGAAAATAGCAATTTCGGTTGAAATGGCAATTTCAATTGTTTAAAGCAAAATTTCTGAATCTAAATAGTTTTAAAATCGATCATTTAATTCAAATAGTAATTTCCGTCCATAATTTTTAACAGAATTTTATTAAAAATTGACTGGAAAACGCTGGGTGTATGCACGGCAGTGAAGCAGGTGATCTTAAAATCGAATCACAGTGGAGGAAAACAATAAAAGGTGAGTAACTAATGACAGTGACGTAACGTAGGTGATCTTATTATGTAAAGGAATCAACATTTTGGAGGAAGACAACAAAAAGCGAGTATCCAGCGTGGGCTGCTTGAAATTTGAAGGTCCGGTCTTAATTTTAGTTATAGTTAGAAGTGTGTATATATGTATGGCCCTTTCTACACCGAAAAGCTTAAAAAAATTACACTTTAATGGATAACAATAAATTAATTTACATTTTATAAAAAAAATATGTTAAATAAAATATTGCATTTTCAATCTATGTTATTAAAGAAATTAATAAATCCACTATAATTCGATGAAACAACTTCCTTAAAAAATAATATCCACACAAACATTCAAATATTGAATTCAACATATTAAAAAAAAGCAAAATAAAAATTGTAGCTAAGATAAGTATCTACTTTCAATCCATGCTTAGAAATCTTGGCAGCCATGATTAGTTTATTCTCAAGTGAAGAATCTTTGTTTCTTTCCAACTTTGTTTCTTTCCAAACTAGTACACCTAAATAGTGTTTTTTGCTAGCTAAATTATCACCCACTTTGCCACAAATTAGTAGAGAAAGTGCCAAGCATATTTGTACCCAGCAATAAAAATCAATGGGGATTCAAGGAATCATCTCAATGGTGAAGAATGGGAACTTATTGTTGCTATCATCCCTCCACTCCATCTCTATGTTTAAACTTTTATACTAAATGTCAAGGAGCAGTGGTGCCCTATGATGCCATGTATAGTAAATACCACCTCTATCCCTCAAAGGTTGCAACCCCACTTGAAACCCCCTAAAAAAATCCATACACATAGTATCCAACGGGTGATGTAAAATATGTGGTGATACATGCCCAAAAGCCATTAAACTTTGTAGGGAAGGGAAAGATGGGCCACCTTCTTCTTCTGTCTAGTCCATTGCAACTCTACAAGATCGCAAGAGATAGAGAGAGATGGACATGGATACCATCTTTTATATACTTCAACCAGTCTGTCTCTATCTATACATCCTATTGGGTATTTCATGGGATATACTCTAACTACTACAAAATAAGCTAGCTTTGGGTCCTACACATTATTTAGTCAGAACTGAAGGTAGAATATGCTTTAATGGGTTATGAATCAATCACCACCATCCGATACTTGATTTGGATTTGTTTATGGAACTTGAATTGAAGATGTAGTCTCATACTTGATTTGGATTTGTTTATGGAACTTGTTGGGATGCTTCAATTGCTCCATGTGCTCTAAAGGATTGTAAAAAAGTAAGAACAGATTATCATATACCCCAAATTGTAAGAGGTAGCCTATGCAAGAAGTTGGAACAAGCTAGTAGCATAAACTACATGGATGGAAGCAACTAGCTATGGCTATTGATCTAGATAAGATTTAGATCAATATCTAGATGCATCACCCCTAGGAATCTTTCCTAGGGGTGCTGCATCTAGATATTGATCTAAATCTTATTTCCTAGGGGTGATGCATCTAGATATTGATCTAAATCTTATCCTACTATAACATCTACCTCTTTGACTTAGTAAGATTAAGCAACATAAGTTAATGAAGAAGTCATACCTTGAGGACTAAGGAGGAAATTGGGATTAGAATTTATGGAGGCAATTAAGGTGGAGAATAATAATACTGAAAAATAGTGCAAGTCAATTAATATTGTCCGCGAGAACACGTCAAAAGTTGACATCAACACTACCATCCATTAGAAAATAGTTATGTTGATTTAGAAACGATAAAAAACCATTATGATTTTGGCTCTCTTTCCTTTACTATTTAGCAATTGTAACCAGACAGATCCTATTCATAGAGCACATGGACCATAGGACCTAAGCATGAGACCATAGGACCTAAGCATGAGAGGATGATAAATATTGTTAAATGCCTCAATAAGTTTTTACCTTAACCAAATTAATGATATGGAGTTTGTAGAACAATCCTTTTAATGAAATTTTAATTAAAATTTACATTTTTTATTCAAATGTCAAAAACAAAAAACAACATTTTTTATTACTAAAAATTTACCACACTTCTGTACGTGCTCGGAGCCCTGTGACGGCTTCAATTTTGACCCTGGCTGGAAGCTCTTTCTATAAACGGAACGGCAGTGATAGCGATTCTGTGTATATAAACGGAACGGTAGTGAGAGATTTTAGTTCGTTCAATCGAATTCTTCCTTAAGGGCAGTCAGATTTTAGTTCGTTCATTCGATTTCTTCCATAAGCCAAACTCTATCATATCATAGCGAGAAGGAATGAATGAGCTAGTTTCTATAGTACCGTTGGCTTCGAAGTCGTTGATGAGTCCTATTCATGCGCTTAATCCTCTCAGTAGAACAATCCCAGCACTTCTAATGTCCAAGCGAGGGAAATCTGCGATGCTTTTCATGAGCATGACTTTGACGACCGGTACTGTATCTCATGATGTTGTACAAAGACGCACTGGCGATTGTCATCCCAACAATATCTGGAACGATGATATCCTACACTGTCTATCAACGCCTTATGGGGTAATTCGTTTCAAATTTATTCATCTCCACGTTCCTTGTTTGTTTAGAATATATATAATTTACTTTATTTAATGTATATGGCTCAGGAACCTTCTTACCGGAAACGTGCTGAAAAACTTGTTGATGAGGTAAAGAAGGTGTTCAATTCCATATCAATGGAAGATGGAGAATTCAATCATCCTCTTAATGATTTTATTGAACGCCTTTGGATGGTCGATAGCGTTGAACGTTTGGGAATCGATAGACATTTCAAACGCCTTTGGACGGTCGATAGCGTTGAACGTTTGGGAATCTGCCCTTGATTATTTTTATGGGTCAGTCACCGTGTCCTTATCATCGTTAATATTTCTTTATTCTGGAATACACATTATTATAACGACAAATTATTTTTGCTCGCAGATATCGGAACGAAAAAGGCATTGGATGTGGGAGAGAAAGTGTTGTTCATGATCTAAACTCAACTGCCTTGGGGCTTCGAACTCTTCGCCTACACGGATACATTGTCTGCCGGTATATATCCATATTTTATTCATTTGTTTAAAGACGGTATTATCCATATTTTATTAATTTCTTTAAGGATGACCCCCAAACTGCCATTTAAGTGTTATTCAAATAAGTATTTTCTTTCTTTACTCTCTCAAAGATCCTACCTGATCTACGTTGATAAATAATTTCATTTTATTTCAGATGTTTTAAAAGTGTTCAAAGACCAAAATGGGCATTTTGCCTGCTCTGCCAATAATCAGACAGATGAGGAAGAAACTAGAAGCGTACTGAATTTATATCGGGCTTCCCTCATAGCCTTTCCAGGGAGAAGGTTATGGTGGAGGCTGAAATTTTCTCTGCAAAATACTTAGAAGAAGCCCTGCAAAAGATTCCGGCTGTGTCCAGTCTTTCACGAGAGGTACTGATCATTCATTATTACGTGCTGATTCACACATCATATCACTTTTGTTGTTTGGTTTAATTCTTTCATTTCAATTATACGGTAATTGCAGATAGGAGACGTTCTGGAATATGGTTGGCATAATTATTTGCCAAGATTGGAAGCAAGGAATTACATCGACGGCCTTGGACAGGACACTCAGAATAATAGGTGTAGCGTTATCTGCGGATGTGGCATGAAATTAATTACGAGTTTATAAAACTGGAGAGAACATAAAATTAATTTTAAAATAATTGTAAGTATGGATATATGCTTTAATTTATTATAAAAAGATGTAATGTTTAATTTATTAAAAAGGGATGTAATGTATTTTAATATATCATATTTCTTAACTGTGTGAATTTTGGTGAACAGATTTTTAGGAACTCTTTTGTATGTAATTGAGTGATATTTAAAAACATTGAATGAGGTAACCACAGGAGTCAATTCTTATTATTCTCTTACTTAAAAATTGTGTTTAATGATATCTATTTTACTATATCGAACAATGAGGTCGGGATGTGGAATCATAAGTAGATGGGCATTGGAAATAAGAAATAGAAAAGTAAAATTAAATGTTTCTTTACTGCCCATCTTAGGCCAGTTCCCAATTTTTTTTCTAAAAGTGGTGTGTTGTCATTTCTTCTCTCTATCTGTGTAATATGTTTTCATCTCTGACTTTTGCATTTACTATTATTTTTGAGTTGGTTTGTAGTTTGACACAATTTACCTAATTAAACCATCTTTCTTTTAACTCTCACCATTTTTAGGTGGTTATATATGTTGGAATTATGTAATTACTCCATCGTCAACAGATTTTGAAGCGGCAACATCAGTTGCCGAAAATTTGAAGAGCCATCACCATTCAACTTGTGGCCGCCGCAATACTGAAGAGTCAAAGCACCGCCGCACCGCCTCAACACCTGACAAAACAACAAATTATTAAATCATAAAATTATTTTTATATGTCAGTTGAGCGAATCTATTTTTCTGAAGAGGCAACGTAGTTTATATTTCTGTGAGCATTGCAAATCATTTAAACAGAGAAGCCCATTTTGTTAGCGAAGGGCCAATTAGCATTTAATGACCGACTTAGTTAAAATCCTATAAATACTTGCTTTGTAAATCATATTTGAGAGGATGAATACAAACAGCAGAGCGTAATAGAAACAGAGTTGAAAATCTGATAATTTCCTGTGTAATTCTGTTTTTGAAAAAACTTAGTTTTATTTTCTTTTGTTGGCTTGCTCTAGCAACTCGTGTTTTTAGTTTGAATGTTGTTTATGTATTAAGTAGAATATTTGTGATTAGTTTCTGGATGCAGGGGTCATCAAATCAGTGCAAAAAATAGAGAGCTGTGCGTGAGCTATGAGTACTCGCAGCTAGTGAATTTAAGCGCATAGAGTGTTTTCGGCTATAACAGCTAGCTGCAACACAATCTTGGAAGTGTCGGTAGCAGTAGCAGTCGTGCTGCAACAATCTTGTACGTGTTGGGGTTGTTAGTTTGAGTTCGGTCAATAAAGCTGTACATTGCTGTGAACAACTGAACATTGACTGTAAGTGATTTTTTGAGCTGTACGTGAAGTATCAAGTGCTGCTAAGGAAAGAAGCGACACTCCCCTGCCTTCCCCATAGTGGTATCAAAGTGTGGTTAAGTTTCATCTCTGGTTTAAGAGTCTGATTAAGTTTTATTGCTCATTTGTTTTTGAAATTAATTGAAATGGCTACTAACAGCAGTGTAGTACAGCCACAAATTCCAGTGTTGTCTGAAAGAAATTATGACACCTGGTTTATTAAGATGAGAACTATCCTGCGTGCTCAGGATCTTTGGGAGGTTGTTACGATTGGATATCTTGAACCAGCCAATCAAGCGGCTGAGTTGGCTTTGACCAATGCTAAACGTGTTCTGCTGAAGGAAAATTGGAAGAAAGATAATAAAGCTCTTGGTCTTATTCAGCAAGGCCTGAGTGAATCTATTTTTCCAAAGATATCAAGTGCCGAGTCTTCAAAGAAAGATTGGGACACTCTTGAAACGTGCTATCAAGGTGTGACCAAGGTGAAGAACGTTAAGTTGCAGAATTTAAGAAGAGACTTTGAGAATCTGAAGATGAAAGATAGTGAGACTGTTGATAATTTCATGACACAAGTCATGAGTGTTGTAAACCAGCTACGACAGTATGGTAAAGATTTTCGAGATCAACGTGTGATTGAAAAATTGCTGAGATGTTTGCCGAAAAAGTTTGAAGCAGTGGTTGTTCCAATTGAAGAGTTTAAAAATCTCAGTCAAATGCACATTGATGAGCTGACTGGTTCATTGCTTGCTTATGAATCAAGAATGAATAGGTATGATGATACTCCTTTAGAAAATGCTTTTAAATCTCAGTTAAATGTTACTAGAGGTAGAGGCAGAGGAAGATCTAGTAACACAGGAAGAGGAGAACGAAGTGCTGGTCATAGTGATAGCAAAAATGATTCTGAAAAGGAAGAGAAGTTACAGCAGAGTACTCCTAGCGTAAGGGGGAGTAGCAGTAGAGCATGACAGTCAGAAAATCAGAGGTATGATAAATCTAAAGTTCAATGTTTTTATTGTAAGAAATTTGGGCATTTTGCTAACAAGTGTTGGAAGAAACAAGCAAATGCTAGTAAGTTGTCTACACAGATGACAGAAGAGATTGAAAATGAAGAGCAGCCTATGTTTTTGACTTGTAATGTCACCCAGGAAAGTTCAAAAGATATTTGGTTTTTGGACAGTGCATGCAACAACCACATGACTGAAAATAAGGAATTATTTTCAAGTCTAGATACCAGCATACAGTCTGAAGTAAAGTTGGGTAATGATTGTAAGGTAAAAGTTAATGGTAAAGGTGTGATTGTTGTGTATGCAAAAGATGGTAAAAGGAGATCTATTCATGATATTTATTATGTTCCCGGTTTGATGTGTAATTTATTGAGTGTTGGACAGTTGTTGGAAAAAGAGTACAGAGTATTATTTAATAAAAAGGTATGCACTATTTATGATAAATATCCAAGTAAACAGTTGATTGCCAGAGTAGAGATGACAAAGAATAGAATGTTTCCGCTGATTATGAGAAATGATTTGACTAACTCTTTGAATGCTTAAACTAAGAGTTTAGATCAATCATGGTTATGGCATTTGAGTTATGGCCATTTACATTTTAGTGGTTTAGAATTTCTACAAAAGAAGCAGATGGTAAAAGGATTGTCGAGTATTGAGCAGCCAGCAGGCTCATGTGAAAGTTGCATATTGGGAAAGCATCATAGAGAGAAATTTATTTCTGGAGTCTCAAACAGAGCAAAGGAACCATTGGAGCTGGCACACACTGATTTGTGTGGACCGATGCAAACACATTCTTTGTTTGGTAATGTTTATTTTATGTCTTTTATTGATGATTACAGTCGAAAAACTTGGGTGTATTTGCTGAAAAAGAAATCTCAAGCATTTGATGTGTTTAAAAGTTTTAAAGCTATGGCTGAAAAAGAGAGTGATAAATTTATTAAAGTCTTGAGATCAGATGGAGGAGGTGAGTATATGTCAAATGAATTTATGGATTTTTGTAAGTATCATGGAATTAAAAGGCAGTTTACTGCACGCTACACTCCACTGTAAAACGGTGTAGCAGAAAGGAAGAATAGAACCATTATGAACATGGCTCGAAGTATGATGAAGGAGAAGCATCTTTCAAATGAATATTGGGGAGACGTTGTTACTTGTTCAGTGTACATCCTGAACAAAAGCCCGATGAAAAGTGTGAAGGATCAAGTTCCTCAGCAAGCTTGGAGTGGTAAGTGTAGTAGCATATCTCATTTAAGAATTTTTGGTTGTGTAGCTTATGCACATGTACCTGAAGAGTTGAGGAGAAAGTTAGATGACAGAAGTCAGAAATGTATTTTTGTTGGATATAGTGAAGAATCTAAAGCATATAGACTTTATAATCCCATCACCAAGAAGTATGTAATTAGCAGAGATGTGGTTTTTAAAGAAGAAGAAGCATGGGATGGGAGAATTGATAAATTAGTTGGTGAGGAAGCTGTAACACCTCACGCAGAAGATGAAGAAGATGAACACGACACACATGGAGGACAGTTGACTCCACATACAACAGCAGCAAGGACACCTGCCAGAATGCCCAAAGCTCATGAACATGGTGAACCATAAAGTGTTGGTGGACGGCAAGGAACATGATCGGAGGTAAGTAATGAATCAAATCCTACATTGGCATCATTAAGAAAAAGAGTTAGAGGTCAGAAGACTAGAAGTTTAAGAGAATTATATGAACAGAATGATGAAGTAGATCAAGTTTCAAATTTTGCATTTATAGCATGTGATCTTGTAGATTTTGATGAAGCTGTTAAAAAGGATGTTTGGATAAAAGCAATGGATGAAGAAATTGATGCCATAGAAAGAAATAAAACTTGGAATCTTGTAGATTTTCCTGAAGATAAAAATTGTATTGGTGTCAAATGGATTTATAAAACTAAGTTAAATGCTGATGGTGATGTTGAAAAATATAAAGCAAGACTTGTTGCTCAGGGGTTTAGTCAACAACCTGGAATTGATTATAATGAGACATTTGCACCTGTAGCCAGACTTGATACTATAAGGATGGTATTAGCTATTGCTGCTCATAATAAATGGTATGTACATCAAATGGATGTAATGTCTACATTTTTGAATGGATCTTTAGAAGAAGAGGTTTATGTAAGACAACCTCCAGGATATGAGGTTGATGGACAAGAAGACAAAGTCTACAAATTGAAGAAAGTATTGTATGGATTGAAGCAGGCACCCAGAGTTTGGTACAGCAGAATTGATGAATATTTGAATGGTGAAGGATTCAGCAGAAGTCCAAGTGAATCAACATTGTATACAAAGGTAAACCAAGAAGGTAAAATACTGATTGTTTGTTTATATGTGGATGATTTGATATTCATCGGAGATCTGTCAGTAGATGAGTTCAAGAAAGCCATGAAAACAGAATTTGAGATGACTAATTTAGGAATGCTGAAATATTTCCTTGGTATTGAAGTAATTCAATCTGAAGATGGTATTTTTATATGTCAGTCTAAATATGCAAATGATGTATTGAAAAGATTCAGAATGTTGAATTGTAAGCCAGCCGTAACTCCAATAGCAACTGGCACAAAACTCAGTAAGGAAGATGATGGGTCGAAGGTTGATCCAACGATGTATAAGAGACTGGTTGGAAGTCTCATGTACTTAACTGCAACAAGACCTAATATAATGTTTGCAGTAAGTTTAATTTCAAGGTTTATGGAAACACCAAAGAATACCCACTGGCAAGCTGGAAAGAGAATCCTAAGATATATTGCCGGAACAACAAATTTTGGTATCCAGTATACATCTAATTCAAATTTTAAGTTGATTGGATACACTGACAATGATTTTGTAGGTTCTATTGATGATAGAAAGAGCACATCTGGATATGTGTTTAGTTTTGGATCTGGATCAGTAGCATGGGCATCGAAGAAGCAGCCCATTGTGACACTATCCTCTGCTGAGGCAGAGTATGTTGCTGCAACAGCAGCTGCATATCAAACAGTTTGGATGAGAAGAACTCTTTCTGAGTTACAGCATGAACAAAATGAACCAACTCCAATCTTTTGTGATAATAACTTAGCGATTGCACTATCAAGAAATCATGTCTTTCACAAAAGAAGTAAACATATTGGTACATGGTATCATTTTATTCGTGAACTGATAAACAACAATGAAATCAATGTGAAATTTTGCACATCAAGAAATCAGTTTGCAGACTTGTTTACAAAACCATTGGGAAAATATTTGTTTGAACTTCATAGGGAAAAGATTTATTCTCCCCCTTAATTACTACACTTCAAAAAACAAAATTTTGTAACACTTGATTTCTGTTACAGCTTACAAACCCCAATGTTGGAATTATGTAATTACTCCACCGCCAGGCTGCAATAGATTTTGAAGTGGCAACATCAGCTGCCGAAAAATTGAAGAGCCATCACTGTTCAACTTGTGGCCGCCGCAACACTGAAGAGTCATAGCACCACCACACCGCCTCAACACCTGACAAAACAATAAATTATTAAATCATAAAAATCATTTTTATATGTCAGCTGAGCGAATCTATTTTCTGAAGAGGCGGCGTAGTTTATATTTCTGTTAGACTGTAACATAGCATTGTAAATCATTTAAACAGAGAATCCCATTTTGTTAGCGAAGGGCCAATTAGCATTTAATGGCCAACTTAGTTAAAATCCTATAAATACTTGCTTTGTAAAGATTCATATTTGAGAGGCTGAATACAAACAACAGAGCGTAATAGAAACAGAGTTGAAACTCTGATAATTTCCTGTGTAATTCTGTGTTTGAAAAAACTCAGTTTTATTTTTGTTGGCTTGCTGTAGCAGCTCGTGTTTTTAGTTTGAATGTTGTTTATGTATTAAGTAGAATATTTGTGATTAGTTTCTGGACACAGGGGTCATCAAATCAGTGTAAAAAATAGAGAGTTGTGCGTGAGCTGTGAGTACTCGCAACTAGTGAATTTAAGCGCATAGAGTGTTGCCGGCTGTAACAGCTAGCTATATATATATATATATATATATATATATATATATTGGTGGATTAGAAGATCTGTTTGTTTGGTTATATATATTCTGGTTCATTAGGGTTTCTATTATTTCAAAAGCGTGTTAGAAATCTTCTTCTTCTCAATTTTTGTATTATTGTGTCTGATGAATGGATACTTTTTATTGTAATCAAGAAGTCACATAGGAAGACCAAGAAACTTTTAGAGCTTGCGAAATTGGAGTTCAACATATTTCAATCCTTACAAAAGGAGGAGTTAGAATGTCTCTTGCGGTAATGCGAATTGTATTTGTGTTGAATATTTTACTTGTAGAGAAAAATGGATTTAACGGTCCGATAGAGTAAAATCTCTGAAATTTGTTTGCGTAGATGGTGGAAAGATTCGGGTTTTCCTGAGACAACCTTCGCTTGACATCGTCACGTGGAGTACTACGTTTTGGCTTCTTGCATTGCGTTTCAGTCTCAGCTTTGCCAAAGCATGCCATATGATCTATATTCTCGACGGTATGTATGACATCTTTGGAACAGTTGTTGAACTCGAACTCTTCACAACGGCAATTAAGAGGTGGCCGTGACGATCAATCCAATTAATTTTAGAAGAATAATTTTTCCTACTTTATCTACTAACTGAATGGACGAAAATGTATGTGTATAATAACCAGATGGGATCCATCTGCAATAGAGTGGC
Organism: Pseudotsuga menziesii; assembly: GCA_001517045.1. NCBI lineage: Eukaryota > Viridiplantae > Streptophyta > Pinopsida > Pinales > Pinaceae > Pseudotsuga > Pseudotsuga menziesii. Next base: position 408,723 of record LPNX010245130.1, read on the forward strand.
TTCCAGAATATATGAAAGGAGTGTACATGATGGTTTACGACACCATAAATGAAATGGCTCGAGAGGCAGAGAACTATCAAGGCCGAGACATGCTCAACTATGCTCGAGAGGCTGTAATAAATCATAAATTTGTGTCTGCAGAAACATATATTTATTGCAAACAATGTTTAGTTTAGCTAAATATTTGACTAGGCAGTGATTATAGAATTTGGTTGTGGTTGTGTGTGTGCAGTGGGAGGCTTACATTGATTCGTACATGCAAGAGGCAAAGTGGATAGCCACTGGTTATCTTCCTGTCAACATTTGAGGAGTACTACCAAAACAGGAAAGTTAGCTCTAGTCATCGTGTAGCATCATTGTAACCCATTCTGACGATGGACATCCCCTTTCTATTGGAATTATGTAATTACTCCACCGTCAGGCTGCAACAAATTTTGAAGCGGTAACATCAGCTGCCGGAACTTTGAAGGGCCATCACCGTTGAGCTTCATCAAAAACCATTTTCATATGTCACCTGAGGGGATCTATTTTCTAAAGAGGAAGCATAGTTTATATTTCTGTCAGACTGTAACAGAGCATTAACATATTGTAAATCATTTGAACAGAGCATTAACATTAAAATATTTTCTGTGTAATTTTGTTTTTGAAAAAACTCAGTTTTATTTTTTTATGTCGGGGGTTGCTATAGCAACTAGTGTTTTAGTGTGAATATTGTTTAATTATTCAGTAGAATATGTGTGATAAGTTTCTGGACCGAGGGGCCATCAAATCAGTGAAAAATAGTGAGCTGCAACAGAGCTGTGTGTGAGCTGTGAGTGACGTCAGCAGTGGCAGCTAGTGGATTTAAGCATATAGAGTGTTGCCGACTGTAAGAGCCAGCTGCAACACCTTCTACTAGGTACTGTTAGCACTAGCAGCCTAGCTGCAACAGTTCTGTACAAATAAAAATTGATTTTGTAAAGTCTATCAATGAGTTGCAGCCAGCAATGTACAGCTTTCCTGTAGGTTGTTTTTAAAGCTGTTCGTGAAGTTTTTAGTGTCGCTGTTGAAGTGAACGACACTCCCCTTCCTTCCCCACACTTTGCCGTTCAAATCCTCAAGGAAGTTGACTTTCCATCGAAGCTCAATGACTTGGGATGTGTCGTTCTTCGCTTAGCGGTGCTACAAGGTACTCCCTAACCTGTAATCAGCTGATGTACCAAATTAGAAACAAGCAATTGCTAGAGATTTGTAGTGCATGTGCATTCTTGGTTTTGGTTTTAAATCAGATGACAGTGATGGTATTGACATGAGATTACAGGCGGACAGGGCCCGTGGAGAAGAAGCTTCGTGTATATCTTGCTATATGAAAGACAATCCTGGGTCAACAGAGGAAGATGCTCTCAATCATATCAATGCCATGACCAGTCAATTAATTGAAGAACTAAATTGGGAGCTTCTCAAACCAGACAGTGTTCCCATCTCTTCTAAGAAACATGTTTATGACATCAGCAGAGCTTTCCATTACGGTTACAAATACCGAGATGGCTACAGTGTTGCAAACATTGAAACAAAGAGTTTCGTGATTAGAACCCTCGTTGAACATTTGCCTTTCTAACTGAACCTTAAAAGGCTAAATGTTTTAAATTATGTTTTATCAATAAAATGGCTTTAAATGTTTTATGAAATTAATTTTTTTTATTTGTTTTATGAGTTAATAAATAAAATTGTAATTTTGGTTTATAAAATGTCGAAGTCAAAATATATATATATATATATATATATATATATATATATATATATTAGTATTTTATTTAATTTTGTGTTTTATTTAGTTTAAAATTTGTAAAACAATTTAGAATCCAGTTATAAAAATTATATAATCTAAGTGTGATAGATATTTAACTATTTTAAATTTATTTATAAATGCAAAAACATAATTTGAACATTTTCAATTTTAGGTTTTTAAAAAAATTACTAAATTCACGCCAAAACTACCATAAAATTCAAAACTTCAAATAAATAAACTACTTATAAAATGATTATTTTTAATAATAAATTAAATTCACTATTTTAATACCTTTACTATAAATTTACTTTTTAATAGATCTATATTACAACTTAACTCTCTACTATATGCAATTTTAATGGCTAGGGTTCTTTTGTTGTATGATTGGAGGATGGACCCGTGGCTGTAGTGGATTGTGGAGGTTTTGACTAGTTGGTGATAAACAAAGCTAGCTAGCCTTTGTTGTATGATGGGAGGATGGACTCGTGGCTTTAGTGGGTTGTCTCACATTTTGACTAGTTGTAGCCAAACAAATTCTTTCATGGTTCTTGCTTTATACATCATTTTCTTTTAAGATAAAAACGGTTTTTTTTATATAATATGTAATATTATATAGAAATGGGTTTGAGACCATATTTAAAATAATATTTGTGTAATTTTTTTTTAATTTAAAACAAAAAGAAGCTTACAATGTAGTGTGTTAAATATTGTTTTTAAGTAAATGTTTTAAAATATTGTCTATATAAAAACAATATAGAATAAATTTAAGTTAAAAATTATATTGGGTTTATAATTGAGCATGCATATATATATATGGAGAAAATATGCATGTTATGCATAATCAAGTTTGGAGTTGCATCCTTGTTTATGCATATCATTTTTATCTCTTTAAATTTTATATAGACCATAAATATTTATGATAGGGTATGGTGGAATCAAACCACCAACCTTCTACATCATTATATAATGCAGATGCTTAGCCCCCTGCAACTTCATATACAAGAAAAACAATTGTATTGTTAAAGGACTTCTTAAGAGGTGGGTACAAAAATCATAAGCCACAAAACTGCATGCCTATACATTACACAAGAACTATGTCCATTTGTCTATCTAGACATGTGCATGTAAATTAGGTAGGTTACTTAATTTGTTTCCTTCTATACACAATCCAAAAATAAAAATAGTTCAGTTTGTTAGGGCGTGTGGCTCTTAATCTTAAGGTCAAAGGTTCATCTCATTTGAGAAATAATTATAAATAAGTGTAAGAGACAATTAATGATGATGCTTGTGAATATGATACAGGGATCTTGTACCCTGGATTTGTAACTTATCAGGCTACATTGAAGAAACAATCAAATCTTTCTTTTCAAAAATTGTTTTCATTCACAATAGATATATCTTGATCTAAACACAAAAGTTGTGGTTATGACCTTGAGTATGTTTGGAGTAAAAATTTACCAACACATGATTTAACTTTGCATTAATTTTAATTCTTGCTTGAAATGGAAGTGACAGGGAAGCTAAATGAACATTATTTAATTGCAAATCAAGATATTTTATGAAAGGTTCTTCATCCACCAAAAGGATTTTTAACATGGTTCTATTAATTTTTACTATAAACTTATAGTTCTAATTTGATGTAGTCAAAAACTGCTGCTCCATTAACTACATTCAAATATGATATAGGAAGACAATCAAAGATTAAAACAATGTCTTTGTTGATTTAGAGGAGATTGTAGAGATCAATCCTATTACTCTTTCTTTACGAATCGCTTCACATTTCTTAGCATTCATATTGCTACCACATAGACATGCAACAATATATCCTCTTACTTTGTAGGGATCTAAAGCTCCAACAAACTACAATTGTATACACCATTAATTCCATTGGAACTAATAAAATCCAATGTAAAAAAATTTATATATTTTGATTGATTGATGCAATACTATTATAAATTTATCCTTGGAAGAAATCTAATGTTTTAAATAATATGAAACTCAGTAATTTGATGTAGCATACTCGACATTTTCATTTGCATGTGGAGCTCTAATATCAAAGGCTGATACCAAGGATACATTTTGTTCTTTGGTAATTGGAACTGAGATTAACTTTGCTCATGACTGCAACATAGTCATACATACAGACGTTTAAAATGTTTTTTTCTAATGTGGTGCAATGGAACATATTTGTTATCTTCAATGTTCTTAGCATGTTTGGAAGCTCCTATAAAAGGAGACCAAATGTCAAATTATAGTGGATGTCTCTAGTGGAGGTGAGTGGGAAGAGGTTTTAGTGGATGTTTTTGTATGATGCTTTTTATACAAACAAAATACACCTATGCATATAAGTAATATACGCACCAATGCATTGATAAAAATAATGCACCAATGCCAAAAATCCTCATGCAATGTGGAGGAAATAAAACTATTGAAAAGCAGTCTAAGTATGGATAAGGAAGGAAAGCGAACTTACTAAACCATGTCGTCTATATAGTTGGAAAATATTATCTAGAATCTATGAAGGGTGCTCCTGGATGCAGTTATGGCAATTTTTGACCAAGTGATTCAAGTGGATGCTAACTGGCTAGTCTAGGACCTAGGAAATTAAACATAAGAGGTTTTTTATTATTCTAACAAAGGATCAACATAAGAGGTTTGAAAATGCCAAGTGTATGTATTGCAAGAGAGGAAACAATCTAGAGAACCTATGTATGTAGAAAAATATAGATCAAATGTCAAGAATTCTTTAGCAGAATAATATTTCCCTCCCAAAAGGTGCAAGGAAGAATGATTCTGGAAGAAAGAATGAATACCATGAGAGATTCCATGCACCTGAGGATGGATTATCACAATCACAAGCCTTACTCATTGATTCAATATCCTCCAACCACATGTTTTCTCCCAAAGAATCATTTTATTCTCTATATCTCACTGGTGGTCCTAGCATACACATGGGACATGACTCACAAATCCATGCTCAATGGAAGGGTACAATACAATTAGAACATGGTATGTTCAATAATCTCCTATATGTGCCCTCCTTAGTAGAAAACTTGTTGTCTACTTATAACATGACCCACATTGGTTAACCAAAGCGAGTCGTATTTGAACCTGACACAATTGAGATCTCAGATATCTCTACTAGGAAGATGATAGAAAAAGGTGATGCAAACCATGCCTTTAAGGCATATGAGTTATCACATTATTTCCATAATCACATCAAAGTTGCCTATTGACCCATTCCAATGAGACAAGAATAATTTGGCATGAGAGATTCTACCATCTGAACTTCAAGTACCTCCAATAGCTGCAAAATGAAGAAATGGTTGAGGGATTTCCTCTCAAGTTGTATGCAATGGTTTCTTGGTAGGGAAGCATCCAGAGAGAAAGTATGATGTCGGGAAGGAAATAAGAGTTGCCTCCACACTTGATTTGATACATAGTTATGTCTTCGGATTAATACTTACAACATCTATGAATGGATCCAAATACTTTCTAACCTTCATTGATGACTACTGAAGGTATTGTTGGATATAATTTCTTAAGTAGAAGTCCGATATCTTTGAGAATCTCAACGTTTTCAAATACTTAGTTGAGAAAACTCTTAGGAAGAAGATCAAAGAACTCATATCAGACAATGGAGGAGAGTACATCAAAATATATTTTCAGCAGTTGTGTGCTTCAGAATTTATTTAGATACAATATCCAGTCCCATACACACCACAACAAAATGGTGTAGTTGAGAGGAAGAACCAGTCATTAAAAGAGATGGCCACATACCTTATTTAAGAAAGGGATATTCCACCATGTCTATAAGCTGAAGCGGTGAGACGTGCTTCATACATCTAGAATAGGGTACCTCACAAGTGAATGGATGGGGTTACTCCATTTAAAGCATTGATGGGACATAATCCTAATGTCTCACATCTAAAGGTTTTGTCTCCAAATCATGGGACAAAATCCCATATGACAAGAGGAAATCCTTCCAAACCCAAAGTAGTGAATACTTTTTGTTGGGATAAACAGATGATGCAAAATATTACAAGTTGATAGAGATTGCAACCTGTTGAGGCCTGGAAATTTGTAGGCAACAACAACAAGGGATTCTCCCCAGTCAACGTTCCCAACTAGCCCATGACTGTTTGGTATAGGGAATCCATTTGGTTTGTGGTCCGGCTACCGTAGGTAAAGTAACAAAACAAAGGGTTTTACCGGTTGCGGCCCAGTCCACCATGTATATTTTGTATTTTTGACTTTAAGTATGATATGCAAGTGCCTATCTGAAATGCAGATTGATAAAGAATACGAGGAGCGGTCACAATGTGATGCGCAGGTTCTTACCTATCGTCTTAGGCTCTCTCGCATCTAAATCACACACAACTGAAAAAACAATATCAACTAAGCTATCCCTAGGGAGCAAGATTATCAATTCATGAGTAATGTAATACTGTTCATATGTTAAGATAAATCACAGATAGTTGTTCTCAGAATCAAAACACATAAACATCAATAAATATATGCACAACAAGATAGCTCGTCATTCGTTAAAACATTCATTACTCATAGTGGAAATTATCACAGAATAAACCAAAGAACATTCATATAAGAACATAGGTTCAGAAAGTTAGAATGATCTCACAGTTAATGAAACACAACTGAAAACTAAATAGTTCCCCTTCAACATTGTTCATTTCATCACATTTGAACATCCCACACAACACTTTCTCCAATAGGCAAAATTGTAATTTTATTATTGCAAAACGAAATAGTTCCTCTTACAACAAGTAGTTCACAAGTCTTTCTGGGAAAAATCCCCCCTCCTATCTAATTATTCTTCTATATTTATCCCAAAGAAAAAATTGTTGGGCTGCCCACAAATGACTTTTGGGCTTCCCTAATGCTTCACCTCCCACAATTTTCTTACATTAAGTGCTTACAAAATTTACAATATATTACAATAAAAAAAAACAAATAAATCACTTATGTGGAGGGTCCTGCTTGATTGTTCAAGAACTTCTTCTATGCTAAAGCTTCTGAGGCAATGTTTTCGAACTCAAAAGGTTCTAGAAAATGAATATTGATTTCAAATTTAGCGGCCTGATTTCTTATTACTTCGATCCTGGCTGAGCTCAAGCGTAGTTGATCCTCTAGCAACTGTACACTGACTGCTGAATGAGCTACCTCATTTCTCAGGGTCTGCTCGTCTAGGGCCTTGATGTGCTGAATTCTTTGTTCATCTTCCTGATATCTACTCTGCAACATCTCCAAAAACAGGTCATGGTCTGGAAAGGTGCCCATTCTCTATTTAGCAGCAACCTGGAGTTGTAGGTGATCAAAAGTCTCCTACAGAATTCTGTACAAGCTCCCTTTGTCTTCTTTACAGCCTTCTTAAATTCTTCGGCTGTGTTTATAGGGTGAATCCGTGGACCTGGGTAATACTTTTTGGCAAGTGCATTTCGGCAAAAATAGAAAAATGTACCTCGGTCGAGGGTTTAACAAGCCCTCGACTGAGGTCTTAATATCTCGATCGAGGTTTTATCAAGCCCTCGACCAAGGTTTTTTTCATCCCTCGACCGAGCTATTTCCTAACCCTCGGTCGAGGTATGGACCTCGGTCGAGGTATAAACCTCGGCCGAGGTCTATACCTCGACCGAGGTGCCTCTGTCAAAAAAATTATAAAAAGAGGCCGCGGCCGTTTCTTTGACAAATTTTTCACTATGGAAGCTCAACCGAGGAACGACGGAATAGCGGCATAAGGATTGGCACCCCGAAGCAACCCAACCTCGTCACGATGGCGTCAAAGCCAAGAGGTAACGGTTTAAATAATTGTTTTTCAATTTAAATGGAATTAAATTTTTTTTTTTATAAATTTATAAAATTTGTTTTAAAATTTGGTAAATGTATGTTTTTATAATTTTCATGTTTAAAATGTGTATCAGCAAGCATAAATGCTGCCGAATTTTTTAAAATTTGTAGTTAAATTGAATTTTTTTGTTAATTTGTTATATATATATATATATATATATATAAATTATGTCAACCGGTAGCGTTTAGGCTACCGGTTTAATTTTGAAATGTGTCCCGGGCAAGCCGAAATGCTGCCCGATTTTTTTCAATCCTCCGTGAATTCATGGAGGATTGAAAAAAATCCATAAAACACCAACTAAACAAACCTATATGAACCATAGAGACAATTATTCAACTGTAGGACCGAGACAAATAATAATTTTTTTATAAAAATTTATTAGAAGAGGACGTCACAACCCTAATACTCCTACTTATTGGGTTTACGACGATGATTCGATAACTAGGTTTAGAATGAAGAGGACGTCATGTGATTGTTGCAAATTGCGTTTATCGTTTTCAATGTAAAAGTGAATATTGGGTAGTGATGATTTCGATTCAATTTCTCAGATCTCACACATACATATATAAATGTATAAATAGGCTTCCCATCAACCCAAATAATTTTTTTAATAAATATGATTAATTATAACCTGTATACACGCAAAAGTAATGACTATTATCGTTCGGATTGTTTAATATCTTCATTAAGAAAACAACCAAGGATTTAGAGCAGAATTGTTGTGGTAATGACTCATGGAGGATTGAAAAAAATCCATAAAACACCAACTAAACAAACCTATATGAACCATAGAGACAATTAATCAACTGTAGGCCTGAGACAAATAATAAATTTTTTATAAAAATTTATTTGAAATTGGTTAATAAGTTATAATATTAATAAAGAATCCCCATACCCCACCCCCTTTTTTCAAAACATAAATTAAACCTACCATTTAATCTGACCTCACTAACCCTACTTAACCCCCCCCTCAATATTACTATCTTACCCCCTACTAACCCTATTCACCCCTACCTAAATTCATATCTAAACCCTATTAATACCTTACTAAATCCATATTAATACTAACT